>CM053574.1:52340526-52558290 GCA_028646485.1 Cryptoprocta ferox
TCCACATAACTTAACCATGTCCCAGAACAAAGCTCAAGGTGGTTTAGAGGAATACAAAAATACCCAACAGGGTGAAATTCACAATGTCTGACATCCAGCAAAAAGTGTTCTGGCATGAAAACATACAAGAAAATATGACCCATATGAGAAGAAAAATTAATCAAACTGGCCCAAAATAAACACTAATGCTAGAATTAGCAGAAAAGGCCATTAAAATAGTTATAATAACTGCTTTCCATATGTTCAACAGGTCATGTATAAATATGCAAGATTTTTTAAAAAAAACTTGTAGAGATTAAAGTTTAATGCAGTCACAAAAAATATTCAAACAATCAAAACAAAAGTGGTTAGGAAAAGAAGAAAAACAGAACAAAGAACCAGTGAGATAGAAAACAAATAGTTATGTCTAATCATTTCAATATTCATATTAAATGTAAATGGCCTAAGTACCCTAATTAAAAGGCAGTGATTGTCAGATTAGATGGGTTTTTTAAATTTTTTTAAATATTTATTTTGGGGGGAGAGAGGGGAGAGAGAGGGAGGGAGGGAGGGAGGATGGGAGGGATAGAAAGAGGGAGACACAGAATCCAAAGCCGGCCCCAGGCTCTGAGCTGTCAGCACAGAGCCCAAAGCAGGGCTGGAACTGCCAGATCACGACCTGAACTGAAGTCGGATGCTTAACTGACTGAGCCACTCAGGTTCCCCAGATTAGATGTTTTTAAAAAGCAAGAACTATGAATTGCCTACCAGAAATACCTTAAATATAAATATACAAATATGTTAAAAGTAAAAGGATGGAAAACATATGTAATAAACCAGGGGCCACCAGGAGGAGGCGGGGCCCATGACTGAGCCAGAGAAGGCTAGGGGAGCCAGGAGCTCCCATGGGAGGTGCACTTGAGAGCTCCTCTGGTCATGAGTTAGGGGTGGGGCCACTGCCCATGACCTTTGCCAGTTGTGCCACTAATGGCCGTCCTACCAGTGCCCTTTCTTGAGTTCTGGGTGTGAGCCCTGTCTACCTCATCACCATCTGGGCATCTCTTCAATCTGCACAATTGCAATCCCATGTGGCTATGATGGGAGGGTGGATGGGAGATGCCATTAACACCCCCGCTTTACAGAGGAACCACTGCTCACCACCTGTCAGAGCCCTGTGGGTCTTTATTAAGCTCCATAAACTATTTTGGCAGAGCAGGCCCTCCCAAATCATTAAATATGAGCCCCCCTTATAGGCAGAGAAACTGAGGTTCAGGAGTTGAGCATGACTTCCAATGGTTAACATTCTGGAGTCCTAGATTTTCTCACTTTAGGGGCACAGGGTGGTGAGCTCATCAGGACCCCTGAGAAGCTGCCCACCCCCAGCAGTCATAGCTTGCCAAAGTAACCAGGACGACCTGATCTATAAGTGGGGTCCTGATGATCTGCTGTCATCACCTTCCCCCCATCCCCACAGTCTACCCACCCTCACAGCCTTGCAAAGGGGCCATGCACCCTAATGTGCGCCTCCTCAGGGCAACAAAGGGGTTGCCAGACTGAGGAGTGGAGGGAGCCCACACTGAGATGATGGATTGGCCTGAGTGCGCAGCATGTCTTGGGCTGCCCTTGTCCAAAAGCTGCCGTCCCCCAGTAGAGACAGAAGTGGGCATGGCTGTGTTCCAGTAAGACTTGACTTACAAAAGCAGGTAGCAAGCCAGATTTAGCTCAAGACCCGTAGTTGGTCAACCTTTGTTCTACATGTAGCAATTCCCATGATAACCCAGATTCATCAGTCTGACTCTAGGCCAAGCAGCAGCCCTGCTGTGGGCCCAGGGCAGAGCAGGGCACTGGGCTGGGGGGCGCAGAACTGGGCCTGGGTTCCCTGCTCCATCACGCAATATGATCCTAGCAACTTGCTTGACCTCTCTGGGTCTTACTCTCCACCTCCGAAGGCTGGATCAGGGGTGTAAACTCGGAGCTGCTGGGGTCCCACTACCATGTAACAGACAAAGGCTGGCTGGTGGGGGAACTTGGACTCAGCTGGCTTCTCTATTGCCCATCTAAGGACTCAGCTGGCTTCTCTATTGCCATCAGTCATTGCTGGTAGAGACACTGGCCCCTGACATTTCACAAGTCACAGGCCTCATTTTGATGTGAACCCTCCTGGTTGTATGCCAGCCACAGACTCAGGCCAGCCTGACTTGTGTGGGGCCGGCCACACCCACAAGACATGTCCCTTTGCAGCCTCTCATCTCAGAGCTTACATGCTTTTACTAGGGACAGAGAAGACTGGCTTTCCCAACAGATGCTGTTTTTATGTTTGAAACGAATTGCGGTGGGGGGCAAACATTAGAAATAAACTCCCTCACCTCACCTGTGTGCCTGTGTCCATTACCACCTGGAAATAACCTTCCAAGGCCTTTTGTGTTGAGCTCACATAGCTCATAATTAGCCTGTGCAAAGCCTTCTTGGCTGGGTTTTTCTTAGTCATTTGCTCGGTGGGTATATTATTTGACATGTCATTGTCTTCCTAGGGGAAATTAATTTTCGGGGCCTCGAATGGTCTTTATTCAAATAGAGCAGTGAATTCCAGCCATGCCCCGTGGGGCGTGCAGGAGACCCAGCACACCTCATACTGGGGCCCCAATGAAGATGTTCCTTTCAGTGGGGCAGGGCCGCCAGCCTGCACGTTCTCCACGCCCTCCTTCATCATTAGATTGGTGCTGAAGGAGCTCCTCATGTGTCTAAGGAGGTGGGGTGCTACTGCCCCCTTGAGGGCCCAGGAGCCTGGTGTTGTGGTGTGGAGGATGCGGATTCGTGTCCTAACCTATGCAGTAATAAGGCCATGTGACCTCAGCAAGGTCCGCCACTCTCTGAGCTTCAGGGTCCTTGGCAGCAAGTGCCCTTCTGGGAAGTGTGTGCCGAGCTGCAGCTTTGAAAGTGTTGGTCGCCCCTGCAGGGCACAGTTAGCAGCCTGCAGCCCACATGCTGCCTTACCTCTGTGTGTCTCCTGAGCGTGCAGCTCTGTTCAGTTCCTGGATCCCCTCCCTAACCCGTCCATGCATTCATTCGTTGTTTCTTTCCTTCCTTCCTTCTCACACTCAGTCCATTCTCCACTGGACAGCCAGATGGATCCTGATAAAACCTAGGTCATTGCCAGCCCCTCAGCCCCCTACCATGGCTCCCTTCTCACATTCAGAGACAGTGTCCTCCCCATAACCCTCATGGTCCTGATCATCTGCCCCATCCTCTCTCTGCCCTTATCTCTTCCTGGGGTCACTCACTGGGTTCCAGGCACACTCCTGCCCCAGGGCCTTTGCACTGGCTATGCCTGCTGCCTGGCTAACTCTTCCCCTGGACACCTGTGTTGCTCACTATCAAGTCTTTACATGGTTTCATCTCCTGGGGGTCTTCCCTGACCAGCCTGCTTGTATTAGCAACGTTAACTCCTTCCCCTGAGACAGTACTTCTATCCACAGTGCACGTCACCATATGCCAGATTTGGATTATTGTCATCCCCCTCACTGGAAGGCGAACATCCTGCAGGCAGGCCTGACCAGGGCAAGTGCTAGGAGCTCTCGCCTGCCTCTGGCAGACCTGGATTCTTTCCACCCAGCCTTGAGACATGTGGCCTTTAATTTGGATGGAGGGCCCGTTTCAGTTTCCTGTTGCCTTCGCAGTGCCCTGAGTCTGGGGGAAGTTCTGGAAGGCTGTACGTGCTCAGCTCCCCCGGCAGCCGCTGGTCTGTTCCCTCCGTTGTCAGAGCCAGGAGTTCCACAGCACGGCCCGGTGCCCAGCCCCTGCGACGCTCTGCTGGTTCAGTGGAGGGGAGCACCTACTTCCTGTGGGCCGGGGACCCCTAGCCCCATTCTTTCCCTTTTGCTCTGTGTAGGTGGCACTGCCCCAGACCAAGCCCCAAGCCTATCATCCTCCAGAGACAAAGACAGCTGGTTTGTGCCTCCCTGGCCACCCCTCATTGTCCTCTCGGGACTGGCCAGGTGGCATCTCGGAACACCTCAGCTGTGGGTGCATAGCTCTGCTTAGGGCTTTGGTCCCTGGGGCAGTGAGCACCTTATCCCTACAGGCACCGGGAGGGTCCATGTGAGCTCAAACTCCATGCCACGTAGGGTGGTTCATTCAAGTTCTGTTGTCCATCCATATGTCTCTATCCATTCAGGAAGTAGTCACTTCCTGGCCCTGTGGGGTGTGCTGGGAGCACACGAGCCCTGTCCCTGTGGAGCTGGCCTCCCCTTTCCAAGCCTTAGGGCCCTCCTGTGTGAACTAAGAATGATAATATTGGCTTCCCAGGAGACTGTGAGGAGTATGTGAGACAGCTATAGAACAGCATCAATGAATGATTTCTGTAAAGGGCCAGATAGGAAATATTTTCAGCTTTGTGGGCCATACAGTCTGTCATCACCACCACTCAGTTATGCAGATGTCCTAGCCATTGATGATATGTCACCACTGGGTGTGGCTGGGGGCCAGATGTGACCTGGGGCTGTGGCCTGCTGACCGCTGGTGCAGAGTGTCTGGGATGTGTGCGGTAGAGGCGACAGCTGCTGCTCTGATCGTGACTGCTGCTGATGGTGGTGCTGCCGTCCTCGGCCAGGACCCAGGACGACAGGAAATGCATGATCTGGGCTTGCAGAGTGCGGGGGTAAGTGGGCACGAGGTGAGATTGCCACAGCACCGCTTTCTGCGTCCATCTCTTTAAGTCTCTTTTAGTCTGGGTTTCCCCTGGAGCCGCATTTAATCCCTCACAGGGCAGGGTGAGTTCTCGGAGAAAGGAAAGCCAGCACTTACTCATGGCCGAGGTCTGCCAAGGAGGCCCTCCAGAGGTGGCCGATTTCACCCTCTGCACCCTGCCTGGCGCCACCGCTTTGAAGGAGGCCTGGGCCATGCCCCCAGGGGAAGCTGGGCACAGGCAAGAGCGCAGCAGTTCTCGTGCATCCTGCTTGATTGTCTGTGAGACATCTCCGCTGGCACCGTCTTTATTCCCTGGTGCTCCGAGATCCCTCTGCTCACCGCTCTACGCAGCCCCATCTCAGATTGTGTTCTAAGGTCTTCTTAATTAAATGTTTGCCTCCTGCCTCTAGACTGTGAGCAGCTCCTCCTTTGGGAAGGGAAGAGGAAGAATTAACGTTAATTGAATGTGTGCCACGTGGAGGCCTTGGGGAGGAGAGGAGTGCAGGGAGACCAGAGGGGTTACATGCCTGCCCACGGGCACACAGATTAAGAGCCACAGAGCTGGGATCTGGAGCTGGGACCCTCCCTTGCTCCCTTGCCTTGCCTGCACTGTGTCTCATCTTTGCAGGAGAGGCTAGGCATGAGGAACACAAGGTGGAGTCAGAGAGGCTGGGGCTGAGAATGCCTGCTCCCACCAAGCCTCAGTTTGCTCATCTATAAGTGGGACACAGCCACAGTCACCATCTCTCAGAGCGATTCTAAGGATCCACTGAGGTCGGGAAGGAGGGAGAGGGACAGAAAGTCCTCACCCTGTCTCGTGGGGCCTGAAGGTCCCTGCTGCTGCTGCAGACTGCCCAGCCAGCCCCACGCACACCCTTGTCCCTGAGCTGGAGTGCTGGCAGCAGGCCCATGTGCATTACGTCCTCACACTGTCCCTGTGCCCAAGGAGTGCCTCCTGAGGAGCATGCCACTATGGCCAAAAAGAGTTCTGAAAGCCTTCCTGGGAGAGTGGAGCAGCCAGGGCTCTGCTCTTTGCATCTGCCCCAGTCATTGGCCATTTCCCAGGCAGGCCTGCAGAGAACCCAGGGGGTGCTACCTAGCTCCCAAGGCGGGGTGTGCTGGCCTTCTCTGCTGACAGAGAGATCAACAGAAATGCTGCGCTGTCCTGGGAAAAGCAGAGCCCACGCCACATTGGAAAATCAGGGTTCCAACTCACTCTTAATCCTGGCACCCCATTATCAGCCTCATCGCCATCCAGCGTGATCAGAATATCTGCAGCCACCATCATGCTGTGCCCATTGGAAACCAGACTGCCCCATGTGCATGAGGGTCCAGTTCTCTGGGTCCCTTTTGAAGGATGGGGTTGGAGGCACCAAACAATGTGTTCATGTGGGCACATGGCTTTTATTTTTCACTTACTTTTTAAAATCTATATAACACAATATTTACCATTTTAACCATTGGTGTGAGGTTGAGAGGCGTAAGTACACTCACACTGCTGTGCAGCCGTCCCCGCCACCCATCCCCAGAACTTTTCCATCTCCCCAAACTGAAACTCCATCCCCATTAAACACCAACTCCCCCTGCTTCTCTCTCCCCTTCCCTGGCCCCTGCAGCCACCATTCTTCTTTCTGTCTCTGAGTTTAATGACTCTAGGGACCTCATGTGAGTGAAGTCATGTAGTGTTTGTCCTTTTATGACTGGTTTATTTCACTTAGTATAATGTCCTCAAGATTCATCCATGTGGTAGCGTGTGTCAGAACTTCCTTCTTTTTAGGGCTGCGTAATATTCTATCATATGGATAGATCACATTTTGTACTATCCATTCATCCATTGTTGGACACTGTATCAGTTTCTGCCTTTTGGCTACTGTGAATCATGCTTCTTTGAATGTGGTGTACAGATGTGTCTTTGAGGTGCTGCTTTCCATTCTTCCCAATTCTTTCCATTCCTACCCGGAAGTGGAATTCCTGGATTGTATGATAGTTCTATATTAAGTGTTTTGAGGAGCCACCATACTGTTTCCCACAGCTGCTGCACCACATCACATTCCCACCAGCAGTGCACATGGGGTCCATTTTCCCCACATCTTTTCCCAATGCTTGTTTTGGGTTTTGGTCACCGCCATCCTAACGGGTGTGAAATGGTATCTCACTGTAGTTTTGATTTGCATTTGCCTAAGTTGAGCATCTTTTTATGTACATTCTGGTCCTGTGTATCTGTTCAAACCCTTCACACATTTTTTAATTGGGTTCTTTTTTATTGTTGAGTTTTAACAGCTCTTTATATATTCTGGATGGCAATCCCTTATCAAATTTGTGATTTACAAACATTTCCTCTCATTCCGAGGGTTTTGTTCTCACTCTGTTGATGCGTCCTCTTATATATAGAAGTTTTTAATTTTGATGAATTCCAGTGTAACTGTTTTTTTCCTTTGGTGCCTGTGTATGTTTTGTCTATGATTGCTTTAGTATTATACCCAAAAAAACAATTGCCAAATCCAGTGTGATAAAGCTTTCTGTATGTTTCTTTCCGAGATTTTTATAGTTTTAGTTGTAGTGTTTAGGTCTTTGATCTGTTTGAATTAATGGTTTGTATGGTGTGAAGTCTGGATCCGACTGTACTCTACTGCACGCAGAATCCTGTCTCCAGGCTCCATTCATTGGACACTGACTTTTCACTGTGGAGTGGTCTTGGCCCCCTTGTCTAAGATCATTTGACCCTGTATGTGAGGGTTCATTTCTGGGATCTCTGTTCTATACTGTCTTTGAAAAGTTTTATCGGAACATGGCCACCCATTCACTTATATATTGTCTACAGCGGCTTTGGAGGGAAAACAGAGTCAGAGTTGTTGTGACAGAGAAAGTTAGGCTCTGGAGACCCCTGGGGGGTTCAGTCGGTTAAGCGTCTGACTCTTGATTTTGGCTTAGGTCATGATCTCACAATTTCGTGGGTTTGAGCCCCCCATTGGCTCTGTGTGGAGCCAGCTTGGGATTCTCTCTGACTCCTCTCTCTCTCTACCCCTCCCCAACTTGGCGCTGTCTCTGTCTCTCTCAAACAAATAAACTTGAAAGAAAAGAAAAGAAAAAAAAAGAAAGAATGTTAGGCTCTCAAAGCCAAAATTACTGTCTGGCAGTATGGTCCAATCTCCTCTGCCTGCATGGCTCTGGGATGTGAGCTCCCCGGATGGCTTCTTCCATTTTCCCTGGCAGGCAGTGCAAGGCCCAGCACATAGTAAGTGCTCCACCGCCTAGTAGTTGCTCCGCCAGTGCTGTGGGTTTGTTGCCTCTGCCTTGGTACTCCCCCAGGGACATAGTGGCAAAGACGGTGAAGTGCTACTGGACCTCTCATTCATTCCCTGAGGACCTTCATTCATTCCTTGCAGGCCCTTCAGTCCTTCCCTAGGGGCCTTCATTGTTTCCCCATGGCCCCTCTTTCATGTCTGAGGACCCTGTTGATTTGGCCAGAGGAAAACCTGAGATGCAGAGGTGAACTATTTCAAGGCATCCTGGAGGCTCCCTGCTGCACCAGGTGTTAACCTCTAGTTGCTGAATTGTGGGGAAGCAGGAGCAGCTCCAGGCAGGCAGCCAGGCAGTGGGAAGGGCTCAAGGCCACGGCTACTTACAACCAGACAAGGGTGCTTTTTACTGCTTGACAGCCCTCAGTAACCGTACTGGTGAACAGCACTGATGAAAAGGGCCTCGAGCCCATGGGCAGTGCCCACACCAGGCACCTGGCCCTGGCCGCTTGTTGGGGCCACAGATGCAGTCACAGGGGCCAATATGTTCTGACAGTCTCCAGTCCCAGTGCTGGCCTGTCCCACTCTCCAGTGCCTCTGCTGGCAAGACACTGCATTACCCCGCCCCCACCACCGTTTACAGATGAGGAAACATGTTCTGAGAGCTTTATCTGTGGTCACAGAGGGCATGGGGACACCCCACCACCAGACATCTTGGAAGTCCAGACCCCTGAGGGACACTGTGACTCAACCCCATTTCTGGCAAGACTCAAGAAATAGGGCCCCGCCGAACACCTGGACAGTGGAATACCCTGGAGCAAAAAGGGAGAGGACTCGGCCACGGGAACAAGAGACGGGGTGCAGCGGGGATGGGCCAGGGAAACAGGCTAGGTCAGGCCAGGCCCATATGGGGAGCAGCCAGACGCTCTGAGCATTTCATTGCCCACTCAGCCATGGCACACCCTAGCTCAGCAATCATCTCTGGCTCCCTATAAACAGTAGAGGGAAATCCAAACCTCACAGCCTTCAAAGGCCTCACCTGAGCTTTCCAGTGCCTGCAGCCCACCTGCCCAGCACCCTCAGGGCTCACCCCCACTGCCCAGCTTCACCCCTCCTACTTCTCATGCAGGCTACAGGGACCCCCACCCTGCCCCCCTACCCTGCTAGCTGAAATACCGCCTCCTCTCCGAATCTCCCCAGTGCTCGGCCCTCCTCTTTGGCACTCCCACCATCTCTTCCAATAAAAAAAATTTTTTTTTAATTTTAATGTTTATTTTTGAGAGAGCGAGCGAGCACAGGGGAGGGGCAGAGAAAGGGAGACCCCGAATCTGAAGCAGTCTCTGGGCTCCAAGGTGTCAGCACAGCATATCTTTGCCAGTCCCCCACAGAGGCACATCCAGCTTGTTTTCCTTTTCTTGGACCAGGCCTCGCCACATCGGCAGTGTGGCTGGCTCCCCAGGGGCCCCCTTGCCACCAGCACCCACCCCTCCCATTCCTGCAGGAGACCCTGAGCTCCCAGAGGGCTGAGGTCCCGTGCCCTTGCCACCTCACCCCCCACGCCGGGGACAGCGTCTGGCTCTGGGAACAGCACCAAAAGGCAATGTTTGCAGGGTCCTGGTCCTGCTTCACACTCTCCTCTGGGTGCTGTGCCTGCTGTTATTCTGCAATCCTCCCCACACCCTCCGAGGTGGGCAAGCCTTCCCTTCATCTTACAGATGCACACGCCGAAGCCCAGAGAGGTCATGGAGGTGGTCACAGTCACAGGCAGTAAGGGGCAGGCAGGTTAGCTCTTGGGTCTCTGTATTTAGCTGCTGCCCCGTCAGTGTTGGACAAGCTCAAATGAATGGAACCCACCCACCCCGGCCACCAGCTTCCGTGTTGCCCTGTCACTACTAGCCCCCACCTGCTTGCCCCCCCCCCGCAGACCCAGGCAGAGCGGCAGCCCACCGGGACCCGCGTCCACCTCCACCGCTGCCTCCACCCTGTGTGACCTCAGCTGGCTACTTGCCGTCTCTGAGCCTCGGTTTCCTCACTGTGAGTGGGGCTGTCAGTGGGACCCTCCTGTGGAGGTTGACCTTGGGCAGCACCCCACTGCTCCAGGGAAACAGGAGCCTGAGAAGGAGATGCTCCCTCCCCCAGAGAGCCCTGTGGGGCCGTTGCCTGCAACCAGTGACTGGTGTTCAGCTGCTGCAGCCTGAAGCCAGAGCAAGTGTATGATGCTTAGCTGGTTTGTAATCACAGAAAGACAGACACCGATTCGTGTGCCAGTGTTGTCTCCTGTCTCATTTCTCTTTCTCTGGCTTCAGTGCTGATGCAGGGGGTGGGCCTTCCACTCTTGGGAACACCCTCCCCGAAGTCCCTCAGGCCTCTTCCATCTGCCCACGCCTATGCGCACCAGCTCCAGCCTCAGGGAGAGGGACGCAGGGACTGGCCTGGAGGGAATCTCAGAATGAAGGAGGCTCCCTCCCTCTGATCTGCACCACCACACCCTGGCATGGCCCACCTGCTGCTGGGTGGACTGCCTGGCCAGCCACCAGGGGTGTCACCACCTAGGAAGCCCTGTGTCTGCGGTGGCAGATGCTCAGAGGCGTCCAGGTCGCCTCCACTCAAGCGTCACCTCCTCAGGGAAGTCCTCCCTGACCACCCTAGACAGACTGTTCCCTTTATGGCTCTCAGGGCTGGGGCAGAGTTTTCCCCACGTCTGTCTGGTTGTCTGTCCCACTGACAGTGGTCACTATCACCTGTGTAGCATTGACCTGTGCTGGGGACCCATTTACGGGTGTTCACAGCCCCGACAGCCTCACTTTTCAGACGGGACACAGAAGTTCAGGAACTGCCCCAGGTCACCCAGCTCAGAGAGCGCCAGACCAGCTGGTAATGTGTGGCCACTCCAGGTCTGTGCCGCACTTCTTGCCGTGGACCTCAGGTGACGAGGACACTGGCCGGCGCGTCATCAGTATCTGCAGACTGTTGCTCTGACAAACGCTGGTCTGAGTGCCAGGGGCCTGGGAGGAAGCTGTTACCTCTGTGCATCATGGACACCAGGAAGAGACGCCAGGGAGACAGCAGAAGAGGGGTGGCATGTCATCTTGGCCATGGAGGCTGAGTCAGAGTGCGGCCGGCAGATGGGTGGAAGGAAGGACAGCCCAGGTGGAACAGCATGTGCAAAGCATGGCAAGTGCAGGGAGCAGCGATGAGGGGGGAGGCCCACCCACGTGTAAAGCAGAAAAGTCGGGGCACGTGGCAAAAACAAAATCACTCCGTGCACTAGACAGCTCAGGCTGCTATGACAGAAGGCTACCAGCTGGGGGCTAAGCAATACACATTTATTTCTCCTAGTTCTGGAGGCTGGGAGGCCAAGGTGAGGGGGCCGGCGGGCTCAGTTTCTGGTGACTTCTCTTCCTGGCTTGCACGTGGCCCTCACATGCCTGAAAGAGGAGCGGGTCGTGGGCCTCCCTCTTCCTGGAAGGACTCTAATTCCATGGGGGCTCCACCCACATGGCTTCATCTCAGCCTATTTACCTCCCAAAGGCCCCACCTCCAGGTAACATCATACTGGGGCTTCGGGTTTCAAGCTATGAATTGTGGGGGGCACAGACATTCCGCCCATAACACTCAGCTATCTTAGACAGAAAGAGTTGTAGTACAGGGGGTCCGGAGCCTACCAACGTCACCAGGAATTCTGGAGGCACAGGCTCTCGGCAGGCCTCCCAGAACCAGCCCAGAGCAGCACTACAGGACTGGCCCAGATCGGTCTCCGCCACAGGCAGGAAGGTGGGGGGTCAGGAGGCAGGTGCTGGGCCCCCAGATGCTGCCAGACCCTCCTCCCAGGCTCAGGATTCTAAACTCAGAGGGGGGTGTGTCCAGCCTGAGCTGGCGAGGGAGGCTCACACCAAAGGCTGACTCATGAGGGGACTGAGGAAATTCCGTACGAAGGGGAATGTTTGCAGGAGGGGAGATGGGTGTGGGTGGCTGCAGAGTAGCACAGGGCCACACTCACTGCAGCCTGGGAACTGCAGACCGGAAGGGCAGTATGGGCATTTGTAACGGGCCCCCAAGTGTCCACACTCTGACCCATAATTCTGCCTCTTGGAACGCTCCTAAAGGAACTCCGCGTTGACGGAAACAAGGAAACACCTGACAACATAGCTCTTTGACCACCAAGTATCAGCAAGAACACTGATACCTAAAAATAGAGGTTTCCGTTTATGATTTACATCACAGCCACATACTGGTGTTGAAGGAAGTCATTAAAAAGGAGAGCACCTGGGTGGCTCAGTCCGTTGAGCATCAACTCTTGGTTTTGGCTCCCGTCATGATCCCAGGGTTGTGAGATCAGGCCCCACACTGGGCTCCACGCTAAATGTGGAGCCTGCTTAAGATTCTGTCTGTCCCTTCCTCTGCCCCTTCCTGGCTCCTGCACTCTCTCTTTCTCTCTCCCTCTCTCAAAACAAAAAAAGAGTTTTTTAAAAATGAGGTAGAAGGATGGTTGTTAAATAATAGCCGCGAAAAAACAAAAAACAAATGCCTTTAAAAAACGGCTAGTAGAAAATTCACGAAAAGGCAGAGTGGTTCATTCTAGGTGGTGAGTATATGGGTGATTTTTCTTTGTACTCTTCTGTGATTTACTCGGTTTTTAGATTTTAAAGGCTGTGAGACATCAGTGGCAGCATGAAGAGCTGGTCCCCTGTGCTCACTGGGTGAAGGACCTGGGAGCTCAGCTCTAGGCTGTGACAGGCCAGGCCGGCACACAGTGTGTAGGAGATGTGGGTCCCTCACATGTTTTGCTGGGCCACACTCTGAGGCCAGCCGGCAGCAAAGGGCTCCATCACCTCATCCATGCCCACTGGGGCTTACCTGCAGGGTCAGACCCAGCGGCCCAAGGTTCTGGGGGACCAGGCGGTCAAGAGCAGAGTCCTAGACCATGAGTGGAGGTCCTGGCAAAATCAGACTAACTGTTAAGAAAGCACAGGCCCCCATGATGCCATATTTTGGGCTCCCACTTGATGTTGGGCAAAGCTTCCTCTTGGAATGTGAGTGATGGAACCCACTTTGGTCCTAACTCTGCCATATCTGTCTCCTACCAGCTGTGTGACCTTTGGTGAAGGACTTAACCTCTCTGAGACGGTTTAGTTTCTTCCTGCATAAAATGGAGACAATAAGGCTCACCTGAATTGATTCCTGGGAAGATTAAACAAGTAGGAAGCATCTAACTGCCCGCTGCCTTTACTTATCTGAATGACTCCTGGAGTACCTGGACTTTGCCATTAGAGTGGGAAATGGTGTTGCTTTTCTCTAGCCACTGCCTTGACCATCCCTGGCTCATCTTTCTTCCAGCTCCTGGATGACCTCTGGGGTCGCATGGAGGCCTGGAGGCCTCTGTGCCCTGGTGGTCACCTGAGCCAGGCCACACCTTTAACACATCAAATATGGCAAAAGCAATGAGGAATGGCCAGGGGTCTGTCAGCTTTGAGGCATCTCACATGTTCATTGTTGCTTTGGGTTGGCATTTCATTAAGATGTAAGCCTTCCCACAAAACCACCGGAGTCTTCTACTATTTTCATCATTTCTGCTAACTCCACCCGGCTGGTTAACTTTATTGGGCCACAGAGCTGGCCACAGAGCTGGCATTGGACATCTCTTCTCAGGCAGATCTGAGATGATGTATTTGGAGGAAGTGTATGTACACATAGGATTGTGAGGGTGTGAACTCCAAGTGAGGATGTGAACTCCAAGATCTCGAACTTCTGTAATAGTCGTCCCTCAGGACATCTGTTCGGTCATTTGTTTTGTGAATGTGTTTGGAGCGTGTACTCGGGGCTCAGCCACGCTCCACGGGAGTGAGAAGGGGAAGGAATTCATCTGACACAGATGAGTCAGGGGCCCACGGGTTACAGGAGGCGCCAGGCAGTGTGGATCCACGGGTTCTTCCCCAACACCCACTCCTTGGCTCACGGCGGGTTAGCCCGCTGCACACAGGGAAGCAGCGTGGCCCCAGGGTTAAGGACATGGTGTGGTGAAGGCTGGATTCCCCGCCCCACCTCCTGCTGCTATGTGACTTTTGGCACATTACTTGGCCTCAATTTCCTCATTTTGTGGAGTTGTGCTCGGATTAAATGAGTAAAGAGCTCAGAACCATACCTGGCATATAGTAAGTGCTAAAAATATGGAAACTGATTACCCCAGGCCCAATGTTGGGTTCAAAAATAAGGGTCCTATGCCCCAGGAGCTGGTGCGGGGGTGGGGAGCTGGGGAGGCAGACACAGGAGGCAGAGTCACAGTGGAGGGTGGGTAGTGGGGGGAGGTGAGGGAGTGGATCACAATGGAGTGTGGGCGGTGGGAGCCCAGGGTCCCCTTCCAGGGACCGCCAACCCAGTGAGGAAGGAACGATCCAGGTAGACACACTCTGCATGTCACCCTCTCTTTCCTGTGCACACTGGGTACCAGACCTCAGCCGGTGGATGTCCCAGATGTCCCTACCCCAGCCTCCCCTGTCCTGTCCCCCTCCTCCCTTCTGCCCTGGCTCTGGACTCACATGAACTCACTGGCCCCAGGTGCAGGGTCCATCATGACCCCCTTCCCTTCACCCCTCACTTTGGCCACCTCCAGAAGCTGACCTGGGTGACCACGTGTAGCAGGCTGTTTCTGCCCAGATGTTGGGTCAACAGTAAACCACTTACCTCACTGGAAAGTTTTAACATTCCACGTAAAACCAAATCATGGCTCTGTGCCCTCTATAGATGACAGAGAACCCCAGTATTCAGTATAACAGATTGTTGAGGAAGGAGGTGGGGCAAAATCAGAGGGTCCCTAGTAATGGCCCCTAGTTGTACTTACTGAGAGGCTTCACTCCTTCTCTCTGCTTCATCCCCAACCAGAAACACTCCAGATTTGTGCCAGCAGACTGGCTGACTGTACTGTCTTTCAATGAACAAGGAGTGAGTGCATAATTCACTCTCTTATTCACTGAACAAACACATTTACGTGATGGTATATATCGTGGAAGTTACATGGGGCACAGGACCCAGTTCCTGCCATTCAGAGCTGAGGCCACTGGGAACAGGTAAGGGAGAGTGGAGTGGAGTTCAGAGTCAGATAGGTTCAGATCTCCGCTCTACCACGTGCTGGCTGTGTGACCTTGGGCAAGTCACTTAATCTCTCGGTGCCTCAGTTTTCCCACCTATAAAATACGCTAGTAATGCCCACCTCGGGGACAGCTGTGAAATTGAAACAAGATCATTTAGAGAAGCTCTTCAAACACTGCCCAGTGCAAAGTGCAGCAAGTAGTCACTGCTCATTTAGCTGCTGTTACTGAGCACCTACTATGTGCCAGGCACCAGGGGTGGAGCAGTGATGGAGACACTGATGGGATGGTAGGCCCCAGAGGGGTAGCAGAATAGCGAGGAGCCCCCAGGCATGGGAGGCAGAGCCTCATACTCCCTCCGCCTTTCCCTGCTCTGACCCTGCAGCTGCTGGTCCCTCCTGGTCACCTTCCAGCCAGACCCCCATTGTCCTGGAGCGTCCGGGGAGCGCTTTGCCAATTGCCCATCTCAAAGGTGCACTTGCCCTAGCTCTTGTCAGCTGGGGAGCCTCAGGACACTGCCTTGGCCTCCCATCATCTGTTTTCGTTCTGTGAGGAGGGACCCAGTCCCTTCCTCGGGCGTTCAGCAAGGAGCAGGGGACAGAGTGGATGGCATCCAGCCAGCGGGGTCAGCTCCTCCAGTGGCGAGGAAGCAGCTGGTCAGCTTGAAACACACCTGCAGCCCCCCTGTGGCTCGCAGAGCCTCGCAGTCCGTGGTCTGCAGACGCAGCCGGGGAGGATGATCTATTGGTGACTCGGGTGTGTTGGAGGGGGGTTAATTAAAAAGGTGGCTGGCAGATGAATTTCTGGAAACACAAATTGGAAACCAGTGGAAGCTATTGATCTACCTAATGGGAAGCCGATGGTATCTGAGCGTGCAGACAGGTCTGACTTAGGCAGGTGGCAGGAATCGATGCGGCCCCTTCTCTGAGCCGATGGGCCCCGGGGGGGACTGGGAACATGGGTCAGGGAGGGGCTGAGGAGGTGCCTACAGCCTCCCAGTGGGGCTCTGGGGTACTTGATTCTGGCTCAGAGGTGGGGAGCCCACTGTTTCTGCTTGGGGCCCTGATCGGAGGACCTCCTAGCCGGACAAAGTAAGAAACCTCTTCCTGCCTCAGTTTCCTCATCTGGAAACTCCTCACCCCTGGCTTTATTATTGAAAGGTTAATTCCAATACTAAGTGGGTTGTGACAGACACCGTCCTCAGCGCTGGGGACACAGTAGTAAACACCCTGTGGCCCAGATCTCAGCCCTCCTGGAGCTCATACTCTGGTGGGTGAGACCCACAACGAACATGTCTGTTTTTGATACAGTTCCAGGGAGAACTCCCTGTGCAAAGGCCTCAAAGGGGGAGGAACTGGTGGCCTGCAGTTGACAACAGTAGCCTGTGACGTGAATAGACATCACCATGGCAACCAGCAAATACCCCCCCAAATTTCAGACCCCCACACCCCTAGGGGACTGCAGCACCACTCTGGAGAACCAGTGATGTGTATCTGCTCCTTTCCTTTTCACAGACTCCCTGTGGCGTATACGTTTTTACGCCCATTTCACAGATGAGCAAACTAAAGCTCAGAGAAGCTTGGCCAGGGCCCAAGGCCACACAGCTAGGAAACTGGGCCTCTGGGGCAGTGCTTCGCCCCACCTCATGGAGCCAGCGTGGCTGTACCCCTCTGGTGTCCCCACAGTGTCACAGCAGGCCTGGACCCGGGGGCCGGCTCACCAGCCTTGGCCCGTCTTGGGCTGCACTGCTGTAGAATGTGAGTGGGTCACTGTTCACATTGCCCTTGGTGAGCGGATGCCATGGAAGCGTGGGCAGAGTTTATCATGCTCCAGATGGTACCTGGGCGTCTGTCTCCCCCCTCTTTCCCTCCCCAGACCAGAGTCATTTTGAAAGCACTTACTCATGAAATGCTCTCCCAGGAGCTGGGTGGGGAAGATGGCCAGTGTTAGTTGTTTATTGATTCCTGGACTTTATAAGGGTTTATCTCTGAAACAATAAAATTGAAAGATGGCCTCCAAATTTATATCTGCAGCCTGTGCCTCCATGCCCCCTCAATTCCAGGCTTCTTAGCACCCGTGGTTCCTTAGGCACCACCATTGGCCATCCCCCCACCTTTCCCCCCAGGGGCCTCCTGGGTCTCCTTTTCCTTTCTACTCTCTCAGCAGGGGAGATTTTATATGCACAAAGGACATCATGTTGCTGGTTTGAACCCCCCCCCCATGCTTTCTTTTGCACTTTGCACAAAATCTAGCCTCCCCATCACACTGCCCTGCCTCCACCTCAAGCTCCTATTCCCAAGGCTCTCACTCCCCTTCGGGCACTCCGTTCCCCTTGCAGCTCTCTTCAAGCATACAGGGTCTTCTCTGTCCTCAGGGACTTTGCACGGGCCACTCCTTGTCTGAACCACTAGTATCCCAGGTCTTTGCATGGCGGGTACCTTGTCACTATGCAGGTCTCAGCTCAAAGGTCACCTCCTTTAGAAACCGACCCCTCAACCACCCCCAAACACCTTCACAGCATGTGGTAGATTATCTGGAGCATGCACCTGTGCCCAAGTGTCCCGTCCGTCCCTACCTCCGTGGTAGCAGGAACTGTCTTTCCTACTGACAGCCCAATCTCCAGGGCCTAGGCCAGGGTTCCGCAGGCATTTGTGTAATTAATCAATGAACAAAATGTGAGGCTCTGCAAAAATTCAGCCAGAGACACAACCTGACTTGGCCCGGAATCCTGGGCTTTACTGGATTTACCCACACTTGGTGGCATTGTGCTGAGTCACCTGCCACCCGTCCCAAACCACTGACCTGAGGACAGGTCACCCTGTGGCGTCCTCGCCCCCGGCTCTGTCCCAGGTCTGAGGGCGGAGCTTAAGGAGATGTCATGGAGGCTGGTCCGCACTGAAAGTCAAGCCCTCTGTTGGGGGGCGGGGGGAACGCCTCACCTTGGGGTGCCAACCCCAGCAGAGGAAACAACCCCTCCACCCAAGGGGTTAGGAACTTGAGGGTGAAGTTTCACCAGGCAGCTAAGCAGAGAGGGAAGAGTGTCTGGGCAGAGGGAACAGTATGTGCAAAGGCCTAGATGTAGGGAAAGCATGACACAAAGAAAGAAGAGGAAAGAGCCAGCCAAGCCTCGTTTTCGAAGGAGGACCGTGGTCTTCATCTGCCTTATCTGATCCCCCACACTGCTCTCCGCCAAGGAGGATGCTTGGGGGGGCTTCACTCAAGGTTATGGGGAAGTCTTCTCCCATGGCCACTTGTACCAGCCTCCTCCCTGCCCTCCCTGTTCCTGCCCTTGCCACCCTGCTATCTGTTCTCAGCACGAAGCCAGGGGACCCTTCCTGTCCTCTACTCAGAACCCTCCCAAGGCTCCCACCTTAGAGTAAAGGACAACGCCATCCAAAGCCTGCACCAGCCAGTCCTCTGACCGCCCCCTTCCCCAACTCTCCCCATCACTCCTTCTGCACCAGCCATATCGGCCTCCTTGCTGATCCTGGAACACACCAGGCACACTCCTACCTCAGGGCCTTTGAACTTGCTAAGCCCTCTGCCCAGACCACCTCCTTCATTGCTGGTTCTGGTTTTATAGGGAGATAAGGTGAATTGGGCACAAACAGCCAGCACTTTGAGGTTGAGGGGACTTTCCTGGCATCCGAAACTGCCCCAGAGTAGACCTTTTGGGAAACACTTATGGTTATTTTCCTAAAACTTAGGGCTGAGAAGCCCTCCCAGAGATGGATGGAGCCCCAGGGTGATCTGGTAGAGTCCGTTTACCTTGGCCTGGTTAATTCCTGTAAACACTGACTTTCGCTGCCTAGAATATTGAGCTCTGCCAATGACGTGACTTAAGCAGGGCCTCTAAGGGCTTCGGGTGCCTGTTGCCAGCACTCAGGCATAGGATCACTACTACCTGTAAGCCCTGCCTAGTGCCACCTTCACTCTTTCTGATCAGAGCGCTGTGGTGACCTCCCTGACCACCCAAGGGACCTGAGCCTGAAAAGCATCTGTCCCACTAGCTTTGAGATCATGCAATTCTTAGTGATTTTAAAATGTCGGATTCTCCTGAAATGTGATCCGGCCTCCACGCCAAACTCTGGCATTGGCTTCCCCAGGTGGCTCACTCAGCTCCCTCCTCCCGGCCCCTCCCAGGCCTGTCTGCGGTAGTGCCCCAGATGACAGGCACAGTCCAGCTGTCACCCAGCTGACATTCCACTCAGGTCCCTGCTCAAGTGTCCCCTCCTAGCCCCCCTCCCCATCTTATCCCAACTCCTTTTCCTTCCTGGTGTTGATCAGTACCTGACAAATGACAGAGTTATTTTGTAGCAGCTTTATGGAAATGTAACTTACATACTAGAAGGCTCACCCACCTAAAGCATGCATGCAATAGCTTTAGTATGTTCAGAGTTGTGCAACCATCACCACTGTCTAATTTTGTAATATTTTCATCACCCGTAAACCTCTACCTATTAATAGTCATTCCCCATTATTGCCCCCATCTCCCAAGCCCCTGGCAACCACTTACCCATTTCCTGTCTCTGTGGACTTGCCCATCCTGGATTTTCCTATCAATGGGACCGTGTGCTCTGTGGTCCTTCGTGACTGACTGCTTTCATGGAGCAAAGTGTTATGTCTAATCATCCATTTCCCCCTACCTCAGGGCCTTTGCACTGCTGCTCCCTTTGCCATGAATGTTCTTCCTCAGGTATCTCTGTGGCTTCTTCTCTCACTGCTCTCTTCAGCAAGACTTCCCCAACTCCTATTTAAATGGGTAACTCTCACCCTCTTCCTGGCCCTTCCAACCTTACCAGCTTTGCTTTTCTTCAGAGACCTTAGCTCCCCCTGACATTCCTGCACTTCCCTATGGTTCTATTATCAGCCTCCCCAAAAGGCAGGGGCCTTGTCTTGCTCTCTGTTCAGTGCCCCCTATGGCATGTCATAGCTGCTCAGTGTTGGTTGAATGAATGAAGAAATTCCAGGGTCTTCTGGGATCTCCCTCTTAACCTTATTCAGAGCCAGCCTAGGGTCTGGTGAGGCCATGAGCCACCTGGGGGCAGGCATGCATCAGGAGCACTGTCACCCTGGGATGCTCAGTTTTGGCCTCTAGATGCCCCCAAGGTGCTCAGGGTACCGGGGGCTGAGCTCAGCAAGGGCCTTACATGTCCGCGGCCTTCAGTGCCCATGAAAGGCAGCAGGCCATCTCCCACAACGCCATGGAGCTGGCCATGAGCAGAAGGTCTGCAAGCAGGGCCCAGGGTTCAGCCTTCCCCAGTGACAAATGGCTGATAATTAATGTTGGACCCACACGTTATTAATCAATTCATAGTCGAGTGCGCAGCCAGAAGCGATTCCAAGGAAAAAATGTTCAGCCCCACATCCTCCTCATTCTTACTCATCAATCACCAACTTTGCAGGCAGCTTATTAAAATGTAGAGAAAAGCGTGGCTGGAGCAATAAAAGGCCCTTAAAGGCCCAGAGATGGTTTATCAGGGTTTTGCAGATGCGGAGGCAAAGGGTGGGGAGAGGGGTGTCAGGAATGGCAGGGCTGAGGGGCCAGGCCCCATTGCACAGAAGGAAAGGCTGAGGCCAGATCCTCAAAGGTGAAGGGCGATGGTGTGAAATCCAGAAGGGCTCATGCCAGCCCAGGAGCATGGCTGGAGGCTAGAGCCCGCAGGTGCAGGAGTGGGGGGTTGGGAGGGGTGCACAACCAGACAGAGCCAAGCTCCCACGTGGAGGGCTTAGTGACCGGAGGACACCGGAGCTAGGTCCAAATGCAGGGCAGGGTAAGACCTAGCTCTGGAGCTAGGCAGCACTGGATTCAAATCCAAGCCCTTCTCCCCACCAGCGGTATTGGCGGGTAAGCCGCCTTCTCTCTTTGAGCCCCGGTTTCCTCCTGAGCCAGGAGAACACCAGATCACTCTCCAGGGTTTGCAAGGATGGAAGGAGGCCATGCATACAAAGGCCTGGGGACTTGAGGCACAGAATAGATGGTCAGTAAATGAGAACCATCTCTGAAGGCCCAGAACTGGTCCCAGACCACAGCTGGTGTCTCTTCTGTGTCTCCATAGGGCATGAGGATCTATTTTGAGTCTAGAGCCAAGCAAGTTAGCCCTTTACCAGGAAAGTCTTTCAAAGTACCAGGAAGTTGCTATGCTTTTGCTCGTCCTACTTCTTTTCTGGAAGGGTGCTTTCTTATCTTCTTCCCCCTAGGGAACTCTTAGGCATCCTTCAAAACCCATCTCATGCGGCACCTCCTCTGTGCTGCCTTCCCAGTACTGAGTCAGTTGCTCGCTTTCTGTGTTCCAAACACGCTGGATTCTTGCTAGACTGTGAATCCCTTGTGGGAAGCATCTGTGCTTTAAGCAGCCTCGTATGCAGTGACACAATACATTTTATTGAATAAGTAAAAGGATGAGCAAATAAATGAATGAACATTTACCCCTTAGATGCCTGTCCCTCACTACCCTCTGCCCCCATGGCTGTGAACTTCTCAAGAACCAGAGCCTGGTCTAGGAGTCTTGTCTTTGTCTGCCTCCCACTGGCCAGGTCCATTCTTGATACATACTAGGTACTCAAAAGATGTCAGAATGACCGAGAGAGAAAAGAGGAGACAGGAAAGCTGAGCCTGTGCTCAGTAAGCACCTAGTAAGAGTCAGAGGTGGTGCTGGGCATTTTTACCTGCACGATCCTTGCTTAGTGTCATTCCACGCCCATGGCACAGACGTGGGTACTGAGGCAGAAGGACCCAAGTATGTGGAGGAGCCAGAATTTAAGCCACAGAGTCTGAATGACCCTTGAGAGCTGTTGCCATTCCACGCAGATGCCTTCCAGAGGCGCTCATGCATGTGTGAGTGACTTAATGAGCACACAGAGAAATGAACGAATTGCAGAGTTCTCGGGGCAGCTTGCTACCTCCTTCCTCCCTCTCACTCCAGTCCCCCTGCCTCCTGCCCAGGCCTTTCTCCTGCCCAGCTGGGTCAGCGCTTTTATTTGGGGCTGTAGAACGAGACTTGGCCTGCCCCATGCCTTTGCAGGACTCCTAATCTCCCTGCAGATTTTCCTGCGCCCCACCCCCCTTACCTTTCCTAGCTCTGCAGCTGCAGCTACTGGCCCCTCCTGCTGCCCTGCCAATCAGACCTCCATTGTCCTGCCACATCTGGACTGCTCTGCAAATTGCCAGCCCTGAAAGGCTCACTCAGCATTCTCTGCAAGAAGACGTCCACAATTCATTCACAAACACTAGTTCCTAAAAGGCTGGTGATTGTGTCCTCAGCGTCCCCACTGGGACGTACCTGGAGCCTTGGAGTGGAAGAAAAAGCCCTAGATGGCTGGGAGGGAGGGGGTATCCGTGATTTTCACCGAGCAGGAAGTGAGCTGGGCCTCCGGGAAGTGCAGGGCATGCATTAAAATATCCTCTGCTCCATCGGCCCCCAAAGCCTGTGCTCCTGCCTCCCGAGAGGTGGATGCCAGCAGGAAGACCGTTACCACCCCAAGGGCTGGACTTGCCCCAGGCTCTGGTTCTAGAAGCCTGGGGTGGACGTTCGATGCTTTGGTTAGGGGAACCGTGAGGAGGCTTCAGGAAAGGTGAGACCCTGCCCAGCTGGGCTCACCTCTGGGGAAGGCAGGATCACACGCAGCCCAGGGTACCCCAGGGACAGGGATGGTGGCAGCCTCTGGCTCGTTCACCTGTGGAGCGTCTTTATGAGAGCTGTGAGCAGCAAGCCAAGAGTAGGGCGAGGAGAAGAGAGGGTGCTCAGAGAGCAAGACCTGGCTCTGGTTCCAACTCAGACTGATGACCATGCTGACTGCCCTGGTGAAACAGCAGCAGTGGGCCCCCCTGAGCCCCTACCGCATGCCAGGTGCAGAATACTCACCTCTCTTAGGGTGTGATTTGACGTCAGTGAGGTCTTTGTTCATGAACAGTCTAAATGTGTCCCTCTGCTTTCCGGGGACATAATGATTGAACTGAACTCCCACCCTCCCTGAATTCCCAGTAGAAGCCCAGAGAGGGCATGCACCCTACCCCAGGTCACACAGCTTAGCAGGCGCAGGACTCACTGAGAGAAGGCCGTCAGGAGTGTGTGGTTGCTGGAATCAGTTGGCCTGGGTTTGGTTCCTGGGCCCCTGTGCTCAGTGGTGTGGCCAGGGACAGACCACTAGCTTCACTGTTCTCAGTTTCCATTTCTGTACTGTGGTCCTGGGGAGAAGAAAGGCTGCTATGCCTACTCGCACTCAACCCCCCATCAGTGGGCGTGGTTACTTCTCAGCTGCCACTTCCTTATGGCACACCTGAGAGACAAGGAGCCTGAGGGTCAGAGTGACACGGATCCCCAGGGTCGCACGGTGGAGCTCCCCTCCCTGAGACATTGCTCCTCCTTTGGAAGCTGATTTTCAGAGCCTGGTGGCCTCCTTGGAGGCAGTGTGCAGGCTGTGCTCACCCTGAACTAGTGTCGGAGCCAGGGTGAGGATCTTGCTGAGCACAGGAAGGGCAGGGCCTGGGCTATAAGCTCTTCACAAGACCCAGAATGCCTTGGATTAAAATACATAAGAAAAACAGACAGTGGAAATTGGTAAAAGCTAAATTCGTGTCTTCAAGATAAGATAACGGCAGCTGACCAGGTACAGCCCGGCCCACCTCCCCCGGCTGTCAGAGACAGACTGCTGAGGACACTTTGTGACTTAGGACCTGGGTGGGTCACCGAGAAGTGACAGCATCTGCGTGAGTGGGACCTTCAAGTCTGACTTAGTGCAAAGGTGAGGCCACTGAGGGGTGACCTAGGAGCTGGGTGGGGCTAAAATAATTTCAGACACCGAGATACTGCCAAAAGGATTCAATCTAGAAACAAGACCCTAGGGACTGGGAAGGACATTGCCTCTGGGCAGTCAGGGAGGGCCTCTGAGCATGTGACATTTCAGCCAAGAGCTCAGTGATGGAATGAGCCAGCTGTGGGTCTGGGAAGCAGAGGGAGCAAGTGCAAAGGCCCTGAGGCTTAAGAAGTTCACTGTTCATAGGTTGGAAAGAACAGTGTGCCTGAACAGAGAGAGAGAGGGGGGCCAAGGGTTGGGAGGTGAGCCCAGAGGGGTGAGCCAGGGCCAGAGCATGTCGGGCCTGAGAGCTACAGGTGTGCACAGGTGTGCACATAGAATGTGTTCTGTGCACAGGTTTGGGGAGGGGTGTGCAAAGCACCGTTGACCCTCAGAAACATGAGAGAGCAGAAGGAATGTGTGTTGAGGAGGAGGCATTGTAGCCAGGGAATAAGGCATGGGCATGGGTATGGAGGTGGGGAGTGGTCTCATGGGCAGGCTTGGGGCGGAGCCAGGTGGATTAGGCCTCTCTGGATCTCCTTGGGTCCCAGAGGTTTGGGGTCTTGCTGGCAACTCTTTCCAGGACTTTGTAACAGCCACATGCTGCCCTCTGCTGGCACATCTGAGTATTACACCCCATGACGTTGTGCTTGGACCAACATTAGAACTTCCCTGAGAACTTCATGGGAACATCCCTAGGATCCAGAGTCCTCAGGGCGAGCAGCAGCTCCCAAGGTCTTCTTCTGTCCCTGATAGACCCTTGCTTTCTTAGCCATGGGGACAGGGAGCTCACTCCTCTTTGCAGTCAGCTTCAACCCTGCACAGCGCAGATCAGCTTGACCCCAGAAGGCGTTGCAGTTGGCTACCTCCTGGTCTCATCTCTGCTCTCTGGGGTTCAGGACTGCCTGTAGAGCCTGGGGGTGCTGAACTCTCCTCCAGCGCTCTGCCTTGTTCGAGACTGGGCTGTCCAGTTCCTCTAGGCCCTGCCCACCCTACCCCTACACAAGCAGCCTTATGCCTGTCCATCGCCCCTGGGGGACCTCCAGACCAGAGACCTGGCAGGAGCTCCAAATAGCTGAGCACCCCCCCCCCACCCAGAGGATATGGCTTTCTCAGGAAAATCCCTGCAGACCTCCCAGACGTGCCTGCACCTTTGTTTCTAAGTCAGAGATGCTTAGTTTCCCTGGCTTTCCAAAGGGAGGCTGACAGTGGGCCAGGACTTGAGGAATGGCTGGATATGAACAAAGGGGTGAGTGGCCGGCTCAGAGAGACCAGCCAGGGTGAGGCTGCATCACAGCCGGGGGCTGGGACTTCTCTGGAGCAACGTGGGCCTTCCCACACAGGGCTGTCAGGACCTTCCGTGCCCAAGCCCCCGCTCCTGCAGTGTCCACAAAGGAGGGCGTTCTCAGGGAGGCCAAGAAGAAAGGAAAGGAGGGAGGGAAGTTGGCAGGCTCAGTGGTGAAGGAAGAGGGCCGATCACTTGAGTAAAAAGCGACTTTATCCGTCATGTAAGCAGATTCGTTCCTTTGCTCATTCATCAGATATTTTTTGAGTACAAGCACACCTTACTGTATAGCGCTTTGCAGATACTGCATTTTTTACAAATTGCAGGTTCATGGTGACCCTGCTTTAAGCAGGTCTGTTGGCACCATTTCTCCTACAGCATCGGCTCACTTTGGGTCCCTGTGTCACATGCCGTCCATTCTTGCAGTAGTCCAAATTTTTTCATTATTAATATATTTGTTCTGGTGATCTGTGATCAGAGATTGTTGAATGTTCCTGTTGTACTGATTTGGGGTGCCATGAACCATGTCCATAAAAATCGGGGAATTTAATCAAAAAATGTGCGTGTTCTGACTGCTCCACTGACCAGCCGTTCCCATCTCCCTCCTCTTCTCAGGCTGCCCTGTTCCCTGAGACACAGTAATAGTGAAATTGGGCCAGTGAATAACCCTACAGGGGCCTCCAAGTGTCCAAGTGAGGGACACTCACTTAGTGAGGGAGGCATGTCAAAAACTGAGACAGACCCGAAGCCAGGCCTCTTGCAACAAATAGCCAAGTTGTTAATGTAAAGGAAAAGTTCTTGAAGGAAATTAAAAGTGCTACTCCAGTGAACACACAAACAATAAGAAAGACAAACAACCTGAACGCTGACACAGAGAAGGTTTTAGGGGGCTCAAGAGAAGGTAACCCGAGCCACCAGCCCTTAAGCCAAAGCCTAATCCAGAGCAAAGCCCTGACTCTCTTCAATTCTGTGAAGACTACGAGAGGTAAGCAAGCTGCAGACGAAAAGTGTGAAGCCAGCAGAGGTGGTTTCATGAGGTGTAAGGAAAGAAGCCATCTCCCTAACGTAAAAGTGCAAGGTGAAGTAGCAAGTGCTGATGTAGAAGCTGCAGCAAGTTCTCCAGAAAGTCTAGCTGAGCTCATTAACGACTGTGGATTCACTAAACAGCAGGTTTTCAACATAGACAAAACAGCCTTCTATTGGAAGAAGATGCCATCTAGGACTTTCTTAGCTAGAGAGAAGTCAGTGCCTGGCTTCAAAGCATCACAGGACAAGCTGCCTCTCTTGTTAGAGTCTAGTGCAGGTGGTGACTTGAAGCTGAAGCCAGTGCTCACTTACCGTGCAGAAAATCCTAGGGCCCTTAACAATTACGCTACATTTACCCCGCCTGTGCTCTGTGAATGAGACAACAAGGCCTGAATGGCAGCACATCTGTTTACAACATGGTCTACTAAATATTTTAAGCCCACTGTTGAGACCTGCTGCTCAAAAAATAAAAATAAATAAAAAGATTCCTCTTATATATTTTTAAATAATTTTATAATGTTTGTTTTTGAGAGAGAGAGTGACAGAGCATGAGCAGGGGAGGGGCAGAGAGAGAGACAGGAAGACACAGAATCTGAAGCAGGCTCCAGGCTCCGAGCTGTCAGCACAGAGCCCCATGGAGGCGGGAGTCAAACCCACAAACTGTGAGATCATGACCTGAGCCAAAGTTGGATGCCCAACTGACTGAGCCACCCAGGCGCCCCTACATATATATTTTCTTTAATTTATTTATTTATTTTGAGAGAGAAAGCACACACACAAGTTGGGGAGGGACAGAGAGAGAGGAAGAGAGAGAATCCCAAGTAGGCTCTGCTCGGTGCAGAGCCTGACGTGGGGCTCAATCTCACGCACTGCGAGATTATGACCTGAGCCAAATCAAGAGTTGGACGCTCAACCAACTGAGCCACCTAGGCACCCCTCAACTTTCAAATCTTACTGTTTAAGAAATACATTTCATTAAAGCTATAGCTGCCGTAGATCCTGATTCCTTTGACGGTTCTGGGCAAAGTAAACAGAAAACCTTCTGGAAAGGATTCGCCAATTCTAGATGCCATTAAGAACAGTCGTGATTCCCGTGGGAAGGGGCAAAAATACCAGCCTTCACAGGAATTTGGAAGAAGTTGAGTCCAACCCTCATGGAGGGCTTTGAGGTTTCAGGACCTGAGGGGGGGATGTCACTGCAGCTGTGGTGGAAACGGCAAGAGAACCAGAATTTGAAGGGGAGCCTGAAGGTGGGACTGAATTATCAGAATCTCATGATCAAATGTGAACAGATGAGAAGTGGCTTCCGACTGATGAACAAAGAAAGTGGTTTCCTGAGATGGAATGAACTCCTGGCGGAGAGGATTGATTTCAGTTTTGCACTAAGTTCTCCTGTGGGTGAAATGCTCTCAAACAGCATCGCAGGCTACAGAGAATCGCTTCGTGAAAGGAAGCGTCAATCAGTGCATTAGTGTCTACTTTGAAGAAATCGGCACAGTCGCCCCGGCCTTTAATGACCCCACCCTGCTCCGTCAGCCGCCGTCACCACTGACCCAACACCCTCCACCAGTGGAAAGATTCTGGTTGGCTGAAAGCTCAGGCGATGGGTAGCATTTTCTAGCAACAAAGTATTTTTATTTTTTTATTTTTAGTCTTTATTTGTTTTTGAGAGAGAGACAGAGTGCAAGTAGAGGAGGAACAGAGAGACAGGGAGACACAGAATCCAAAGCAGGCTCCAGTCTCCGAGCTGTCAGCACAGAGCCTGATGCGGGCCTTGAACTCATGAACCGCGAGTTCATGACTTGAGCTGAAGTCGGACGCTTGACTGACTGAGCCACCCAGGCGCCCCTAAAGTATTTTTAAATTAAGGTGTCTATATTGCTTTTTTTTTGACACAATGGAATCACACACTCAATAGTCAGCAGTGTGGTTGATCCTTGAACAACCCGGCTTTGAACTGTGTGGGTCCACTTAGGTGTGGATTTTCTATAGTATGGTACTATAAATGTATTTTCCCTTCTTTATCACTTTCTTAATAAAGTTTTTTCCTATAGCTTGCTTTATTGTAAGAATACAGTGTGTAATAGATACAGCATAGAAGGTACGTGTTAATCAGCTGTTTATGTTATGGGTAAGGCTCCTGGTCAGCAGTAGGCTATTAGTAGTTAAGTTTGGGGCAGTCAAACGTATGTGCAGATTTTCAACTGCATGGGGCTCAGAGCCCCTAGCACCTACGTTGTTCAAGAGTCAACTGTGGGGTGTAAACATAACTTTTATATGCACATTTATACACACAGGCCAAAACATTCATTTGATTTTATTGCAACATTGGCTCTATTGTCATGGCCTGGAGCCAGACCTGCGGTATCTCTGAGGTGTGCCTACTATGTGCCGGGCATGGTCCTGAGCCTTGAGTCTACATCAGTGAATAAAACAAACAGAATCCTCTACGCTTATGGAGTCTATACCTGAATGAGGGAGACAGTCAGCAAACAAATGAGATGCTTTCAGAAAGTGCTCTGAAGATAGTAGCTTGAGAATGATGGAGTGGATGATGTCAGTGGACAGGTGGCCAGGGGAAGACTCAGGAAGACGCCTACACGCTGAGAAGAACCGGCCAGGTGAAAATCAGGGCAATATACTATGTATACAGTTGGTCCTTGAACAACTTGAGGGTAGGGCTGCCCTGTATAGTCAGAAATCCACATATAACTTTTCACTCCCCAAACCCTTAACTACAAATCACCTCCAGTTGACCGGAAGCCTTACTGATAACATAAACAGACAGTTAACACGTATTGTATGTTATATACACTGTATACTATATTCTCACAGTAAAGTAAGCCAGAGGAAAGAAAATGCTAAGTGCACAGGACAAACTGGTGGTAGCCAGAGGGGAGGAGGTAGGGGGTGTGAAACAGGTGAAGGGGATTAAGAGGTACAGACTTCCAGTTATAAAATAAGTCACAGGGTTGGGGCGCCTGGGTGGCTCAGTCGGTCAAGCGTCCGACTTCGGCTCGGGTCATGATCTCACGGTTCGTGGGCTCAAGCCCCGCGTCAGGCTCTGTGCTGACAGCTCGGAGCCTGGAGCCTGTTTTGGATTCTGTGTCTCCCTCTTTCTCTCTGCCCCTCCCCCTACTTGCACTGTCTCTCTCTCTCTAAAATAAATAAACGTTAAAAAATTTTTTAAAAAAGTAAGTCACCGAGATGAAAAGTACAGCGTCGGGAATATGGTCAGTAATCTTGAATTAATGTTGCATGGTGACAGATGGTCACTACATTTATCATGGAGAGCATTATGTAATGTATAGAATTTCAAATCACCATGTCGTGCACCTGAAATGAATATAACATTTCACATCAACTATATTTCAATAATAAATTTTTAAAAAGTGTTTAATGTTTATTTATTTTTGAGAGGAGGGGGGCAGAGAGAAGGAGACACAGAATCAGGCTCCAGGCTCTGAGCTGTCAGCACAGAGCTGGATGCGGGGCTCAAACCCACGAGCCGTGCACTAAAGTCGGATGCTTAACTGAGCCACCCAGGCACCCCAATAATAAGTTAAAAAAAAAGAAACCCCATATCCACTAGCAGTCCCCCTCAGCCCACTCTCCCCTCAGCCCCCAGCAACCACTAATCTACTCTTGGTCCCTATGGATTCACCTCTTCTGGACATTTCACATAAATGGAATCTTACAATCTGTGGCCTTTTGTGACTGGCTCCTTTCACTGAGCATCACATTTCCAAGTCTCATCCACGTCGTAACATGTGTCAGCACCTCATTCCTTTTTATAGCAAAGTCATGCTCCAGTGTATGTATGTGACACATTATGCTGACCCACTCATCAGTTGAGGGATATTTGGGTCTTTTCCGCTTTGAGGCTATTCTCTGTTGACACCTGTCTCCGGGTCTTACGCGCACCTGCCTAGGGGTGGAACCGCGGGGTCCGATGGTAACTCCATGTTTCCTATTTCGAGGAACTTCCAGACTCTTGGCCGTGGTGGCTGCACCACTTACATTGCCACCAACAGTGTGCAAGGGTTCCCGCTTCTCCACATCCTCGCCAGCACTTGGTGCTGTTTCTTACTGTAGCTGTCTGAGAGGTATGAAGCAGTTTCTCACTATGACTTAGCTTTGCGTCTTCCTAATGACAGGTGACACCAAGCTTCTTTTCGTGTGCTTGTTGGCCATTTGTACATCTTCTGTGGAGAAATGTCTCTTCAGAGTCTTTGCCCCTTATTTGCTTGCTTTCGAAAACAATAACTCCTTCCTACACAGGAAGTCTACAAGAAAACGTAATAGAAGTGGTTGCCATAATAAATAGGAGCCACAGAGCTGAGAAGGGAGGAGTAGAGGTGGGGACCAGAGTTTTCACTATAAACCCTTTATATTTTGTGCTTTTGAATCCTGCAGATGTACTATGCAAGTAAAAATGTGGGGGTGCCTGGGTGGCTCTGTCGGTTAAGTGGCTGACTCTTCATTTCGGCTCAGGTCATGATCTCATGGTTTGTGAGTTTGAGCCCTGCATCGGGCTCTGCGCTCACAGTGCTGACCCTGCTTCAGATCCTCTGTCTCCCTCTCTCTGTTTCTCCCCCACTTGTACTCGCTTGTTCTCTCTCAAAAATAAATAAATGTTAAAAAATGTTTAATAAAACAAAGAATAAAGAAAGAGCTAACGTGAACCAAAAAACTGCATCGAGTCATCCAAACCTGCCCTCAGAATCCCCTGGAAGTGATAGCTGAGGCTCGATTCAAGAAACGCATTTGGCTCCTGGCTGGCGTGGGAGAACGTGCTCCCTCTCCCTGCCTGAGGTCCTCACCTGGGTCATTCACTCAGCCAGGCGGGAGATCCCTTGATTTTCCTCCTACGTAGATCATCGGCCTGACACTCCCCCTCAGTTAAATCTTACATAAAAACCACTTGGAAGGAAGGCAGTAGGAATCAAGCACAGGAGATAGAAACCTGGGTCGTGAGAAGGGGAAGGACAGTATCGTCCCAACGTGCTGCCCTTGCAGCTTGGCTTCCTGATCAAGGCAGCCAGGGGGATGGTGGATGTAGTCCCAGCCCTTCTGCCCTTGGGGTCCTTGCCCAAGCAAGCGTGGTTGGGGGAGGTGGGGTATGAACCTTGTGGGCCCAGGGTTCCAGATCGGAGCCTCCATGGAGCCCCTACTGGTCACAGGGTGTGAAGTCCTGTAAGTGTTTGCCCCAAATGCCCAGCAGAGCACCTGGGACGCACAGGTGCCCAGGAAATGCATGCTGACCAGGGCGCCTCTTGCAGGGGTATGGGGAGGGGGTGTTGGCCAGAGAAGGACCTGCCCTGCGAGAGGCCTGTGGCATCCTAACCCTCCACGCCTCATGGGCATGTCCTGCAGAGAGAGCTCACAGCCAGCAGGGGACAGTGTGGGGGGTGTGCCTGACCAGTGGGGCCACCTGGAGCTGTGCCTTGAGCTCAGATCTCATTCACTCACTCATTCTGTGTTTTGTTGAGCACCTACTGTGTCACAAACACCGGGAATATAGCAGTCAACAAAACAGACAGAAACTTTATCTGCACGGAGCTAACACAGTAATGGCAGGAGGGAACAGGCCAGACACTAGAATCCATAACTAAAAATACATGAATTTTGTTAAGTTGTACAATTCAGTGGTTGATACCACAATCGCTGAATTGCACGACCATCACCACAATCCATTTTAGAACCTCCTCATCGCCCCAAACAGAAACCCTGTACCATGAACTCAGTCCTCACAGTCCCCGGGCCCCAACAGTGGCCGCCACTGACCTACTCTGTGCCTATGGATTTGCTTTTTCTAGACCTTTCATATAAGTAGAATCATGCAATCTGTGGTCTTCTGTGCCTTCTTTTCCTCAGCACAATGTTTTCAATGTTCATCCACATTGTAGCATGTCAGCGCCTCCTTCCTATTTTACGGCCACATAATATTCCACTGCATGGACAGACCATGTTTGTCTATCCATTCACCTGTTGATGGATATTTGAGTTGTTTCCGCTTTGAGGCTCGGGAGATTTTTGACGGTGACAAGGGCTAAGGAGAAAAGGCAAGGATGGGGTCCAGCAGTGCGGACTGGGGAGGGGATAGGGCAGGACCTCGCTGAGGAGAGAGCCCTGAGCAAAGGCCTAAAGGAGACAAAGATGCAAGGTGATAGTTGGGAGAGGAGCCAGCCAGGCCAAGGCGGGGCTGATGTTCAGTGGGTACGTACCCTTGTTAAAATAATTAAAATATTTTCATGCCAGTAAGTTGAAGACCATGCGTGAACCCCTAGAATGGCCCCAAGCTGCTGCTGCACTGTCCAGCCCCATTCAGGCCCCCCTCACCCAGCCCCAGGACCCACAACAAAGGAGTTAGTACTTAGCATAGTAGGAGGTGTTTCTGAGTGATCATGGTCAGTGCCCTTGTTAAATAGTTTTAATATTCCCCTGGGCAAAATCCACAGCACATGTAAAAGCCCTGGGGCAGGAGAGGGCAGGGACCTGCCTGAGGAAAGAAGGAAAGAAGAGGCCATATGCTTGGGGCAGAGTGAATAAGAGGAGATGGGCGGGAGACTGGTCAGGGGGATCACACACAGCCTTGTGGGTCATTGCAAGGACTTCAGCTTTTACTGTGAATGGGGCTGCCCTGGAGGGTGCTGAGCAGAGCAGTTAACATGCCTTGCTTACTTTCAGCCAAAAAATAAACTCTGGCTGCTGTCTGTGGATAGGCTGTTGAGAGCCCAAATGGGGGAATAGGGAGGCTTCTACGGCCATCCAGGGCTTGGAGGGAGGCCGGGACCAGGGTGGGGTATGGAGGCCTGGAGTAGGAAGAGCAGGTGGGGGGTGGGGGTTGGAGAAGCCGAGAGGAAGTGGAGGGTAAGGTCGCCTTGCCAAGAAACCGAGACAGCAGAAGGAGCAGGGATTGGGGGAAGATGGGGAGTACCTCCCTAGAAATGTTGAGCTTACACTGTCCTAGGAGTCCTTCCTGGACCTTGGGTCTGGAATCAGCAGAGAGGTCGAGGTGGGAAATAGAAACATGGGCATGGCCAGCATCTGGGTGGGTTACGAAGCCAGGAGCCTGGATGAGACCACCGGGGGGGTGAGTGCAGACAATACGCAGCCAGGGACAAGGGGACAAGGAGGAACCAGGTGAGGAGACCAGGAAGGAGAGAGGAGCAGAAAAGACATTGTCTCGTTTACTGCTGTATCCCAGCACCTAGTAGGTGCCAGCACACAGTAGGTGCTCATGCGATCGGCGTAGAATGAATGTATGCATGGATGGCCGGCTCCTTTGGACCCTTCAGTCTTCCTGTTGGTGGGACTCCGCCATCTGTTCGTTCACCACCGACTCGGTGAGCACCTACTGTGCGCCCCTGGGGGCTCAGCAGTTTGGAGGACAGATAAGGGAGCTGGAGATCCAGTAGGAGTGACAGACACTGTACACACAAACCCATCAAGGTGCCGCAAAGCGTCAGGGGTGCTCTTCCAGGGTCATTTGTTTCAGACAAATGGTCCTGGTTTCCACTCAGGGTAGGGAAAGGAAGTTTCCCTTTTAAATGCATTCAAAGGGTGCCTGGGCAGCTTGTTAGTTAAACATCCAACTCTTGATCTCAGCTCAGGTCTAGATCTTCAGGGTCATGAGTTCAAGCCCCGTGTTGGGCTCCATTCTGGGCATGTAGCTTACTTAAAAAAAAAAAAAAAAAAAAGCATCCAAGTAAAAAAAAAAAAAAAAAAAATCAGCTGAAAGTGAGCCATGACTTGGATGCTGGTGCTGATGGGGCAGAGGTGTGGGATGGCTCATGGACTCCTTCCCTGAGATGTGGTACCACCCATTTTACAGATGAGGAAACGGAGACTGAGGGAGGAGGCAAAGGACTTGCCTCCAGGCCTCCTGCCTGCACTTGAGGCTCTTTCTGTACAAAGAGCCTTCTCTCCCATGAGCGGCGAATTTGGGAGCTCCCCGAAATAGCCGGGGAACTTTCCACATGCAAATATTCCATCCGGTCCATTAACTAAAATCGCAGCAAATAAACTATAATCATAAGACCTATTATTAGTGCGGATGCGCAAGCAATTACCCTGTGCAGATTGAGACCGTGGGAAGAACGTTCGTCTGGGCTGGGATTTTTACCAAACCCGCAAAGGTTGTGACATGTGGAAACAATGAGAAGCTATAGGGTGGTAGCCATGCTCCGTCGATGCAGCGGGGATGAGCCAGGTGTGTGGCTTGAGATCATCCATTTATTTTTTCAGCTGGTGAACATTTATCAGGCACCTACTGTATGCTAGGCTACATCAGTGCACTGGGAGATGCTGTGATGACCAAGACAGGTGGTGACTCTGCCACTGGGGACCCAGCATTCTCTTGAGGGCAGACAGATGTTGAAAACAAAGAAAAAACAACAAAACAGGATGATTTAAAATACTCTGGATGAAATAAAATGGGCTCGGGGTGGGGGTGGGAAGGGTAAGGAACATTTCACCAAGGGTGCTCAGGAAATGCCTCCCAAAGGGGTGATCTCTGAGCTGAAACCTAGAGATTGAGCTGTGCAGAGAGCCGTGGGGCGGGTGTTCTGATAAAGGGAATAGCATGTGCAAAGGGTCTGAGGCAGGAACAAGATTGGCATGGAACAGAGTGGGCAAAGGGATGAATGTCAGGTTGTGAATGAGAGTGAGAGAGCCATGATGCCAAGCCAGGCATGTGGATTCTATTCTGAGGGCCATGGCAAGCTAGAGAAGGACAGATATGATTTGTTTGTGCCAGATGACGTGCCACGATATGAATAGGCAGGAGCCCCGACTAGGGTAGAGAAAAATCCTGACCCTCCCAGGAGAGACTCCCTCTGGTTCTCACTCCTGGGGGTGTCTCTGTGTATCTAGCTTCCTCCAGACCCCTTTCCCAAGGCTGAACCAGCATGGAGATGGGGACGGGCCTCTCAAGGCCAAGGACTAATACATTGCATGCCCTCCCTGAGCTCAGCCTTCACCGAGTATGTGCTGTGACAGGCACATCTCCTGTAACCCTTCTTGTGTCTAGTCCCAGCGGGGATCTGCTTTTCCCATTTCCCAGGGTAGGAACTGAGGCACAGAGATGGGCAGTAGCTTGCCCAAGGTCACACAGCAGATAAGTGGTAGACTGAGACCTGAACTGAGGCCTGAGAACAGAGTCCGTGCCTGCTGTGCCCCCAGCCTGCCCCACTGCAGTCTGACCTGGGAACAGCCCTCATCAGACCAGACAGGCTATGTCTCTCTGGGTGGGTGACTCAGGACCCCAGCCCTCCCACCCAGGCCCCACTGGGAGCCCTGCTCACCAGCCAGATCAACCCCAGCCACCCTAGAGAAGAGCCACCTTCCAAATCCCCTCTAAGGTAAGGACAAGCAGGTGACTGACAGGGAAACTCAGGGACTCACTGTGGTACCATCCACACCACTTTGAAAACTACATCAGGGGTCCTGAAGGTGGCGCTGTTGCCCACCTCGGGTGCTCGGTTCAGTGGTACCCACTCAGGCTGCAGCCAGCGGCCAGCCAGTTACACATTGTGGCCAAGAGTCACCTTCACAGCGACCTGATTTTATGACTCCTGGGGATGCTGGTCATCTTTATGCAACACCTGTCTCCCATTCTTCTTGGTGCGCTGCCTACATCCACCCATTTGGTACCCGTGTAGGCCTGTGTGAGAGGTGGGGATGAACCCTTGGAGGGAAAACCAGACTGGGAGGAGCTAGAAGGCTCCCAGGTGGAGACAGGAAGGTGGGGGGGAGTCGCGGGGGGGTGGGGGCAGGCTGGATTCAAACATACCTGTGACTCCGAATCTCTGTGCTAGCCCCTGCCGAATGCAAATATTTTCCCTTATTATGTTGAAGCATGTCATAGAAATTCTGAAAAATAAATTAAAATGAAAAGGGAAATAAAATTGGCCAGTACTTCCACCACTCAGAGGTGGTGACTATTAATGGTGGCATATTGGCATGTGTCCTTCCAGACATTTTTCTTTTTTAACGTGTATTTATTTTTGAGAGACAGACAGCATGAATGGGGGAGGGGCAGAGAGAGAGGGAGATAGATTCGAAGCAGGCTCTAGGCTCTGAGTTGTCCGCAGAGCCTGATGTGGGGCTCGAACCCACAAACCATGAGATCATGACCTGAGCCGAAGTTGGACGCTTAACCGGCTGAGCCACCCAGGCGCCCCCTGGGCATTTTTCTAGTTGTGTGTTATACTCACATTACAGGGTTCATACTAACATGTACTTTGAGAACCTACTTTTTCTTTAAATTTCTTTTTTAACATTTATTTATTTTTTGAGAGACAGAGACAGAGCATGAGCAGGGGAGGGGCAGAGAGAGAAGGAGGCACAGAATCCGAAGCAGGCTCCAGGCTCTGAGCTGTCAGCACAGAGCCCAAGATGGGGCTCGAACTCACGAACCATGAGATCATGACCTGAGCTGAAGACAGCGCTTAACCGACTGAACCACCCAGGCGCCCCAAGAAACCTACTTTTCATGTAACTAACAAATGTTAACATCATTGCTTGCAAAGATTTCTTTTATTAAAAAAATGTTTTTACATGTATTTATTTTTGAGAGACAGAGCACAAGTGGGGGAAGGCCAGAGAGAGAAGGAAACACAGAATCTGAAGCAGGGTCCAGGCTCCATGCTATCAGCACAGAGCCCTCTACGGGGCTCGAATTCACAAACCGTGAGATGATGACCTGAGCCGAAGTCAGACGCTTAACCGACTAAGCCACCAGGGGCCCCTAAAGATTTCTTTTAAAGGCTACATACTACTCTAGCACCTGCAGAACCATGTATTTTTGGCAGCTCCCAATGTTGGACATTTACCTTAATATTTGTTTGGGGTTTTAGTTTGCTTATTGTTGTTATAAATAATGCTGTGATGAATATCTTTGAACAGGAAGCTTCGTGCTTATTTGGGATTCCTTTTTGCTAAGAAATGCCATTCTTACATTATCTCAGGCCCTCGGGGAGGCAGGGGCAGGGCTTAACACACTGTGGCAGGACAGGGCGGAAGGTGGATCCCCAGGAAGGATCTGCGGGGGAGGGGCTGGGGAACTGTGTGTGTGTACCTTTCAGATTTAAGTTTGAATTCAAGTTCAGAGCTCCTCTCTCCCAGCAATGTCAGTGAAGTCTGGGCCTGCCTCTCCTGGGCCCAGCTTGAGCGCATGCCTGTTCTTGGGAGTGGAGTCAGCCCCATCTGAGCCCCAGACACTCAGTGGGATGCAGGGGTGATTGCCGGGAGGGGAGGCAGCTGGGCAGGGAGAGGTGTTGGCTGTCAAGGCCTCAAGACGTGTTCCTTTCCTCTGGGCAGGACACATGGCTTTTTATCTCTCTTTATCTCTAAGTGCCCCCACTGTGTAGATGCGCCTGGCCCAAAGCAAGAAGCAGTCAGCATCCTATGGATGAAGAAATAAGCAAATGGAGAATGAGTGTGGCTCTGTGGTCAGGGAATGCTCGTGGCCCTGTGAGCTGGGGGTCAGGCAGTAGGTGACCACATTTGCTGGTCCCCAGCCACACACACAGCCCAGCATGACCTTGAAGATTCCCGGGAAGACCCAGGAGGAGACCACCCTGCACACCAGCCTCTGGCAATGACATAAGGTGGCCATAAAGGGCTGCTGTCCCTTTTATATGGGCCTGCGGCCTTTCCACTCTGTTTCCGAGGAGCGGTGCCAATCACCAAAAATAGACCCAGATAGACACGCACATGCAGATACACAAGCACACGGACACAGAACCCTGCAGCTGAGGAAAGCAAGAGGGATTCCTGGAAAGGAAAGTGACAGTCACCACCCCCACAGTGACCACGGATAGCCCTGTGACCTTCCCCGAATGCTGCCACACATATCCCTGGTCTTTTCTGACCCAGCTCACAAACAGGGCCATCCCTGCTGCCTGCACCGATGCCTGCCCTGTGCCCACCCTGCCTGGTGTCCCCGGCGTCAGCACAGGGTCCCCCAGCCAGGGACACTCGGACCCGGGAGGCCAAGGGAGGGCTTCAGGCAAGCAATTTTCCTTTCATAACCCTATTTATCTGATTATTTATTTGTGGTGAAACTAGCCTCTCAAGTACACAATTTACCTCAGTGACAGGACGTTTGGCTTTTAAATAAAAACTATTTTTAGATTTAAGAAAACTATTGGTCAAATTCATCAGAAGGGTGAGAAATGGGAAGTGCTGTGAGGTTGGCCTGGGGCACACCAGAGGCTCTCATTTCAGCTGGGGCGGTGGGGAGGTGTTAGCCCAATCTTCTACCCCCGGTTCCCGGCGAATTTCAGTGACCTTTCTGGCAACCCGGCCGGCTGGAGAGCGGTAACCACCGTGGGTGACGCTTCTCGGGCAAGCAGCCGTACCAGCCCCTGGTCTAACTGTTTGCACGTGGTAACTCCCTTAGACCTTGCCTGGAGGTAGACGGAGACACCCTGTGAGCCTCAGTGCATGGATGTGGGGCTGGCATGGGTCACCGCCCGCCCCCCAGAGTCACATGGCTGGTGGCAGAGGTAGCTCCCGGCCTTGACTACCAGGCTACACTGCCTGCTGTGAAGGTGCAGGGGCTGGGGGGTGGGGAGTGGAAACGGGGTATAGCACCTATTAGGAGAGGGAGGGAGCCCGCGCCCCAGGGCACACTCAGACCCATCGGCTATGGCTTAGTGTCTGTGGCTGGTCCATCCTACCCTGCTTTACCCTACACGGGCCGCAGGAAGGCCAGCACTTGGCCAGTGGTGCCTCTTGTTCACAGCCACGCCCACCTCCACCTCAGCCACGCCCACTCCATCGTGCTGGGGAGTCTCTTGAAGGCTCAGAGTGGAGGCTCAGAAAGGCAGGGGCTGTTCCCAGCACCCTCTGCTCCCGCTAGTTCTCACCCTCCAGGTGAGTGGGACACAGAGTGCCAGCCCTGCAGAAGCGGATGCACCAAGCAGCACCCTCCTCTCACGCCTCCTCCCCACCCCCCTGCCCCCAGCACAGCCCAGATGCAGCAGGAGTTTCTGCCCCAGTGTCCTCCTGGCCACAGCCCCCTTGCTTTTCACGGGCCTCGGCCAGCTCCAGAGACCAGGGCCGTCTTTGGCAAGCCTGGCGCAGCCGTGGGAGAGCAGAGACTGATGCCAGCCCTGTGGCTTCCAAATCTCCACTGGTCGGGGCTCCGAACAGCAGTGAGAAGCGGCAGCATTTCAGCGGCATGTCAGGGACCCCTCCTAAAGCTGCCCAAGGGCCAAGGTCTTGTCTTCTCCCCAAATACCGGGGACAGGGCACCTTGGTGGCACTTGGTGCACTGCAGAGGGGGTGTTTGCCAAGCTTCCAGAAGTCCACACGCGTTTCCAGAGATATTTGCTATAGCTGCCTCCTCCCGTCCTCCCCTGCCTGCACGTGAGGAGGGGAGGGAGAAGGGGGGGAGGGGTGCAGATGCAAAGGAGGGCTGTGCAGAGCCTGCCAGGCTCCTCTCAGCAAGAGAGCCCAGCCCATGGCTGTGATCAGAAAAGCCTAGGATTTGACAACTCAGCAAAGAAGAATCTGGTTTAGAGATTTCATCATTCGGTGTCCCGAGTGGAATGTTGACTGGGGAGAAAGGAATGCAGGAAGCAACGGGCAGCATGATTCTGTTTGTGTGAAGTTTAAAAACACATGCAAGCATTCCTGCCTTTTGTGGGCACCTATCTGCGTGGGAACACTGTATAGGAACGATTCGCATTGCAGTGAATTCACCGTGTATATGTGAGGAGGGAAGGGCGGGGAGGAGGTAGAACAGAGGCAGTGACACGGCTTCCGTCAGATTTGTGATGCTCTAATTCTTGTAGCAGGCACTGCATACATTGCAGTTTACTGTATTTCTCTCTCTCTCTTTTTTAATGTTTTATTTATTTTTGAGAGAGAGACAGAGTGAGTGGGGGAGGGGCAGAGAGAAGGGAGACACAGAATCTGAAACAGGCTTTAGGCTCTGAGCTATCAGCTCAGAGCCCGTATGAGGGGCTCGAACTCACAAACCACAAGATCATGACCTGAGCCGAAGTCAGACACTTAACTGACTGAGCCACCCAGGGACCCCACTGTATTTCTCTTTATGCCTTTTGGTGTATTTAAAGTTTTAAAAATTTCACAACTTAATATGATGCCGTTTTTTAGGGTCTGTCCATGTAATTCTTTATATTTTCTATAGGCATATATATATAGTTACAGACTTAGCCAAAGTTCTGGAAGCCTGTGTTTCAAACAGAGGACAGCAGTTACCTCTACGGAGGTGGGCAGGGGGAGTAAGATGTAGGGGTGTGGTCAAGGGGACTTTATTTTGTTGAAAGAGAAGAGATTATTTGTGCAATTAAGGTTCTATTTCTTTCAAATGTTAAGCTGAAGCTAAAAAAGAAAAAAAAATCCAAGATTTGAAGGATTTGTGATTCTGAGCTTTGAAGAGTCAGAATGTTGACAGTTCTGTGTTTCCGTGACTGGAACAGTTGGTGGCCTGAGCAGGCACTGCAAGGACGGGGGCTCCATGCTGCCCCCGTGGAAGAGGTTGAGTCCCTGGGACTCCCTGTGCCTGTCAGCCTGCAGGTTGGAATTTTCCAGTACAGGAGGGGAGTCCTGGATGTGGAAGATTTCCCCACCTACTCTTTGTCCGATACTTTCTCATTCTGGTCTGGGCTGTTTCCGGGGGGCAGAGGTACAAGGTGTGGGGGTGTGTTGGGGGGACAGGCACTTCCAGAGGGGCCTTGAGAGTGAGTGGTGGCTGCAGCCGTCCCAACACCAATTCCCTGCCAGGCCTCAGATCCACAATTTTTGGTGACTCCCTGGTGCCTGACCTTGTGTTGGACACCCTCCATCAGAAATGAAAAACAGCCCCAGTGTCCTGTAAACACAGCCCGGGTGCCTACACTCCTGGCACTTGCTTCTGAATCCCAGGGTCTTTGCCATCTGCCCTGTTTCGAAATAACAGCATAACATACAAGAAGCAGACATGTAAGTTTGTTTGTAAGGAGGAAATGCCAAAAAAGCAGTGAATATACAGATAGGTATCATGGCCCCCCAGGGAGGCTCCCTGGGGCAGGAGAGGAAACCCAGGAAAGGGATGCTGGTGCCGGCTCTGCAATCAGGGCCCACCTGTGCTCTGAGCCTCAGTTTCCTCTTCTGGAAAATGGATGTGATAACATAATCCTCCTGTGGAGGAGGCCATGAGGGGAGTTGCTAGGGCCCAGGCTTGGGAGTCACAGAGATGTGGCTTCGCATCTGCTCTGCTGCTGTGTAGAGGTAAGACCTCTCTGCGTGGGAGGGGAAAGCAACCTACTTTGTAAAGTGCCTCTGAGAACTCTCTAGACATCAGAGCTGGAACAAAACGATCCTGCTGAAGCCCTCATGGTTGTTGCTATTGCTGTGTTTGCAATGTTATTAAAATCTTGTTCACCTCCAGGAGACACAGGGCTGGGGGCAGGGGGAGGGTGGGATCTGTGACCTGTTAAGCCCACAGAAACGTGAATTATGTCCATGACTGCATTTTTCTTAGGGAGAGAAGTCCCCAGTGGAGGAAGCTTGGTCATTCATAGATTTGCCATAGGAGGGTGAATCAGGAAGCATCGTGCAGTTCCGGCGCCATTTACCAGTCACTCAGACGCTCCACTCTACCCTGGCCCCATCAGGGACACAGAGCCAGAGGAACTGGGTACCAGTCCCACTTCTGCCATGCAGTGCTGTGCAACCTCAGGCACGTCACTCACCCTCTCTGAGCCCCATTTTCTCCACTGTCCAAAGGAGGGACCGAAACTCAAGAACGCATCATCCCTCCTTCCTGTAACCTCAGTGAGTCTGAGAGTCCAGAGAGAATAGGAAAACGGGAATGGCCCTCGGAGCTGCTGGGGGTGCCTGGGCTTTCAAACCTTCTCTCATGTAATCTTCCCAAATCCAGGACTCTGGAACCAGATTCCCCTGGCATAACAGTCACCAGCTGTGTGACTCTGGGGCAGCTGCTGCAGCTCTGGCTTTAGCTTTCTCCCCTTAGAATAGGATGATAATCTTACACCTTACTCACGTCATAAAGATTACAATGGACATAAAAATTACAGGTGTGTATGTACAATGAGATAGGCTTTGAATTCCTGATCTACAGATGAGGAAACAGACTCTGATCAGGAAGAGAGAGATCCGTGCCTAAAAGAAGGGTGAGTCTGGAGGGGAGAGGGTGGATGCACACCTCTCACCTTCACCAGTGGCTCACCAGCTGCAGCCACACTGGCTTCCTCAGTGTTATTCACATACACCCTGCTCCTTCCTGCCTCAGGACCTTGACACTAGCTCTTCCCTCTGCCTGGAATGCTTCTTCCCTAGATCTTCTGTTATTCAGGGCTCAGCCCACCTGTGCCCTCTTAGAGAAGGCCTTCCCTGACCACCCCCTCAGATGTCGAGGGCTTCCTCCTTCCCTCCTGCTTTCCCCCTCCCTTCTACCTCTTCGGCTTTACGTTTTGTCCTTATCTTTACCATGTAAAATTATACGTTTGACTGCATGTTGATTTCTTATTTCCCTCTTAATAGGTAAACCTCATGAGAGCATTCCCTTATTCGTCACTGAGTGGCCAGTCTAGAAGTGCCTGGCACCTGGAAGGTGCGCCGGGGCGGGGTGGGGGGGTTGTTGAATAGATGAGTGAGTGAACGAACGGACTCCACGGCTAGAGCAGAAAGTCTCCCTAGCTCCAGGACATGGCCGCCACCCATAATAACAGCTATGCATCTGTGCAGCTACTGTGTATGACAAGCCCTCTTGGAACCCTGTGCCATAGCCATTATGATCCCATTTCATAATAGCATAAATCGAGGCTCCAAGACGGGAAGCGACTTGTCCAAGGCCTCAAGGCCCTTAGGAGTCAGACAGAGCCAGCCTTGGAATCGGTGGGCCTGACTCCAGGACACCAGCCTGTTGCACTCCGGAGCTTGCATGACTCCGTGCCAAAGGCAGAAAAGCCACCCTGGAAAGCGGCGTCATCGCAGGCTCTGGACAGCGCGTACCATTTAGCAACAAGATTTCCAGGTTTCCAGAGCCCAGCCAGGAAGGGGCCCGGCAGGCTGCGGCAGCCTAGCGCCGCGCGGGCGCTCTCCGGCGGGCGGGTGACTTTGCAGCGAGGGCGCCGCCGGGTGGCCGCGCCTGATGCTGCAGTTGTCATGGCGACGAGCGCCTCGGCGATTGGTCCAGCGCGGCCGCACTACGTTGCTCCTTGGCGCCGAGGAGCGGTGGGGGGGGAGAAGGGAGGCTCTCGAGCGCCCGCCCCTCCCCGGATGCTGCGAGAGCAAAGCGGGCGCAGATTCCCCCCAGCACCCCCCTCCTCCCCGCGCTCAGCCACCCCGGATGTGCGGGAGGGAAGAAGCCCGAGGTGGTCCCAGGTAGCAGCGAGGCCGACGCCCCCGCCCAACCTGGCCACCATGGTGACTGGACGACTTCGCAGGCTACTGGGCACGGTGTGAGCCCGGCTGTGCCCGAGGCCCCTAGGAGCTCGCTTCGGTCACCCCCTGCTCCCGCCCGAGCAGAGGAGCCCGCCGCCCCCAGGAATGTGACTGGCCCCTCGATTTAATTTTATTCCCTTGATCCTTCCCAGCTGGAGACAGAGAGAGAGAAGGGGAAAATATTGCCCCCAGACAGGATGGCTTGCAGAAGACGCTACTTGTGAGTATATGTGGCAGGTTTATGCCTGAAAGTCCGGCCAGAGGCCCGAGGGGCCCCAACTGAGCCTGGAGCTGGATCGGGGGCTCCGTGTGGGGGAGGGGTGGGTTGCTGTGCAGGTGTCCTGCGAGGGAGCTGGCCACCGGGCAGAGGGGTCAGCGTTTGTGCCCTGCAGTGGAGGTATTTGTTGGCGGTGATGAGGAGGAAAAGGCTGTTAGTCAGCAGGTCTCCATTGGGCTGTGAAATTCCCTATCTCCGAGGGCAGCTAATCCCCCCAAATCCATATACAGGGTCTTCCAAGCCACCACTACCATTTTGGCTTTTGGTATAGCCCTCGGCATGATGATTCAGAAACAGCCTCTCCTGCCCACTCGTTCGTGACTGGCACTTCAGCCATGCCTGATGGAAGGCTGGCAGGAAGGTCGGGGTGGGGACAGGATGCTGTGTCCTCCATGGACAGGTGAAGGTTCGGCCCGCCATCTAGAGCAGGGGCACTGGCGTCCTGTGCCATGCAGGTGCTCTGTGGGCTAGCGGCAGAGCACTCGTCTGCTGGGCCCACAGCCAGCGGCAGAAGCTGTTAAACTCCGCACGGGGTGGTGACATCACGGGTCCGGGTATTTATGGAAACCAAAGCCTGTGCCTCATTAAGCTAGGCCTCCCAGGGGGCATCAGATTAGAACGCCAGCTTGCCTCGCAGCTCTCTGGGGCTCACTGTGCTGTTCCGGGGCGAGGAACCTTTGGTCTCTGGCCTTGCGGGATCCGTCCTCTGGGGCTCAAAGCCATAGGGTGAGACACAGCTCCACATCTCCACCTGCCCTAGGCGATTTGCCCCGCAGCTCAGCTGTGCAGGGCTGTTCAGTGACCTCAGGCCTTGTAAGGTTAGAGAACAGAGTTGGACCCTTTTAGGGTGGGCTCTGTCCCCGGGACTAGAAAGGAGAAGCCAGGAGCCATATGTACGGGGACATCTTGGGGGCCACTCCGAGGCCTTACGACCCCATACCATGCCGAGGACCTGTGGAGCTCCTATGCCCACTGAGCCCCCTCCATGGAGGGACAGCTCTCTCGCTAATGGAGCATGAAGGAAAATAAACATACTTCTTGCCACTGTGCCAGCAGGCCCTGACGGGAGCCCTGGGTGGTGGAGAAGGTGGCCTGTGTCTATGGTTCGCTGTGAGGTTTATTTGCTTTTTTAGTGGAAAAGTCCACAGGTTGCATTGTTGATGTGAGCAGAACACCCCGGCGTTCTCACTCCCTGCGACTAGGCCCCAGCGATATTTCTGGAAACAAATAGTAAATCCTTCCCCTGCGTGACACATGCGCCACTGTTGCTGGGAAGAGGTTCTCCCTGGGCGGCCGTCTTCTTCCTGCCACACCTTTGCCTGGGCCCAGGAGCTGCCCAGGCCTACTCTGCTCGTGATTTTGCCAGGGACATAGTTGCCCTCCAGGACTGGCCCCAATGCCAGTACAGACTCGTTCTGTCTGCTGGGAGCCCTGGAACCTTCGCTTTAACAGAGAGCTCCTGGCGGTTTTGTCCTCTAGACAAGCCAGCCCTGCCCAGCTTGCCTGGGAGAGGGCCTGAGCCAGTGCAGATGGAGGGCCTGTTGGGGGGCTCTGTGCCCCCTGCCTTTCGTTTGTGTGGGTCTTCTTATGCCCCTCCGGCCCTCAGGCTTCTGCAGTCTGGTACGGTGATATCCAGGCCAGTCCCCTAGGTGCGGCCACAAACCTGTGGCCACCAGAGTTACAGGGAGGCTGGGGAGGGGGTGACTGGAGACGAGCCATTGCCCCTTTGTTTTTAGGGAAAGATTTGAGACCCGGACCGGGCCTGCTTGACAAGGCTGCACAGTGGACACTGGGCACTGTGTGTTTGCTCCCCACTTCGCTGTCGCCCAGAACCAGGACTCTCCTAGCACCTGCTGCTCAACCTTCGTTCCCAGGCCCTTCCATGTGGTGCGGGGGCGGGCGCCGGGGAGCTGAGTGTCTCTAGCTGTTTAACTTTCAGGGCGGCTGGAAACCCAAGCACGGCAGCATCTAGCCGACATACCACTGTACCATTTAGCCTCCGAGCCTTCTCTGCCCAGTTGCCCCGTTGGTTTTCACCAACTGCTGTAAAATGGGAGCGTTGTTGATCTCATCTTACAGAAGAGGAAACTGAGGTTCAGGGAGGTCATATGGCTGTTTCCTGCTGTGTACAGGCAGTGGGGTCCCTTCCCCAGTGTGCCACACGCCAGACTCGCTCCAGGGTCCCCGTGCCTGGCAGGATCAGAGTGTCCTGTGGCCTCGAGCAGCCCTGCCAGCTGCCTTCCCGTCCCCCACCCTCTGGGTCCCATGGAGCAGGCCCTGGGAGAGTGTTAGGACATCTGGGCTCTGTCCGAGGGTGGGTACCCACCGGGGGACTCGGTCACACCGGGGGCACAGCAGACAGGGTAAGGGATGACAATGCAACACGAGCGGAAGATTTATTAATGAAATGGGGGGAAATCATGAGGCCTCTAGAATCAGCTCCTCAATCAAATTTGCTAACAACTGAGATCGTTACTGTACTGACGACTTAATTAATGGTGTCTTAATTAAGGTCAGCCCCTTTCAGACTGTAACTACGCTTAATGCGGTAACTGCCGACGTCCTATGGGCACGACACCCCTTGCTGCTTGAATACCGGATGCTGAGCTGCCCGAGCTTGCACTGAGTGTGAAATTCAGAGCTTCTGGGTGATTGGGGGCTGAAGCGGGGCACCTCCTGCTCATTCATTCACTTGCTTATTCATTCTTTTGCTCTGGCTGGAACTTCCGTGACTCTTCTCTCCATTCCTCCGGCGTTTCACTCCAGCCACCAAATCTAGCTTGCCTATCCCGCCTGACATTCCTCTGCTCCTTCTCTGCACGGCACTGGCTCCATCTACCCGCCGCTGCTGGTTGATTGGTTCATCTGCACCACTAAAACATTCCAGGGCGGAGAGGCTGACGGTGTATTAGCTGCTGCTACTTCTAGCATCTAGAAAAGCACAGAAATATAATAATTGCTCAGTAAATCCCTGTTGAACGAATGAACTATGCATCAGCACCAGGCACTGCCCTAAGCAGTGAGGCACACAGGGGAGTAATAAATAGTTTCTGCCTTCTGGGAGCCTGCAGGCCGGTGGGGGGAGACAGACCTGAATGGACACTGTCAATCCGGAGTGCCAAGGGCCGGGACAGGAAGATGACCCGGAGATGGGGAGGATCACTGCATCCTACAGCAGGCATGTAGTGTGAATGGAATTTGCCAGGTGCTCAAGGAGGGAAGCGCACTTCAGCTACGCAAATGTTAGGCTGCGATCGCAGAATTTTGCAGGCATTAGCTCCTTTGACCTTCACAGTGACCCTGGGAGGTGGGGCTGTTATTATCCCTTTTGCACTGAGAGTGCCACTGAGCTACCCAATAACGTGCCCCAGGCGGCACCCAGCGAGGGGGTCTCGCGGGGCTTGAGGCTGCATGCCCAGCCCCAGAACCCAGTGCTGGTGCGGGGTTATACCAAAGGCTTTTCCTGAGAGTAGTTATGTCTGGCCTGAGCCCGACATGAGCATGAGGGGAAAGACAGAGATGACCCTGAAGATGTGGGCAGGACCCAGGAAGGGGGCCTCCAGAGTGTCAGGAGTAGACTCTCTCTGCAGGTAGTGGTGGAGGAGCCATGGAGGGTTCTGGTCAGGGGTGATGGCCCTGGTCACGTGGCTGGACTGTGGGGGAAGTTGGAGGGGAGGCCAGACAGGGCTCTCATTTGTCCTTTTCCCATGCCCCTAACAGGGCACATGTGTCCCCAGAGACTAGTGATGTCCTAGGGCCTCAGACCTCCACACCCCATTTGGACAGCCAGGAAAACTGGAGGGGAGGCAGGATCTGGTGGCCTGCAGGCTAAGCGGGAGTGTGGCTCGCTTCCCGCAGGTCTGCTAATGCATGGGCTGGAAGCCAGGGCGTCCCTGAGACCGCCCCTGGATCATGGTCTAACCCCAGCTTTGCTACAGGCAACAGGAGCCTAGGAGCATTGTTCTTGGGCACTGACTAGGCACCCACTGGGCTTATTTGAGGACACTTTCCCCTTGCATGTCTCACCCCACCTGCACACTGGCCCCTGTTGTCTCTCTCTCTCAAGCTCACACTCATCCCTGCCCCTAGGTCTCTGAGGCACGGACCCGCCCAGGGTCTCCCAGAGCAAGATAAGGACATTCCACTCCAGCTCTGGCCCTGCCTTGCTTTGTGATCCTGGGCAGGCCTCTTGCCCTCTCTGGGCCTGTTGTCATCTGGAAGCAGAGTGGCAGAGTCAGCCCCCACCAGTTATGGGAACACACAGGCTGCTGGGAGGAGAGGGGCCGATGGCTCCAAGAAGTAGAAGCTGCATTCAGGCATCCTGGTTCTTTCCCACACACCCGAGTCTGTCTGTCATACGTGGTCACCGTGGAGCCATCGTCCACTCGCCGATTCATTCATTCAACCCCGTGTGTGTGCCAGGCCTGGTGGGGTACTCGCAGTTAACGGCTGCAGTCCACAGGAGCAGTAAACAAGGCCTCGGAAGCCCACGCCCTGCAGAGACGGAGGGAAGAAAAGAGGGTGGGTGCCGAGGAGCCGTGGGGTGGCCCTGCTCGCACACGCCCTGTCTCAGGCTCCAGGGCTCCCTGCCACCTCCTGCTCCTCCTGTCCCACACTGATCCCACTGCACACCACTCCTGCCCAGGCTCTCAGGAGAGACAGCTCATGCCGCCACACTTTGGCCCCTGCTGGTTCCTCTTCCAGGAATACCCTTTCTGCCCTTCACCTCATGCCCCAACATCTGGCTTGTGCCTCTTTCTTGACTCCCCAGGCAAATGGGTCCCCTCGCTGAACTCCTGCAAGCCCAGTCCTCCCCTCTGCCACACCGCAGGCCCCTCTGTAGTCATCAACTACCTGCATCTCTGTGTCCCCCACCAGACTCGGGGCATCCCTTGCAGACAGGGCCCTGCCTCTGTTTCTCAGCAGCCCTGCAGGCCCTGGCCTGGTAAAGCACCAATAACCCTTTTTGAAAGGTGTGGTAAAAGACACATGACAAAATCTACCATTTTGACCAATTGTAAGGGTGCTGTTCAGTGGCGTTAGATGAATTCACAGTGTTGGGCGCCTGGGGGGCTCAGTCAGTTGAGCATCTGCCTCTTGATTTCGGCTCAGGTCATGATTTCAGGGTCGTGGGATCAAGCCCTCAGTGCAGAGACTGCTTGGGATTCTCTCTCGCCCTCTGCCTCTCCCCTCCAAAATTACACACACACACGCACACACACACACACACACACACACACAGTTGATCAACCGTCACTATCACTGTCACCACCACCCATCTCCAGAACCTTTTCATCTTCCCCAACTGAAACTCTGTCCCCATCAAACACTAACTCCCCGTTCCCCTCCCCCAGCTTCTGCAGCCACCATCCTATGTTTTGTCTGCTCTAGAGACCTCCTATGAATGGGATCACAGATAGTGTGTTTGTCCTTTTGTGACTGGCTTATTTCACTGAGCATAATGCCCTCAAGGTTCATCCATGTTGCAACATACGTCAGAATTTCCTTCCTTTCTAGGGCTGAATGATATTCCATTGTGTGGATAGACCACATCTTTATTAATTCACCGATCAGTGAACTCTTGAGTTACTTCCACTTTTAGCTATTGTGAATTAACACTGCCACCCTGCTTTTGCTTCTTTTGGTTATATACCCAGAAGTGGAAATGCTGGATCGTCTGGTAATTCTATATTTAGTTTTTTAAAAATGTTTACTTATTTTGAGACTGGGGGGAAGGGCAGAGAGAGAGAATCCCAAGCAGGCTCCACACTCAGCATGGGCGTCGACGCAGGGCTCGATCCCACAAACCACGAGATCGCAGCCTGGGCCCAGATCAAGAGCCACCCGGGTGCCCCTGTATTTAATTTATAAAAAAATTTTTAATATTTATTTCTTTTCGAGAGAGACAGTGACAGAGTGTGCATGGAGGAGGGGCAGAGAGAGAGGGAGACACAGAATGGGAAGCAGGCTCCAGGCTCTGTGCTGACAGCTCAGAGGCTTGAACTCACGCGAGGCTTGAACTCACGAACCGAGGCTTGAACTCACGAACCGCAAGATCACGACCTGAGCCCCAGTCGGACGCCCATCTGACTGAGCCCCCCGAGCGCCCCCGTATTTAATTTTTTGAGGAACGAGGGTACTGTGTGCCACAGCAGCTGCAACATTTAAATTCCCTCCAGCAGTGCACACGTGTTCTAATTTCTCCACATCCTCAACAATAGTCGCTATTTTGTGTTTTGGGTTTTTTATAATAATCATCCTCATGGTGCGAAGTGGTCTCGTTGTGGTTCTGATTTACCCTTTCTTTGATAAAGGCTGAGGGATGCAGTCCCCGTACTTCCTGATGGACTGCTCAGCCCCAGGGACCCCCGGGGCATTGACTCAGGAGGGGTGGGACTGACTGGGCACCCGGCACTGCCTTCACTGGGGTCTCTGTCCCAGGACAGAGGGGAGATTCAGGGGCTCTGGGCCCTCCATCCAGAACCCAGTCCTTAGGACATAAGCATTTTAGGAAGATGGGCCCTCTGGGGGTGCTTGGCACATAGTAGGGTGCTCAAACAATTTTTAATCACACAAGTAATACCTGCTTTGATCCGTTTTTGTGTGTGTGTGTGTGTGATCATTTATTCATATAATTGAGAGAGAATTCATCCACATGGTACAAAAATATCTGTACACAGGGGCTCCTGGATGGCTCAGTCGATTGAGCGTCCGACCTCAGCTCAGGTCATGATCTCACAGTTCATGAGTTCAAGCCCCGCATCGGGCTCTGTGCTAACAGTTGAGAGCCTGGAGCCTGCTTCAGATTCTGTGTCTCCCTCTCTCTCTCTCTGCCCCTCCCCGGCTTTCACTCGACAGAATCTCTCTCTCAAAAATAAATAAACACTTAAAAAAATGTCTGTACGCAGGGCAAAATCAGATTCCTCCCTCCTGTCCCTCTACCTAGAGGCCACTGCCATGTCCACTTCCTTCCTTCCTTCCTTCCTTCCTTCCTTCCTTCCTTCCGCCCTTCAGGAAGTTCTGTGTATTTACATATGTGCTTTGTTATTGAAATGCCTCAGCTACCATGCCAGTTACACAAAGCAGTTTCATTTCCAATCACTGCTTTGCAATTCCGGATTTGAGCCAATTAAAAGCTCAGTTTGGGGCTGAGGTGACCTATCCTTAAAGGAAGCGGCAGTCTCATTCTTGGTGGGAGGCCCTGACCCACCAGGCCTCAAGGGAGCCAGTTCCCCATAGCTTCACCATTGTCACCTTGGCGGACTCTGTCCGGATCAGTCCTGTGGGGCACATTTATTAGCACCCGTTCAGCACCAGGCCTAGGGGACAGCAGCCCCTGCCCTTGGGGAGACAGATGTGGGTGGAACTGTCCCTGTGGGGACAGAGAGTGCGCTCTGGGGGCTTTCTGCAGGGCCGCACTGCCTCCTCTGGGCCATTGGAGATGGGAGCAGACGTTCTGGGGGCCTCAAGGAAAGGTGTCTGGCTTGCAGGGGCCAGAGGTCTAGCACTGTGCACTGTGCAGGGCAGGCCTGCACAGTCGAGAACCTGCGAATGTCTGGCCCCCAGATTCATACGATTCAAAATCTGTGTGTCATTAACCGAGCGTGGGACCTCACTCCATTCGACCTCCAAACCACAAAATGCGTTTCATGTGATTTTAATATCCATTGAGTTTTCTAGGAACACAACTGCTCTTCTCACAGTTGAGGGCAGATCAGACTTTGATATGCTCAGAGCTCTGCCAAGAGCTGTCACCATTCAAAGGATCCTGTCACGGAGGGCAGCATCCCCTGTGGCACCGACTAGCCAGCAAGCCCCTGTATCCGTCTGTGTTGGAGCCACCGTCGCCTAGAGAGGCAGGCAGCTGACTTCCTCATTTGCCCTGTGGGACCACCAGACCCACCGCTATCACACCTGACGCCTGTCACTTCCTTGTGGGTCACTTTCCTCCTTTTCTGTGTTGTTACAGTGAGGGATTCTGTTGACTTTTGTTTTAAAATATGTGTGTAGAGAGATCACGTTATTTATGAGCTTCATTTCAGAACAGAGAAGGGGGTAGCACAAGGTTTGGGTTGTAAAGTACGGGGTGGACGAGGGCTCCTTGTAGTGGAACTAGTGCGTGTTTTGACTGGGAGGGTGGGTATGTGAACCTGTACGTGTGATAGAAGGACACGGAACTGAACGCACACGGGTGCACGCACACACGCCCATGAGTAGGAGTAGAATGGGGAGTCTACGATGGTGGACGGTAAATGTCAGTATCCTGGTGGTGATGTTTTCCTCTACTTTTGTGAGATGCTGCCGTGGGGGAAATGGGATAAAGTGTACACAGGATTTCTCTCTATTATTTTCAGCAGCTACAAGTGAATCTACAGTGATCTTAAAATACAAAGTTTAATTTTTTAAAAAGGCTGAGGATAGGTGCTGGATCTAATGGGCTACGAGACACGAGGATCAGCAACCCCCCTGTCTTGGTCCTTCCAGGAGAGGCCTGTGTGGTCACCGACCTCTGCCGCCCTCCCCTCCCTGACGGATGAGACCCCTTGACCTCCTCTCCCCAACCAGGGCCAGCTTCCTTCCCTACCCCAGAAAGACAACGTAAGCCCCTCTTGCTGCTAGCGAGAGCCTGGTCAGCCCTGGCGATAAGTGTGCGAGTCTGGAGCTCTCCCTAGAGACTCTCACTCTCCCCAAAGCCCCCCTCCCGAAGCCTGGGCCTGCCCCCACCTAGAGGCCCCTCTCCAGTGGGCCTGCCTCTCCCCTGTGCCTGCTGACCGTCCTCTCCCCCCTGCTCAGCCTCTGCCCAGCACCACCTGGGAGAGTGATAACACAGCCACCTCACTCTTCTCTGCCCCTCTGGCCCCGTTCTTGGCCTCCCACCCAGCAACAGGGAGACACAGATCAAACCTCCCTTCAAATGGCATTTGAAAGCAAAAATGTAACCCAGCCAACCAAAACCAAAAGGTTAAGGGAAGTGAGTGTTTTTGTTGAGTCTCTCGTCCTGCAAATTGAATACTCAGTGAATGGGATTTTGGCAAATTGACTTGTCACAGGTTGAGGGAGGGCCAGGATAAGGCTGGTGAGGCTGGGGACAGCGGGGTGGAAGCCAGACCGAATGTGGTATCAGCTCAGGGCCCAATCCACCTGGGATCTCGGGGGCCAGGATCCCTGGACAGACCCCAGCTGAAGGACTCTGGCCTCCCCGGCTCTTGTTTACCTGATCTTCCGGGGAGGAGCTGGGGACACGAGGCCTGGGCTGGAGATGCCCCGTGTCTCCCAGTCTCCTGTCACGCCTGACCTTGTTGGACGCTGGCGCGCTGGCCCGTCCTCAGAGGGACAAATCATCCAATTGTGACAGGGTCCCACCGGAGCAGCCTCAAAGCTTAGCAGGCGGCCAATCTGAGCGTGGCTAATTGCAAGATGTTTTATTGGCTTCAGCGGCTCCATTCCTCGTCAAGACGGTCCCGGCATCTGTTTGGAATGGTTAATCAGGGAAGCAATGCATTTTTAATCACCACAGCCCTCACTGAAAATCACAGCCTGGGCCTCACAACGCTACCTGGGCCCTGAGATAACACAGAGAGTGTTCCTCACATTTGCTCTCATTATCGAACAAGAGAGAAACCCCTGGCTTCACCCAGTTGTCGCCCACATGGCTGCAGGCACTGTCCAAGTCCCTCCACCCCCATCCTGGGTGGGTTTCAGTCCCTGACAATCTCCAGGGCTGTGGGGTGAGCAGACTGCCTCGGAGGAGCTCCCTGAGACCGGGTGAGCCCGGCAGAGCTGGGAGGGGGCACCGTATGGGGTTCTCAAAGCCTTTTCCAATACCGCCCCCTGCCACAGGGCCCAGCTGCCCTCCGAGAAGCTGCTCAGACGGAAGCCCGTATCTGCCACCCAGTGGCAGTGTGACTTGGGACAGATGGCTCATCCTCTCTGAAGCTCCCTTTCCTTTTCTGTAAAGTGGGGCCAGTAATTCCAGCTTCGCAGGGTAGCCATGGGGATTCAGTGAGGTAACAGAGCACGTGGTGGGTCTATAACCTGAAATATCAGTCTCGTCCCCTGCCTTCCCTGGATTCTCACTGCACAGAGGTAGGCTTTGGGACACGCTGGGACTGAAGAAACATGGGCATCTGGGAAGGGAAGGAAGCCAGGCTGGGGCAGGGAGCGTAGTTCATCCAGGAGCCCTTGGGTTGCAAAGGGCGGAAACTCAAGTCAGAAGAGATCTGAGTGGTTCCTGTCAGGACACAGCCCAGGGGTCTGCTTCAGTGTGGTTGGTGCCCTGAGCGCCAAGACTCCGGTCACTGTCTCCTGTTTGTCTTCCTCTGGGTTGTGTTCCCGTGTGGGGGCTCTGGCCTCCCATCTCACTCGTCAGCCCCGGGGCTCATGGCCACTTCCCAAACCATCTCCATGGCCCGGGGAGGCCATATGCCAGTCGGCCAGCCTCTGTCACTGACTGCCTCTGGAGCTGGGCGGATGGGGTCACCCCACCTGAACCTCAGCACTGGGAATGTAGGCTGGGGATTCACATGTGTGTGGGGGGGGGGAGCAGTAAACTGAGGCCATGGGCAGCCCACTGAGTATATGTGGAATCAGAGGGCCACACAGGCCAAGCTGGCGGCCTCAGCTGGCTAGTGGGCAAACGCACACAACTGCCAAAGCCACAGGTAGGCATAGGGACGCAGGCCTTCTCCCACGCAGCTGGCCCCTGGCCCCAGCACGGAGCCTGGAGTCGTTGACCCTGAGTGCCCGGGTGTCTGCATAAATCCCAGGACCCCTGCTCCCTCTCCCCCATGCTCGGGACCAGCTGACCTTCCACCCCAGGCTGCCACACCTCTGTCCTTCTTAGCCAGCTGGGACCTATGAACAAGGAATCATTTTTCTTACCATTTCATCTTTGCTCTTTTCCCAGTAGTATATATTTAAAGGAGGAAAAAAAAAAACACTGTTTTTAAGCTGCCTGGGGCATTGTGTGTTTCCAAAAAAAAATCATGTTTCAGATGGACCTCACATCCTTTTTTTTTACCGGCAAGTCAGAGAAGGGAACTCCTGTTTACGCTTTGTCTCCCTTGAGGGGAGCAGCCTGCAGGAGAGGCAGGGCCGGGGCTGTGGGGCAGGCCTGTCCCCACATCTATACATGGGCCATTCCCGGGCCCCTGAGGCCAGAGTGAGAACTCACCGAGAGGACTTTGGGCTGCACAGAAGGGTTTTCAGGGGAGAGAAATTTCTCAGCAAGGGGGCGGCCCTCAGATGGCCTGGTATGCTGCAGCTGGAAAGAACAGCGCCCGACATTTGTCCACGGCACTTCCCAGGTTAGAGAGCCTCCTCCATCCTGTCCTTATTCCTTACACACGCACTTAGCCTGTCATCATCCCTACCAGGCCGCCACAGACAGGGATGTGAGCCCTGAGAGGACAGGGCTCTCCCCAGGGCCACCTAGCCCATCAGTGGAAAGCCAGGGTGTAGACTCGGGCTTGGGGATGCCAGGGCTGCTCACGCCCTCTCCTAGGGCCACATCTGTCTCACTGACATGGCACACGTATGAGGCCATAGGATCTCCGGGCCAGGCCCTTAGGAACCTCCCAGCCTCCCCCTACTCGCTCCCTCCAGCCACTCCCCCTTCCTTTTTATGCTCTGCAACTATCTCTGTACTGACTGAGGGACCAGAGACCCTGGGGAGCTATGCCAAGGAGGTGACACTTGAGCCAGGCCTTAGTGACAGGCCAGAGCCTGGCACGGAATAGCCCTCAGTGTTTGTCACATAAGAGAAGGATGTCCCTGAAGCTTGTTGTCTGTCTCTCTTTCTTTCACCCAGAAAGCGCTGTCCAGAGGGTGCCCTCCCCCGCATGCCGGGCCTGGACTGGGTGGAACAGGCATTATGGGAAAGGTCAGAGGTGGTCCCATGGGGAGGCCGAGGCAGCTCACAGAGCAGAGTGTCCAATGAAGGCCAGCCTGAGGCTAGGGGGATGGGGAGGGAGAGGACGGCATCAAAGGGGTCATAGGCTACAGCACCCAGGGATCTGGCTTGGGGGGTCTGGGTGGGTGGCAGTGCTGTCACCAAAATGGGCCCCCCCATAGGAACTGCTGGTACAGAGAGATGCCTGTGGGGCAGGCAGGGGGGAGCTGGGGAAGCGCCTTGCTGGGTGTTCTGTAGATTGGAGTGTGGGGAGGTCAGGGGCTGGGATGGACCACCACCCTCGCGCTCCAGTGGGGACGCTGCCTCTATCCACCCACTCAGCTCGGCACCCCCGGGCTCAGCCCTGCCCAGCCAGCCAGGGACAGACTGCCTGCTGCTGCAGCCACCAGCCCTCCCCGTGAGCCAAGGACACCCAACGCCTGCCTGGGCTCTAGCCATCTGCCCAGAGAATGCTCTGTGTCCCGAGCAGAGACCAGACACGTGGGGATCATTCTGTGATGGCATCTCGCCACCCCGGAAATAGAAGCCCCCACACTGTGGCCTTCATGCTGAGTTGCCGTCCTCTCCAGCTCCTCCCTCTCATGAACGGAGGGTGTAGGTTAGGGGTCCCCTTTTATCCAGAGGCCACCGCACCCTTGGATCCAAGGGCTAGAAGTGGCCATGAGCTCTGCCTGCAGACACCATCCCCCCATCCCCTGCTGAGCCTTCAGGGCCTTCTACAGCCCTCCAGAATCTTGGGGCACCTGGTGTCTCCTCAGTTAAGTATCTGACTCTTGATCTCACGGTCGTGAGTTCAAGCCCCAAATTGGGCTCCATGCTGGGCTAGAGTGGTGGTATTGGGGGTCTCTGTGGGTCTCCCTCTGCAAGCCAGGCTTCCTTTCTGCAGCAGATGCCTGGCCCCATGCCCCACAAGAGGGACCCTCACCTTGACCGAGCTCAGCCGGCCCCGGCCTCAGGCCTTTCCCTTGGCTTGTCCATTACGCAGACCCCCGCCCTTCAGAGCCAGTGGTCACTTCTTCTTAGGGGCTTTTCTTGGCTAGTGTCTAAGGGAGCCCCCTCCCCTGTCTCGTACAGCTGCTCCCACTTTCTGTACTCATCCAGGCAGCCTTGTCTGTGTACATGTTTATCTACTTTCCGTGTCTTCTCCTCCCTCCACATGGAAAGTGCTGGGTCTCAGTCACTCCGTAACGTCCTGTGCTCGGACTAATGTCCCTGATCACATCTGGGAGCCTCTGTTTTCTCATCTGTGAAGTGGAGATAAGGACATCCCACGTGGCAGGCTGGCTATGAGGGTGATGTGAGTCAGTCCTAAGCTCTTAGAGAGCCTGGCCCAAAGTGGGGGCTGCGTGGTTAGTAGGTGGGATTAATGAATCACTGTCCCAAAATGGCCTGAGACACCCCCCACCCCCAGAGTGAAGAACCACTTCTTTAGACAAACACCCTCATGGTGCAGTTAGGGAAACTGAGGCCCAGAGAGGGACTAGATGCCCTCCAGGTCTCACCCAGGGCCCCTGCCTGGCCACCTGATCTCTCTCTCCACACCCCTGCCCAGGGGGTGTTGCACAGAGACACAGTCCACCCCCCCGTCTCCCGCCAGCAGGGAGTTTTCCAGACTCAGGCTGAGCTCCTGGGCAGAGCTGCCTGGCAGGGTGGAGGGGCAGAGAGGCCAGCCCGGGGATAATCGTCTCACTGTGCGGCTGGTTGGTGGGGCCCCAGGCTGGCAGGCAGGGCTGTCTGGGGCCCAGAGCCAGGACAGGAAGGCTGGGGGGGAGGGCAGGAGCCCTCTGTGGCCTTTTCAGAGGGAGGCCCCAGGTTGGGTTTGGGGGACCGGGTGGGACAGCCCGGGCATGAGCCAGAATGGCAACACTTCACATCTGTCTGTGTACTCCGGCACCTCCAGTCTGTCAGCTCCTAGGAACCTCATCAACGGCCTCTGAGGCGGGAAGATCAGCCCCGTTTCATAGATGAGGAAGCAGAGGCTGGGGCAGGGTCATTTCGCTTATGAGACCAGAACTGGGGACCCCAGCCGGTGGCAAAAAGCCTCCCCCCTCGGGGTAAGGGTACCTTCTCCGTGCCTGCTTCCATACCTCCAGAGAGAAGGATGACAGCACCCTACTTACTGACCCCACAGGGAAGGGGTGGGGGCTGAGCCCCAGGCCATGGCCCTGGCTGTTTGGTACTTTCTCCCCTGCAGCCTGCTGAGGGTCAGAAGCACAGGCATGCCGTTGCTCACGCCACCTTTGTGGCGTGTCCCCCACCTAGCATGGCGTGAGGGCATTCTGCATGGGGCACAGTGGCACCCAGCACCTTCTCCCCTGCCTTCACCTCTGCCCCAACAGAGAAACTTCTGGAGCCCTGAGATGGCCAAACGCTTGCCGTCACCACTGCTGGGGGTGTGTCGGTCCAACCCCTTGGGTCAGCATCCGTGTGTACCCAGAGACATCAAAACATCCCCACCCTGTGACCCAGAAGTTCCAGGAACGGGTCCTAGAGGAACATTCCAGCCCGTGCACAGAGGCCGCATTGATGGGACTGTCCCTCCACCTTGTTTACCAGGAGGGGAGAGATGAACCTAAGCCCAGGGTCCACCTGGGGCCGTGAGGAAGCCACAGGGATTCCAGCAGCTTCCAAAGGGGTGACGTGGAGGGATGTTTGAGGACCTAAAAACATGCTTGAGACAAATGTGAGGTGAGAGGGTGGATGTATTTTATAGAACAGAATGTATTTCCGTGTAACCAAAAAACATATATATGCCCAGTCACAGGCACACATTTAGAGAAAGGCCCAGCCGGAAAATACCCTCAAATAGTTATGCTGGTTAGTCCCTAGAGAGCTGGAATGGTGGATGATTTTATATCCTTGTGCTCCGCTGTTATTTCTACACTTGGTGCAGTGAACATTTATTGTTTATTTAATAGAGGGAGGGGGCCGTGCAACTGGGAGGGGCGTGGCCTTCCCGGTCCCTCTGGAGATTGACGTAAATTCCACAAATAAGTCCCTTCCCGGGCCTGTGACAGTCTGGAGCTGGCTTGCCTCAAGTTCCCTCCTGGGTCATGCCTCACCCTAGACGTAGACTTAGCCACTCACCGCTCGCTACAAGACAGGAATTCCCATAGAAGCTCCTGTGGGCTTTGGGCTGACTCCCTGCTGTAGGGGGCTCCCACGAGGGTCCCCTCCTGTGCCAAGTGGCCTCCGGAGCCTCCTTCTCCCCTCTGTCCCTGCTCTCTGTTTTCTCCCCATTCCTTCTCAGGAACAGATAAGGTTCCCTCTCTGGCCTGAGACACTGTAACTCTGAGCCACCTGTGGCAGCCTGGTCCCCACCGTAGAGCACTCCAGGCATCCCTTCCAGAAAGTGCAGGCTGCCCAGAATTCCTAACAGCAGTTAAAACCGACAATTTCCCAAGTTCAGAAGCTCCTAGGGGATTAGCTAGTTGCTTGTCAAACCCATCTGTGGGGCTTTTAAAAGCGAAGGTGCACATGGACAGACGTTTCACCAACGAAGACACGCGGGTGACAGCTAAACACACGAAACAGTGGTCAGCATCATTGGCCGTCAGTGAAACGCACACCAAAACCACAGTGAGCTCTCACTCCATAGCTGTTAGCTGATGTAAAAAATAGTAGCAGCATGAAAGGCTGGCAAGGATGTGGAGAAACTGGATCACTCCTACCTCGCTGTTGGGAATGGAAGGCGGTCCAGCCGCTCTGGAAGACAGTTTGATGGTTTCCTCTCAAAGCAAACATACGCTTATCATATGACCCAGCTATTGCACTCCTGGGCATTTATTCCAGAGAAATGAAGACTTACGTTCACACAAAATCCTGCATCAGAGTGGCCATAGTGGTTCTAGTCATAATAGCCTCCAACCTGGAAACTGCCCAGGTGTCCTTCAGTGGGCAAATGGACAGACAGGTGCGTCTGTGCTGTGGGATGTGTATTCCGCAGCCGTGAGAGGAAGGAAGTAATGATACAGTCAACAACGTGGACGGATCTCCAGGGAATTACACAGAGGGAAAGTAGCCAGTCTTTAGAAGTTACACACCATGCAATTTCATTTGTGTAGCATTTTTGAAATGGCAAAATTCTGGAGACGGGGACAGATTGGTGGTTGTTGGCAGGGAGGGACCATGGAGGACAGGTGGGGGAGCCCTCACCTGTAGCACAGAGAGCCTGGTGAAGGAACAGTTGTGTAATTGATCACGGCGGGGGGTTACGCCAAGCTTCACCAGTATAACATTACATGGAGACCCACGCGCACACACACGCTTGTGCTTGTCTAACTGGCGAAGTCAGAATAAGAGACGGACTTACCTATGTCAGCTTCCTGGTCTGGAAGGTGTCCTGTAGTTGTGCAAGGTGTTATGGCTGGAGGAGGCTGGGATGCGGGTTCATGGGACCTCCCCATATGTTGTATTTTACAACTTCCTGTGAAGCTATGGTTTTTTCAAGGTAAAGAATTAAAACAAAATGAAGGTGCAGGAACACCCCCCTGCCTGGAGGATCTATGACTTAACGGGTCTGGCGTCGGGCCCAGGCGTCAGTACATTAGTATTTCTTAGATGCTCCGTTCCTTCTCTGCGGCCGGGAATAGAAACACTGACCACTTCCTCATTTAGCAGAGGGAAACTGAGGCCAGAGAGGGGAAGGGGTTTTCTCAGGGCCACAGAGCTGCTGCAGGGTGACTGAAGGGGGTGGCCTCCAGCTGCAGCCAGCCCAAGGTCTAGACTTTTCCGCTGCTCTGGGCTGGGGCTGAACTGAGCAGTTTGTTTTCATGTAAATTTATGTTGAAATACAGTGTCCAGCTTATTGAATTGTCACAAACAGCACATTCATGTGATCAGCACCAAGGGCCCCAAACCCAAGAAGACGACCCAGCACCACCTCCCAGGAACCCCCTCAGGACCAAGCCCCCCCAGTCCCCCCTTGGGGCCCTACCAGTCTTGGCTCATCCCCACGGGGAGCCCTCCCCTGACTTTTTACAGCACAGAGTAGTTTTTCCTGTTCCTGAGCTTTGTATAAATGGTTGGGTGCTGCTCAGAGCTGTGTCAGAGGAGGCTGGAGCAGCCAGTGTATTCCAAAGTAAAGGACTGTCCCGGGGCAGTCTCCTTGTCCAGGTGGCCGGAATGGGCTATTTATGCCCTGAGCCTGAACTGGGGGCCAGAGGAGGGGCTGGAGCCCTGCCTGGCTGACTGAGGGTCCTGTGTCCATGAGCCTGGTTCAGGGTGCCCCCAAGATCCTGGGGCCCCTGCGCAGGGGGAGGTAAGCAGCTCCAGGGCTCATGTGAGACTGGTGCACTGAGCAAGCCACCTCTGTTTCCCCATGTATGAAATGAGGACTTTATATACGTGACTAAAACCCCTATCTATTAGTATAGAATTAGTGTTGATGTAACACATTAATATTTCACTTACATACTGTTGGTATTATGCATTAATACCGTTTGTACCGTATGTTGTATAACATAAGGTACAGTGAGTGACACACAAATCTTTTGAGTCCCATCTACACTGGCGTTTGTGGAATGCTGATTCTGTATCTGGCATTGTTTTAACTGCTTTAAATGTGTAAACCAATAGGGGCGCCTGGGGGGCTCAGTCAGTGAAGCGTCCGACCTCGGCTCAGGTCAGGATCTCACAGTCTGTGGGTCCGAGCCCCGCGTCGGGCTCTGTGCTGACAGCTCGGAGCCCGGAGCTGCTTCAGAGTCTGCGTCTCCCTCTCTCTCTGCCCCGCCCCCACTCACACTCTGTTTTTCTCTCTCTCTCAAAAATAAATGACCATTAAAAAAAAAAAACTTTAAATGTATAAACCAATGGAATCTTCCCAAAACACTACAGTTGAGGATACTAAATGGAGGCACAGAGAGGTTCGATAACGTGCCCTAGGTCACACAGCTAGTATGTGGCGAAGCTGGGATCTGAACCCTGACCCTCGTGGCTCTAGAACTCATGTTCTAGACCTTTAAGGTCTAACATCTCCATGTTACATGGATGATAAAAGCTAGGTGAGTGTCTCCCATATGCACGCACTGGCACTTTCTGGTTTACAAAGCACTCTTTCTTTGTGGGTAACATCTCATCTCTCATCATCCGCGTGACGTGATGTGAGATGGAGCTGTTATTGTCACCAGAGGGGGAGGTCGAGGCCAAGAGTCTCTGCCGCCCCCAAGGTTGGAACTGGAGCGTGAGTTCCGGTGGTTGGTTCTAAATCCAGGTACGCTCAGCCGGGTGGCCTCAACCTGGGCCTGTCCTGCTCGGGCCTGAGGTTTTCCTGTTGACAGCCGGGCTGAACGGCAGACAGTTGTGAGCAGAACAGGCCTCAGTCTGTGACTCCAAAGCTGCGTGGGCCCAGCAGGGTGCACAGCATTGGTAGGCTCTCCTCTTAGAGCCAGTCCTCGCTGGGCTGACGGAGGGCCAGAGAGACACCAGGAAGGGGACTGCCAAGGGGTTCAGGCCACCGAGGGGACCCCAGGGATGGGCAGAGACCTGGGGGGAGGAGTGGAGAGCCCACGCAGAACCCACCACCTGCCACAGGGTTTAGGGTTGGGCCATGGCAGGCCAGGCCAGCCCTGCATGGCTGTTAGGGCCCCTCAGTCCTGTGGGGCAGGTGGCGTTCAGCAGACAGTCACCATCTTCACATCACATGCATACTTCAGTGACAGTAACCCTTCAACATCTTGGACCCATGGTCACAATATGGGGGCGTGCCTCCCTCTTGAGCTCTGGAGAAGACTAAGTGAGTTGATGGCTGTAAAGTGTTAACGGCAACACCTCCTAGCACACAGGAACTGCTCAAAATATGCTCACGGCTCTTGGGGGAGCGGGAGAGAGACGAAGGAAGGAAGGGAAGGAGGGAGAGGGGAAAGGAGGAAGGACAGGAGGAAGTGGTCTGCTTAGAGGGTCAAGGTAGGCAAAGAAGGCTGCACCAAGGAGTTGACATTGGAGCACAGTTTTGCAGGGCGAGTAGGGGCTTGCTGCGGGATAAAGAGGCAGGGATGGAATGGTGTTCCTGTGGAGAGTGCCCCTGATGAGCGGCACCCTCAGCATTGGTAGATCCCTTGTGCCTTGTGAGGTCGATGCAAGGGTTAGAGGAGGAAGTGTTCAGGAAAAGCACCTGGCACTCGGTGGGCCCTCATGTTGGTACCTCCTCACATGGCACATCCGCATCAGAGAGGTCAGGCGCTGGGGGGAGGTGTTGAGCGCTGGGTCCCCTTGTCTGGACTAGGGGTTCCCAATGGCAGGAATCGCTTTCCTCTCCCAGTATGGGTCCTGGCACAGGAGGGAGGTGCCATTGCCCACTGGAGCAGGCGCAGGACAGCGAACAGTCTGGGACAGTGACTGGAAGGCATCCTGACACCGTCCCTTATGTCCCCTTTTCTTGTTGAGCTTTGGCAAGGCCCTGTCAACACAGGCACTGTCGTTGGGCCCACGGCGCATGGCCCTGGGGCGGTGAGGGAAGCTTGTCTGTGGCCTCTTCGGCCGGGGCTGGAGAAGGAGGGGGCACCTGGGGCAGGGCTTGGTTCTGGGGAATCTAATCTGCTGGATATGGGATCCAGCAAAGCAGTGATGCTTTCACTGGACCAGAAGTGCAGGTCAGCGTGGGGATGTGGATGGGGGTCAGCCTCCAGCAGGGAGAGTTTCTGTCAGGGCTGTAGTAAGGGCAGACAGGTAAACCAAGACTGAAGCTCAGATGATCCGTGGTAGGCACCCAGCACTGGCTCAGAATGGCAAAGCCCCAGCGCCAAGCACAGGCCCACAGGAAGCAGGGGCCCTGGTCGTCTGAGACATGGGGCTGGGGAGAGGCGGGGTCCCGTGAGGAAAGGCAGCATGGTGTGGGAGGAGAGGCATAGCTTGGGGACAGTGCCTCTCGGGTGTGTCTGGTGTCATAGCAGCTGCTCCCCGGGGGGAGGGGGGCAGACAGGCCACCGAGTCGTGAAAGGCACACCCTGAGACCCCAAAGGCCTCAGACACTGGCCACGCCACCATGCATAGCAGACAGAGGCACAGTCCTTCCTCGTCCATCATTTGCCCCTGTGAGTGATTCACTCACCCTCCTTTTATAAATGTGGACACTGAGGCACAGAGGGGTGAAGGGACTTGTACCAAATCTGTGGTGAGCCAAGGGCAGAAAGGGCTCGGGCCTGGGGTTGGGCTGTCTCTGGGCCCAAAGCCAAAGCTGGACATCAAGTCTCTTGGTGGGGCCTCTGGGCTCTGGGCACAGAGATCACGGGCCTGGCCGGTGGTCTGCAAGGACTTGGGAGGGAGGCCTCTTTGGGGACAGTGGTTCCAGGCCAGATACACCTGAGTCCCAATCCCAGGCCAGCCTCTCAGAGCTGTTAGACTCTGCCCATGGTGCTTCCCCTCTCCAAGCCTCAGTTTCCTCACCCACAATGGGGGCTAAGAGGCTGCCTCACAGGATGCTGCGGGACCTTGGGCAGGGCTCCCTCCCCTCCTCCGACTGCACCCACTTGCCTTTAGTGGGGTCAACAATGTCCAGGACACACAAGGCCTTTGGGGAGGGACACCCTGACGGACAGACACAGACAAATGGCTTAGCCCTTTTCACGTGAGGCCCTGAAAGAAATAAAACAGAGTGAAGAATGGGGAGCATAAGGGCCTGGGGCTGCTATAGACCCCAAGGAAAGGCCTCTCAGAGCTGGCAAGTCTCGAGGGATGGGGACCAAGCATCCTAAGTGAAGGGAACAAGTGCAAAGGCCCTGGGGCAGGAATGAGATTGACATGTTGCAGGAACAGCAAGGTGGCGGGTTGATTGGAGGTGGGGGTAGGATGAGAGGAGAGTGAGGAGGCAGGGGCCAGCTCATGCATGGCAAGGGTTTGTCAGTGGCAGGGGGGCAGGTGAGCCGAGCTGCACGCTGGCAGGCCCAGGCCCCAGTTGGGTCTCTGACTACAAAGAGCCTCAGGCTGGGAGACTCCCTATGGGACCTTGGGCCTTGGCTTCCCCAGTGAACAGGAAGCAACTGGACTTGATGTTGCTAAGGATCCTTCGTAACTAAGCTCTCTGGACGGGAGTATGGGATAGAGACAGAGGGAAAGAAAGCACATGGATTCTTACATGTGGGCACTAAAAACTTGCGGGGACCGCTCACCCACCTCAGGGCCTGTCCTGGGACCACCCCGTGTGGCCTGAGCCAGCTCGGCCCCCGGAAACATTTGTTGTGTGTCGGGGGATCACCGGTAACCCTATCTCACTTCTGCCACCCCCAGGAGTTCCCTGGAGACTGGAAGCAGCCTGTCGCCTGACTGCTACAGGCACTGTCGCTCCCTCACTCTGGGCCCACGCTTCTCATCAGCGCCGTAGGTGGGCCCCAAGAGGCATCAAGGGAAATTAGTCCCCCCCACCCCATTTGGCCCTAAAACTCCCCCGGGGACCAGAGGTACTGCTGACACATCCCCTGAGGACCCGGCCAGCTAGGATTGGTCCCCTGAGGACCAGGGCTCAGCTAATGGCTCCTCTGAGACCCAAGCTGGTGGGCCCTCTGAGGCCAGCCTGCAGCTACCTGTTCCCATGACGACTAGGCCGCAGCCCAAGGGCAAAGCTACTGCCTCCGGTTGGTTTTCAGACTGTGGTTGGTGGAAGTGGGGGTATCTGAGGGCCTCTGCCGTCACGTGTGCTTTGTATCTTGACGTTTCTATACGGTGCCTTCAGAAGGCAGTGTCTAACTTCACAAGAAGGGGTTGGAGACCGAGGCGCAGAGGACGGTCCCCCGGATCGGAAGCCAGCCGATCTCTGCTCACAGGCGAGGGCCACAAAAGACCAGTAAGGGGCAGCTGGTCCTTGAGTGGCATTGGCACGGGGTGCTGCACCCAGTGTGGCGGCGTGAGGCGAGGAGGAGCGGACTGGGCCACGTTAAGTAGAAATAGGCGCATCCCTTTCCAGAGATGGGAGAGGGGCCGCTGCCAGCGAAGGGCATGCTTGGTGGCGGGACGTGCAGAGCCGGAAAGAGTGAGGCAGAGGGTCGGGCGGAGCCGAGCCACACCAGGGAACAGCCTGAAAGGAGGCCCACAAGGTAGTGAGCCCCCCGCCCCCACGCTGGAGACCCTGCAGGGCCTGGGCCCCCCGTGCTGGGGGCAGGACCAGTAGATGTTCGCCTGGGATGAGATGGTCATGGCCACCAGCTCGGAAACCCTGAAGCTGTCCGAGGCCGTGAGCAGGGCAGAGCAGGGGGGTGCCTTCCTGAGCCTGCCCCATGGCAGCCGCTCACGCACTCAGATAATCCTGTATGGGGACTCTCCATGGCCACAGCTACACGTGACCCTAACAGGAGTGTGTGTGCTGCGAAAGCTGACGGCATCCCGCTTCTTCACAGCCACACAGAACTAGTGAGCGTGAGCCCATTTTACAGAACCCTTGCTCACGATTCTCAGCTGGCGAGCAGAGCCAGATTGAACCCCGATCCCGCCCGGAACACTGCCTCTGTGGACACGCCTCCTACACCCACAGCTCTTGACACAGCGCTTGCACAGTCTCACACATGCGGCGTGCAGAGCACGGGCACATCCTGTTCCTCGTACAGTAGTCGGACCCTCGCCCCATCCCTCCCATGCACGGGCTCACCCCACGGCCACTCTGTTTTCGCCGGCTCACAGCCGGACTCCCCTGCCTGGCTGGCCCAGGGCGTCCGTGGCAGTACGGCTGAGCCCAGGGTGAGAGCTTCACGAAACTCTTGTCACCCAGCGGAGCCACCGGCTTCTCTGAAAGCCACCCCCATTTCAGATGGCGGTGGGGGGGGGCAGCGTCTCCCGCTTTGTCCGCTCCACCAGCCAGTTAGTCAGCACTCTGCTAGGGGCCAGACGGGGAAGGCTCTGGAATGAAGGGGGAGAGGGGAAGGCTTTTGTCCCAGAGTGCCTGGGGATTGGGTGGGGGCTGTCATGTGTCCCCCTGCCCCCCCTCAGGCTTAACCCAGACCCTGCTCTCGCCAGACCTGGCAGGCAGTCACGGTCACAGTCAGGGAGTGGCCACAGTGACCACCCCCCCTTGAGGCTGGCCGCACTTGACCCGGTGCCTTCACAGCCCTAGGGGACCAAGCTAGGGGTCAGAGCAGACAGCAGGACCCCCCCTCAGCTCTGCCCAGTCCCCCTCTTCCACCCAGCCCATATTTCCTAAGAACCTGTGGGTGTTAGGCGCTTGCGATACCACAGTGAGCAGTGCTGCCTTCTACGAGCTACTGTGTCAAGTGGCGGGGGTGGGGGGTGGGGAGTCAGGCAGCCAACGAACAAAGGAATCAGGTTTTAATATACTATGTTACTTGGTGGTAAATGGTGTGAAGAAAAAGAAATCAGGGTGAAGGGGATAGAGAGTGCTGGGAGGGTGGTCAGGGAAGGTCTCTGGGAGGAGGTGGCATTTAACCAGAAGCCAGAAGGCAAGTGAGGGTGAGTCTCTGGAGGAAGAGCATCCAGGTGGTGGAGATGGCCAGTGCAAAGGTCCTGAGGTGGAGCATACTTGGCACTTTTGAGGAACAGAAAAGAGGCTGGTGCTCAACAGGCTTTGCTGCCATTCCTGTGATCCTGCAGTCCCATGTGTCCTGACTTCTGACCCTCACAGCAGCCTTGGGACACAGGCAGGGCCTGGCTCGATGTTCTCAGTTCACAGATGAGGAAAACTGAGATGCAGAAACTGGAGGAATATTCATGCCAGACCCAGGCCTGGGACCCAGGGGGACCCCCCCTCCCCCACCGCCACCTGGCCTCTGTGCCCTTCTCCTGCAAGCAGGGTCAATGGCTTTGCTGCGGCTTTGCTGCGGTGGCTGTGGGAGTCTCGGGGAAACCTGGCCCTCAGGCCCCAGTGGAGGGAGGAGGCCCCATTCACAGCTTGGGAATTCAGAAACAAAGGTCCCAGCCAGTAATTGCCTCCTTTCAAAGGCAAAGCCAGCTTCCTCTGCCACAGGCGTGAGAGGGAAGCTGATGTCCTTGTCCGGGGGAGAGGGGCGGGGCGGCATTTCCTGGGGCCTTCGCCACCTTGGCAAATGGGCAGACAGGCTCATCTCCCTTGGCAGATGGCTACTGTCACCCTGTCACCCTCCGTCCCCATCTACCCCGCGGTGACCAGCCCAGTTACCCAGGGACTTGTCTCTCCCCAGCCCCAGACAGCCTGGGGCTTCCTGGGTCCAGCCTGGACCCATCCTAATGGTGCCGGCTGTGCCCTTTCTGCTCACTGGGCCTCCCTTGCCCTGTTTGTACAATAGGAGGCTTGGGCTGAGCCATTTTATTTTTATTTTTTTAATGTTTTTTTTTATTTATTTTTGAAAGACAGAGAGAGAGACAGCACGAGCAGGGGAGGGTCAGAGAGAGAGGGAGACCCAGAATCCGAAGACAGGCTCCAGGCTCTGAGCTAGCTGTCAGCACAGAGCCCGACGCGGGGCCCAAACTGCGAGATCATGACCTGAGCTGAAGTCGGACGCTTAACCGACTGAGCCACCCAGGTGCCCTATGGGCTGAGCCATTTTAAATGCCCTTCCAGTTCTAACTGTCCACGATGGGGTATTTGCGAGAGTTACTCTCCAAAGCAGGGTTTCTCTGCCCCACCGCCACTGACATCTGGCGGGGGGGTCATTATCTGTTGTTGGGGGTCTCCTGTGCACTGGGCAATGTTGAGCAGCATCGAAACGCCACTAGATGCCAACGGTGCCCCCTCCCCAGTTGTGGCGACCCTGAATTTCTCCAGACATTGCCAAGCGTCCCCAGGGTGGGTGGGGGGGAAGGGCGGGCAAATACCTGCTGGTTGAGAAGTGGTGTGTTTGTCAACGACAGACAGGAAACCACCCTCCTGGGCCCGTGACCTTGTTCTTGGGTTTATCAGAGCATGGGGTGGGATCAGGCCCCTGAAGCCTGGCCCAGCCTTGCCCCGCGCCAGCTCCCGTCTGAGGCTGATGTCTCCTGGACATCACCCCTCACCCATGGACGTAGAGTCTTTTCAGAGCCTCGGTTCCCTCATCTTGGAGCAGGGGGGCTGTAAGGACACCGCAGGACTGCCACTTTGTAACTGATGTTGAGGAAACCAGGGAGGAGCAGAGGGGTGAGCGTGCTGTGCTTTGTGGAAGGTGTTAAAACCCTTCCATTCTGCGACCCAAGATCCTTCATTCCTTCAGCTAATGATGACAGGGGGCCAGTGGTGGGCCAGGCGTGAGGCTGGCCAGGAAGACGGGCTGTGAAAGGAGGGGCAGACAATGAGGAAATGGACAGGATCGTTTCAGAGGACGGTGTGTCCAGGGGAGAGAACGAGACAGGGTGTAGGGTGAAGGAGGCTCGGACGGTCGGAGAAGGCTCTGAGGAGGTGGTGGAGGGCATACCTGATGGATGATGAGTCGCTGCCCTGGGTTGGGGCACCCCCGGCAGAGAGCACTGGGCGGAAGACCTGAAGGCGTGTGGTGGGGTCAGGGGGCATGCAGAGGCCAGGTGTCTGGGAGCTGGGAGCCTCAGAGAGGTCAGATGGTCCTCTGTTGGGCCGTCAGCAGGACAGTCACCAGTCAGGAGTGTGGCCTTTATTCTGAGAGCAGCATGGGGCCACGTGAGGGTGTGGCCAAATGACACTAAGGTCCCTGTGGCTGGTGTCCCTAGGACAGTCACAACAGAAGCAGGGCCCACTGGCAGGGATGGATAGAGGGGCCCAGCTGGTGGTTCTGCTCCATCGCCTGTGACTGCCAGGCCTGGGGGCCACTGAGCCACCCACTCTGCCTGCCCCACCCCCACCCCCCACCCCTGCCAGCAGCCCCCTGGCTGGTCTGGCCCCTCAGCCCAGCCCAGCAGCTCTTCTCCCTCCCTCCCTCCCTCCCTCCCTCCCTCCCTCACTAGCGACAGGAGTCCCCTCCCGGCAGCCAATGAGCAGCTGTCATCGAGGTTCCATTTTAGATTTTATCAATGTGTCCCTGTCTCCCGGGCAACCGCTCCTGGCGGCCCTGTCAGTCTTTCTCCGGCTGCCTTTCAGCGCCAGGCTGCTCCCACCCACACCATGTGGCTGTGTGGTGAGTTCTCGCTCCCACGGGCCGGACCAGGATTCCACCAAATGTAATTGATCTAGGTGTCAAGGTCAGCGTTTGTCCCATCATCTCGCCCCCTCCGTACCTCACGCCCGGGACTTGGGGGCCTGAGCCGCTCCGGGCCAGGCAGGCGGGTGGCCGGCTGCCCGGCCAGGTGCAGGCGCGGCTGCGAGCGTCTGCGGCCTGGCCAGGAAAAGAGGTTTTTGGAGCCGCCATCAGGAACCCCAGCATCCAGCACCCCCCAGGATGACAGTCCAGGGGCCCCTGCAACTGGGCCCAGCCAGGGCTGCCTCAGTATGCCCTGGGACCCCGCAGAGGAGCCCCAAGAAGAGCCAGCCGCCAGAGACAGCAGCAGTCTAAGGCTGCCCGGGTGAGGCGCACCAACGGGCTGCTAGGCTTTTGTGCGCGCTGTTCTTTGTATTGGAGGCGTGTGCTCTAGGAGCTGGCTGGGCAGGGCTGGGCCATGTGAGTGGGGGCCGCGGTGGGACCAGGGTGGGCCGGAGCGGCCAGTCCCCCTGCTACCCCCCAAACCCTCTCCGAGTCTCGGTGGAGGAGCCACAGTGGTCCGGCTGGAGACCAAAAGGGGAAAATGCTCAAGTTCAAGGCCTTTTGCCTGGATTACTGGCAGTTCCTGTGCCTGCAGCCGCTGCACGGAGTCTATAAAAGGTACGTGGACGTTCTGGGGAGGACCCCTGCCATGGGGCAAGGGGCTGTGAGGTAAAGTCCCCCGCACACCTCGGCCTGCCCACTGCAGGGCCTCCTCAGGTTGGCCCGGGGTCCCTGCCACTGGCCAGGCACAGCGGCGGCGTGAGCTGTGGGTCACTTTGCAACTTGGCTTCATTGTTCCCTCCTCTCCCTCCAGCCCTGAAACCAGTAGGTTTTCTGAGGGGAAGTGGTCACCCCAGAGTGCCCTGTGGCCAAATGCTGCGTTCCATTGTTCTTTGCTGTTGGGCTCATCCCTGGAGTGGGCTTGATCCTGGACAGGTGTGACCCCCCCCCCCCAGGAGGGCAGCCTGGCCCTGCCAGCATACATATTCCCTCCAACCTAATGGGGGGCTCATCTGATTAACAGGCAGGACTGCCTGCATCCCAAGCAGGAATTTGAGAACTGTTCGAGGAGGCTGAATAGGGGGATCCCTGGTCTGGAGGTCAGGAGACCAGAGTTCAAGTCCCTTCCCTTGCTATGTGACTTCAGACGGGTTGCTTTCTCTCGCCGTGCCCCAGTTTCCCTACCCAGGTATTTAGAACTGACAATAGTGGCATCTGGGAAGCGCTCCCTGGAATGATGCAGGCTGCCAACACCATGCGTCCAAACGTTAGCACACCTGACAACATCGTCCGCACATGTCTTGCGTCTGCTCGCGGACCTTGGCCGAGAAGCGCTGGTGCCTAGGCCAGCAGGCAGGGCATCGTGGAGCCATCCCCCGCGGTCGCCTTGAAAGATTTGGGAGGAGGGAATCAGAACACCAGCTATTCTGAGAGAATTTGTTTTTCCTGATTTCACACTCTGTGAAGTCCGCTGGCATTAGCATGCGGGCAGCTCTGGGGAAGTATGGGAGCTTTTCTTTTCTCCTCCAGGGGCTTTCTGCAAAGGGGGCGGGGACTGAGGGTCTCAAGGCAGAGCCTCAGAAAGGAAGTCTCTACTCTGGGGCGGGTGCCAGAGAGAGAGGCCTGTCCTGCATCTGATTAGCACGGCCACATCTGAGTGGAAGGCCACACCAGGTGGGACCTCCACCCTGCGCAGGTGGACACTTCACCCCTCACTTTGGGGAGTTTGTTGTTAGAACCTTGGGGCACCGGACATATTCTGGCTGTTAGTTACTGACTGTTGAGGGTGGGGCACTTTACAGGATCATTAAATCCTCACTCCTTCTGCAAAAGAGGCCTGAAGCCCCTGCTTTGAGCAGGTGAGCCAGGTGAGACCCAAGGGCAGGTAGCCAAGTAAGTGGGGCCCCAGGATTTGGAACTAAGGTCTCTCTTGTCCCAAGACAGTCTCTCTTGAGCACTCCACAGCTTGAGGCCATGCAGCACACTGGGTCGTGGTGTGGGAGGGATGACTGTGGCACAGCCCCACCCCACAGGGGCTCAGCTGGACAAGGTAGGAGCCGTCATCAGAGCATCAACAGAGGACCAGAGTTTGGGGGCTTCACAGAAGAGGTGACAGCTGAACGGGCAGGGAAGCGTCTGGAGTAGCCGGCAGGGCCTAGAAAGAGAAGGCAGGTGTTCTAGGCAGAAGGAAAAGCATGTGGAAAATAAACCCAGAAGTTTTCAGAGGGCAAATGTCTTCAGGTGATAGCAGAAGACCATGGAGCTAGGAGGGGGTGCCAGGGATTGGAGGCCAGGGCCAGGGGGTGGGCTCTGTGCTGCACATACTGGGGACCCCGTGAAGGGTGTAGGGAGGGAGTGACAAATTGAGTCACCTCTGGGAGTCACATGGTCCTTGTGAGGGGCATGGCTCAGCCTCCAGGGGGAGCTGGTGAGAGACCTCTTGGCCCCTGCACTGTGGGAGTGTCTTACTCAGTCTGGGCTCTTTTCCCAAGCCCCCACTGCAGCCCAGAGACAAATGGGACATAGTCCTCAAGGAGTCCCAGCCTTCAAGGGGGAAATAGACCCACTACACAAGCCATGAAAATTAAGGATGGGAGATAGAGGTGGCACAAAGATACCAGGAGCTTGAGGGAGGCTATCTGAGAGAAATCAAGGAAGGCTTCCTGCAGGAGGTGGCTTCTGAGCTGATTGTAGGAGTGGGATTTTTCCAGACAGGGAAGGGCAGAGAGCACAGCTTAAACATAAGGAGGTAGACTGACCCTGGCATGGTTCAGAAATGGCCAAAGGTGAGGCTGAAGGGTAGGGTACATATAAAGGAATGACCCTAAAAAGGAAGGCAGACTAGGTGACCATAATACTGAGACTCACTAAGCACACGTGAGGCCCCCATTCTAAGCCCCGACTCTGCAGCAACCAAATGTAGACGGGGACGTGATTATCCCATTTTCTTGTGGAGGGAAACTGAGGCACAGGAAGGAGAAGTAGTTTGCCCAGGATTTCACCAGGTGGTACAGCTGTGGAGGCCACTCACTGCCGGCTGAGGAGTCCCACTATGCACCCCAGCAAATGAGATGCTCAGGGCTGGCTCAGTCTTCTTTCTATCAGTGACCATAAATAATGGTGACACATCAGTCAGGTAGACACAAACTTGACTTCATGGTCCGGCCTCATCCCGGCAGAGTGCTGAGAGAGTCACTTTCCCTCCAAGCCTGCCCCTGTACAATGTGGGAGGCGTAGAGCCCACCTCTCATGGCCCCCGTGGGGACTGACAAGGTCATCACTTACCACGCTGCACTTAGTAGGGGCGTGGGAAATGGTGGCTGTCCTTGCCCAAATAGATCCGCCCCCAGGAAGGCTTTGCAAACGGAACCACTTGGATTTTTTCCTGATGCCATATTCCGTTGTTTAAAACAGCGACCCAAAACTTAAGAGTATGAAAAGGATGTTTTGCAGACAATGCATAATTAACCACTTCTAAACACAGGGTGTGCCAGGCTCCCTTGAAGCTGTTAATTATTCTTCATTAGGGATCTTAAATTAATGTAAAATAATCCTGGAACTCTGCCAGAAGCTGAGGCTGGGGGAGGGGCAGAGCTCTGTATTTCAACTAGAGAATGAAAGAATGTTCCTAGGGACTTCCACGGGCCGCCTGGGTGGATGGGGACCAGTGCACCCTTCAGCTTTGGCCAAGCGGCCGTTGTGGAAGGACCCGGAGCCCTCTCCCCAGTCACCAGAGCCCAGCAGACCTCAGGGGACTCCTGTTAATGAAATAGGTGCTGAGAATGTAGACAGTAGTATACTCACCGCCTGGCCTCAGAGATAAACCGTCACCCATGTGGCCCCTGTGGACCTCCCTCAAATCCCATTCCTCTCCCAGCTCCCCCGGGAGCTAAATCTCAGCAGGGCAACACCTTCCCCCAATTTCATCTGTACATTTCCCGTGCACATTCTTATAACTTTGTTAACACAAAAGGCCGTTGTACATGTTTTTAACCTTCGGATACGTGATGCCTTCTGCGCCTTTCTTTAAATTTTTTTTAAATTGTGGTAACGTACACATAACTTAAAACTGACGACCTTAGCCATTTTTAAGTGTCCAGTTCAGCGGCACGGAATATGCTCACATTGCTGCGCAAACATCACCACCATCCATGTCCAGGATTCTTCTCACCTTGCAACCCATCACAAAATCCTGAACCCATGAAACATGAACCCCCCATTCCCTCCTTCCTCAGCCCCTGGCAGTCCCCATCCTACTTTCTGTCTCTGAATTTGACCACCCCAGGGCTCTCCTGTAGGTGGTATCATACAATGTTTGTCCTTTTGTGACCTTATTTTGCTTGGCGTGATATCCTCAAGGTTCATCCGTGCTGTAGCGCGTGCCAGAATTTCTTTCCTTTTTGAGGCTGGATAACACTCCACTGTATGGATTGACCACACTTTGTTTATCCACTCATTCCTCAGTGGACCCTTGGGTTCCTTCTGCCTTTTGGCTACTGTGAATAACGTTATCATGCACACAGGTGTATGGATATGTCTTCAAGGTGCAACTTCACTTTTTTCACTCAGCATTTATTGGTGAGATTCATCCATGCTGCTTTGTATAATTCTCATTCATTCATTTTCACTGATGTATGGCATTCCGTTGTACAAATATGCCCTGGTGCAATGATCTGTTCTGCTGGTTTAAGGTATTCAGGTGGTTTCCCATGTGTTTTGATGTTACAGACAGGACTGCAGTGAATACTCTCACACATATCTCCTTGCTCACATTTGCAGAGTTTCTGCAGGGTTTGTACCAGGGCAGTACGTATCTTAAGGCTTGCTGAGCTTTGTGAAATTGCTTTCCCCAGTGGTTTTAGAGTGTGCATCCTCACCAGCAGTGGGTGAGAGTCCCTGTGTCTCCACATACTTGCCTTCACTTGGTATTAAAAGCCAAATGCTATTTTTAGTGTCAAAAGGAAAGAAAGGGACAGAGAAGAAAATGGGAGAGCCCTGTGAATGGTGTGGGACTCCAGCCGTAGCACTGCAGGCTCAGGTGTCCTGAAGTGGAGGGTGAGACATGCGTGTGCTGCCACCTCCGTCTGTGTGGTTCTGGGTCCCCTGTAGTAAGGGATTTTCAAGAGTGATTGTCACTCTGCATGTCCACTTGCCCCCGGGCTAACTCTGTAACCTCACCTCTGAGCGTAGTGTGAATGTTTAGTTGAAAACGTGGCACCAGGATGGAGGGCCTGGGTGGTTCAGTTAGTTTAAGTGTCTGACTTCAGCTCAGATCATGATCTCACGGTTTGTGAGTTTGAGCCCCGCATCGGGCTCTCTGCTGTCCTCACAGAGCCTGCTTGGGATCTTCTCTCTCTCTCTCTCTCTGATCCTCCCCTGCTCATTCTTTGTCTCTCTCTCTCTCTCTCTCTCTCTCTCTCTCTCTTAAAAATCATAGACATTAAAATTTTTTTCAATTAAAAAAATGTAGGACTAGTTCAGATGATACCATTCATCAACTCATTTCCTGATGGACAGGTCTCACTGATCACTTCTGTTGGAAATGACCAAATCCCAGATGTACCAAAACCACAGTGTCAAGAGACTCATTTTGGAGAGAGCTCCCTGAGCCTCGGCCACCACGAGTGGACTTAGCGGGCTGTGACAGCCTCACGCATGCGGCCCCGGGCGATGGACAGGCAGAGCTTCCGGGGCTGGTCAGAGGGCACGGGGTGCCCCCGCACACACCGAGGTCCCAGGCCTCAGCTCATGGCTGGTGAAGTTCATCTGTTGAGGATAAAGTTCATCGTGAGGATGCACGAAGTACCCCAGAACGTAATGACTGGAAACAGCGGCCGCGTCTGTCCTTCCTGAGGATCTGTTCTTTGGGTGGAACCTGTTCTACTCCCATCAGATGGGCTTTCTTGAAGACCGGAGGCTGCATCTCTCGGGAGCCTCACCCACCCACCCACTCACTCACCCGGCCGCTCACCCGGCAGTTGCTGCTGGCTCTTGGCTGAAACACCCTTACAGGGCCCTGGCACGTGCCCTGGGCTTCCTCACGACATGGTGGCTACGTCCCCAGAGTTAGCATTCCTAGAGCGAGAGCCAGGTACAAGATGTGTCACCTCTCGTGGCCTCAGAAGTCATGAGGCATCACTTCCATTGCAGCTCAATCCCTGGGGCATTACAGAGTCCTTCCCACAACCAAGAGGAGGCGACTTACGCCCCACCTCCTGACCAGGAGTTGCAAGGTCAGGCTCAGCCTATGGGGCCATCCTGGGAGGTAGGACCTGCCACGGTGACCATCTAAGACACTTCTGCACTCTGTCCCTCCAGTCCTGAGCTGAAACAGGCTTAGGAAGAACACCTAACTGGCCTGAAGCCACCTGGGACACAGGTGGCCCTTGATACATCGCGGGTCTTCTTTTTATTAATGAAATAGGTTTGAAGACTGTGTGGTTATTATTCGAGAGAGGGAGTGATCGCTTCAGCTCGGAAAGCTGGGAAGGTTCTTTTGGGGCTGAGACAGGTCTTGAGGGACAAGGAGGGTTTTCCCATTGACCGTGGCAGTCAGCGCCCGTGGCAGATAAGGTGTGGAAAGGGTGTGAGCGTGGCGGTATGTGAGCACTGGATCCGATAGTCTGGTGGTGAGAGCAGAAATCGCCTGTGGGCAACTAGAGCAGAAGGGGGCTTCGGTGCTGCTCCCGGGAGTTCAGAGGATCAGAGGAAGCCGGCCCGGAGCGGGACCCCTTCCCGGCTGTGAAGAAGGCTGCCTGCACCCCCGGAGCCACATGCCGCCACGCAGGATGTACAGTCTGGAGCACGAGTCTGATTGGTCCAGCTCGGGCCATTTCCTGCCCCTTGGCTGTGCTGAGATCAGGGGGAGTATCTGTAGGAAGGAGCCTGCAGAGAACCCATGACTTCCACACACAGCGCAGACGTTTGTGTTTCCCCCACGCCCACCAGCAGCGCCCCCAGGGTGGGGCGCCGGTCCCCAGGCTACACGGGAAGGCTGTTAGGTAGGGGTTGTGTGGTGCAGGACACCCTGTGTGCCCTGCATGCGTGGCCTCCTTGTTCAGGCGCTTCCGCCGGACCAGAGTGAGGCAGGGGTGAGGTAGACACCAGAGGCTCCGTTTGACCAAACTGTCAGGGGTCTGGAGAAGCTTGGCGTCAGCGGAATAGTCAGTGAAGGTCTAAGGATTAGGGAGGGAGCTGGAGCTGAACCCAGCTCAAGTTCAGAGCCAGTGGGATGAGGCGCCTGCCTCCATCCGCATGTCCTCACCGGGCGCGTCCAGAGGGAGTTTAAAGCAACCACTGCAGGTATGAGTAAGTTTCAGGGCTCCGGTCTTTCACGCCTGACATCCCCTGGCAGCCTCGTGTCATAGGGAGATCCTCTGGTGGCCGGAGGAGCCGGGGGAGAAATGACTGGGCTCTCCCCAACAGGCACTTCTGTCTCAGTAATTTTTGGACTTTGCACGTGAGATGATCCCTACCGAGTGACTGTCCGTACCTCAGCCATGTCTTGGCAGCCGTGGGATGGGTGGGTGAGCCTGCCTGGGAAGGGCGTGCCAACATGAGGGGCCCCGAGGCCCAGGCAACTCGGAGGAGGGAAGAGCTGGGCCCAGAAGCTTGCGAGCTGGGTCTCTTCTCCAGTCAGGGCCTGTTACAGGGCCAGTTGTGCTCCCAACCCCGAGTTCATATGTTGTGCCCCCCACCCCGAGTTCTTATGTTGTGCCCCCCACCTCGAGTTCATATGATGAAGTCCTAACCCTAGTAACCCAGAATGGGACTGCATTGGAGATGGGGTCTTTAAAAGGGTCATTAAATTAAAATGAAATCATTATGATGGCCCTAATCCACTATTACTTGTGTCCTTGTAAGAAGAGATTAGGGCAGGGGCACCTGGCTGGCTTATTTGGAGGAGCGTGCAACTCTTAATCTCAGGGTTGTGAGTTTGAGCCCCATGTGTAGAGATTACTTAAATAAATAAAACTTAAAAAAAAATAGAAAGAAGAAGGGGCGCCTGGGTGGCTCAGTCAGTTGAGCATCTGACTTTGGCTCAAGTCATGATCTCAACGGTTCATAGGTTCAAGCCCCACGTCGGGCTCTGTGCTAACAGTTTAGAGCCTGGAGCTTGCTTCAGATTCTGTGTCTCCCTCTCTCTCTGCCCCTCCTCTGCTCACAGTCTGTCTCTCTGTCTCTCAAAAAAATAAATAAATAAACATTAAAAAAAAAAAAGGATTAGGGATTGTTGGGGCACCTGGGTGGCTCAGTCAGTTGAGTGTCTGACTTTGGCTCAGGTCACAATCTCACGGTTCACGGGTTCAAGCCCCACATTGGGCTCGCTGCTGTCAGTGTGGAGCCTGCTTCAGATCCTCTGTCCCCCTCTCTCTCTGCCCCTGCCTGGCTCACGCTCTCTCCCTCAAAAATAAATAAACATTAAAGAAAAAAGAAGAATTAGGGATTGTTTCTCCATAGAGGACATCGTTAGGTCACTGGCAACCCTGAATAAGATTCGAGGATTAGATAGCAGTACTGAATGAATGTTGCTGTCCTGACTTTGCAAACCACACTGCGACTGTGTCAGAGAGTGTCCTTGTTTTAGGACACACACTCTGAAGTAGCAGGGGCTTGAGGTGGGCGACTTACTCTCAAATAATTCTGGGAAGAAAAAAAAAGTCTGTGTGTGTAAGTGTGCGTGCGCGCGTGTGTGTGTATGTGTGCTTGTACGTGTGGGGGGGGGCGCGGAGAGAGAAAGACAATATGATAAAGCAAAGGAGACAGTGTGAACACGTGGGGAATCTGGGTGAAGGATACAAAGCGTTCTTTGTCCTATTCCCGCAACGTTTCTGTAAGGCTGAAGTTAACTCAAAATACTTTAAAAAAATAGTGTCAGGAGTTCTGGGGGCTAGTTCACACTGCTCACACTCTTCTTCTGAAACCTCCTCACCCCAGATTTCTCCCCTGCCTCCTTCCTAGACCTTCAGGTCTCAGCTGGAATGCCATCTCCTCAGAGAGGGCCTCCCTGATCACCTTGTCTGACACACCACCACCCTGACCTACTTGTCATCTTTCACGTCCCCCAGGTTTGTTTTCTTTATCGCCCTCACCAACATCAGAAATTATCTCATCATATGCCTAGCGTTTATCTCCTCTGCCCCCTCCCTCAGCTCTGTGGAACTCTGTCTTGCCCCTGCTCCGCGCCCCCCCCCCCATCCTCTGTGCCTGGCACATAGTAGGTACTTAATAAATAGCTGTGAACAAGAGAAAGGTTAGATGATCATAGGGCTGCAGGTCAAACAAGCCAGAGTCTGGTCCCTCCCGGTTTCCCCTCAGACTTGCCCAGTGACCTTAGGCAGTGTCCCACCCCATGTTGGGCTGCCATTTCTCCCTCTTGACCCCAGCTCTAGAGCTTTCGGACTGTGTGACGCAGAAAGCCCCAAGCTGCCGCACAGTCTCATTGTCCCCAGGCTGCGACCCTCTCTGCCACAGGGGTTGCCCGGCCCCTCACTGCTCCTCCCCTGCTGGAGGAAGAGCAGGAGGAAAGGTGTGTGGTGGGCCTGCCTGGTCAGCACACTGTCCCCAGACAGTGCACCCACAAGGAGAGTGGGTTCACTTGTCTCCCAGGAAAGACGGGGCAGATTTTAAGCCCAGCGCCTTTGGCAGGAAACAGTATCTGCCTGAAATTGAATAACATTGTCTTGTTTTCATGGTAACCTTCTACTTACAGCAAGTGATAGGAGTTTTCCATTTGGGGGAGTGATATAAAGTTTCCTTTGAAAAGAAATGTATTCAGGAGTGAAAGCCAGTTAGTTTGGCTTTTTCCTGCATTGTTTTTAAACGTTTTATTGTAAATTTGAAATGTGGTCAGAAGCGGGAACTACTCCTCGGGGGACCACCCTCGGGGGCCCACCATGAACCCCCTACCTGCGCCCGATGACTCGGCTTCGCCTGGCTTGTTTCATCTTTCCTCCACTTCTCCCACACCCATCGTCATGTTCGGCTTTCCCTGGTGGTCTCCAAAAATGTCTTCCTGCAGCCGAGTTGTTCAAATCAGGATCCTAACGCGGTACACATACTGCACGTGTCTGTTCAGTGTCCTCCTATCTAGAAGCTCCCCTACCTGTTTCATCTTTGCCGTTCATCTGTTGAAGAAACCGAGCCATTTGTTTTAGCGTGTCGCACATTCAGTTTTTGGCTGATCGCATCCCCCACCGGTGCCACTCTGCCTGTCCCTCTATCTCCCGTAGTTCCTGTTAATTAGGCGTCAGATCCGGGGGCTTGATTAGACTAGATCTTTTAAGCCAGTTGAGTTTCAGGGAAAATATTAAGTAGTATTAAATGAAATACCAGCATGTCCACAGAGAGAGTGTGGAGCATAGGGTGGGGTGAGAATGGAGCTGGGAACTGCCTGTGAACAGAGGAAAGGAATGGAGGAGATGCAGGCAGGGGGCTGACCTGGACAGGGTAGGGCTGGTGTATGGGAACAGCCCTAAGGCAGCTGATGAAAAAGAAAGGACGGGGGGAGGCCCCCGAGGAGGTGAGGTCCTGGCCCAGCGGGGTGCAGTCCTCATCAGTTCTCTTTGAAGGAGTTTCGTGTGTGGGCACAATCAGTCAAGGGGAGCTTTCCTATTGGAGTCTCTTGATCCAGGAAGCGAGGAGCCAGGAGCCAAAGTCATTGGGCCTTTCAGCACACGACAGCCATCTGAGGGAGCAGCTTTTCTCCTTTGCCTGAGAAGGAGCTAGGGGCTGGGCACAGCCAGCAGCAAGTGGGAATTAGGTTAGGCATAGAGAAGGACTTCCATCCCAGAGGAGGAAAGTCTGTTGCCTAGTGGTTATAATGTGTGTTTTGGAGCAAAATGGCTTGGGCTCAAATCCTCGCTCTACCGTTTCCTACTTGTGTAACCCTTGGCATGTTCGTAAGCCTCTCTGTGCGTTAGTTTCCCCCACTCTCTAGATGAGATGATAATGGTACCTACCTCATGGATGCGCTTAAGGATTCAGTGAGTTAATCACATGTAGGGCACTGGCTACAGTAAGCACTCGCTAACCCCAGGTATTATGATTATTAGACGACGGTGAGATGTTTCTCCCAGGAGGTTTTGGTGATTGCCACGCCCAGCGACTTTAGAAACCAGAAGCTCCGAAGAACATTGCTTTATGTTCATGATCCTTCACGAGCTTCTCAAAGCACGATCGCACAGCATTGGCCCCTGGATGCATTTGATCTTCACAGAACACCCCCGAGGCAGGTTTTGTTCTCTCCCCATTTTGCAGATGAGGACACTGAGGTGTTGGGGATGGGGAGGGTATCAGGAATGGTTTATAAAGATGCCCTGGCCAGTGTAACTCAGTGGTGTGGAAAGGATACAGGTCTTAGTCAGGACCTCTGTTCAGAGTCCCAGATCTTCTGCTCTCTGGCTGTGTGATCGTAAATAAGTCACTTAACCCCTCTGTGACTCTGTTTCTCCATCTCCAACATTAGGGAATGGGAGTGAGGCCCTCATTGTTTCAACTGTCTGATTTCCTTACATGGCAGATGAGGGCACAAACCCTGAAGGCCCCTGGCACTATCTGCTTTCCCCAGGGCCCAAAGGGAATGGAGTCAGAGGTCCCAGAAGAGAGAAGCCAGGAGGACTGGCTGTCGGTGTAACTGATTGCTGATGTCAGACCCTGCCCTTTGAGGCTCCATCTGTCTCACAGCCAGGCCACCTGCAGCACTATCTAGTCCTGGCCCTAGGGTCTGGCTCTGCCCAGATCCCAGTTGGCATCCACCATAGCAGGTATGTCCCCAGAACAGCCCCGCACCTGCCACCTGCCCACCCCGATACTTAGGGGCTTCCCAGGATCCTGGCTTTCCCTCCACTGGCAAAACTTGATAAGCTCATGCCATTGTCTTCATACTTCCTGCCCACCCGGTCTCAGGTGACAAACAGAGGCTGGATGGGGAGCAGGCGTTGGCCCTAGATCTCACCCTAGGCAGGTCGCATCCTTTCTCTGGGCCTCAGTTTCCTCACTTACATTGTTACAAAATAAAAGGCAGACAGATCAAGTGAAAGAGCTGTTCGTTTGTTCAGCAGACACTCCTTCGTTAACTCCTTCTCTGGGCCAAATTATCTGCTAGGGCCTGAGAAACTGATGAGCAAACCCCATATCCATCCCCGGGTCACTCCCAGTCTGGCCCTTTCCCTGGCGTGAGGGCTGTGAGGAGCCGCAGGCATCTTGAGCTGGACCAGTCACGGGCAGCTTCCAGTAGGAGGCTCAAAGAGCCTCAGCAGGTGAGGGGACTCTCGAGAGTTCGAGAGGTGGTGACCCGCAAGCCAAATGGACTTTATTTGACCTGCATGGAATTAGCCCTAACATGGCAGTTTAAATTTGAATTTATTGCAGACATGTAAAAACCAAGAGCTTTTAGGGGAAAAGCTGGATTTCTGACTTCTGAAAACACAGAGCCCTCATTCCTACAGAGCAACAGTTGTCTCTTCAGACTGCATGGTCCCCACATGCCCATCCCCCCCCCCACCTCTTCCCACTGGCTGTCCCCATGTCCCCATCACCATCAGTGGGACCTCCCATCCCCCAGTGGCTCAGGCTAGAAACCCAGGCATCCTCTCTGGCTTGTCTTGCTCTCTTGCCCCTTATTGAATCCATTGGCAGTCCCTACTGGCTCTCTGCTTGGAGAATGTTTCAGTTACTTGTCCCCACCATCTGGGCCACTTCCCGGTTCCAAGCATCAGCTGCTCCCTGGTCCTTGCTTCTGTCCTTGCCCCCCACAGTCTCCTGCCTGCACTGCAAGCAAAGTGAGACCCCGTGCACCTGGTTGGGAGCTTGGCCACAAGGTGCTTCATGCTCCCCAACATGGACAGGGCAAATCTCTCCTCTGCCTTCTTCCCCAACACCTGACCTGAGCCATCGGCCTGCTCTGCCTGTCCCCTGCCTCCTAGGCCTGAGGCAAGATGGCAGAAGTCAGGTTGGCCAGATGCCCGGGGGCTGGGGAGCCCAGCAGTGATCACCCATGACCCAAGGCTCTTAACCACCTTGGGCCTCCATTTTTCCCATCTGAAAAACAGGGGCATCCCTGCACATCCTCTTCATAAGACAAATGCTGCTTGAGAGGCGGAAAGATTAAGGGTTTCGACATTCAGCCCCACTTGGCGTCTGTTGAGTGCCTGCCCTGCTCTGGGCACCACGGGAAGTCTCTTAATATAAATGATGGATGATTCATTTTGTTTTCAGCTTGAAGCAGGAAAAAGAGCTCTGGCTTTGGAGTTGGATAGGCAGAGCTGGGTTTAGAGAGTACTCTGGACAAGGCATCTGAACCTCAGTTCATTAATCTGTAAAAGAGGAAGCTAATCATGAGTGCCATCACTTAGGGTATGGTGAGGTGTGCAAAGAGCTGAGCTATGTGGGCATTTGCCCCGCCTTCCATGGGTGCTCAGAGCAGGGGGGGAAAGGGATGCAGACACGGGTGATGTCCATGCAAGGTAAGGACTGACTGCAGCCTAGGCTTAGGGACTGGGCAGGATGTGGGGCGGAAGAGGAAGGAGCCCAGGAAAGCTTATTGGGTTTATTTATGGGCTTGGTGCTGGCTATTCCTCCCACACTGGACATCAGCCCTGCTCAGCTCCACAGTCTTCCTCACTGGGTCCTCAAGTGGTACCCTGCACAAGTAAGGCAGTCGCTACGTGCTGAATGGATGAAGGGACACCTACAGGTGGTGGCCTTGGAAGGGGGGTGTATGGAGGGTTCACAAGAAGCGTTCGCACAATGCCCGCCACAGTGGGGCTGTGTGCAGAGGTGGTAGGGACGTTAAAAGAGAAGGCAGGGGAAGATGTGCAGCGGAGCTAAGCTCCCAGCAGTGGTGGGGAGGCCTTACAGCCCAGGCCCTTGGGGGAGGGAGAGGGGGTAGTTATGTGGACCAGGACAGAGAGCAAGCGAGCGCGCGCTGTGTATAAAGGGCACCGTGGCACAGAGGGGCAGTGAATGCCCTGACCACACCCATTCTCCTCTGCTCTCCTGCCAGGGTCTCCCCCTGGCCACAGCCAACAGGTAACCGAGGGCATGGGAACCTGTTGTTTCACTGCATGGGCCCAGAGCAAAGGAGACCATCCATCTGCAGGGTACTTGGAGAACAGCGGGCCTGGGTTTGCAGAGCTCCGGTCCAGAGTGGGCAGGCTTGGAGCCGGGAGGGCTGGGGTGTGGCTGGAGCGGGGATTGCCTGTGGGTATCAGCAAGCTCGATGTGGGTGGCACATGGCACGGGGTCCTGCCAGCCCAGCTGTGGTTTGGCCAGGAGTAGGCAATGGGCGGCCGCAGGGAAGATGTTGGGTGTTAGAACGAACCCTATGAGAGAGACGGTGGGAGAAGGGCCGAAGGCAGGGAGAGCGCTGGGGAGCCTGCACAGAGATCCAGGGAGCAGGGAGGGAGCCGACATCTGGCCTCGTAAACCCCACCATCACCTCAAGCCCAGTGCTTGGGAGTGGAGTGGAGTGTGACACAGGCAGACATGGAGCAGTAGCCTGCCCTTTAAGTCAGAGGCAGAACTTGGGGGTTTCAGAGCCCTGAGCCCCCAGGCCCTCCTCTCCAGATAAGTAGAAGGGACAAACCCAGCTGGTACAGGAGGCTAGACCCAGGCTCTTAGACCCTCCCTTGGCCTGCAGAGGAGGGGTACACCCCTCCCCCCCCAGGCCCCATCCCCCCACCCCAGCAGGGTCCCCACCCACTGCCCTCCGCACTGGTGCAGTTGGGTCCCTCCAGTGAGCACAGGCCCTGAGCTGTGCCCTGCCCTCACAGGCCAAGTTCACCATGGCATCGGCATCTCCCAGGGAACAAATGTATCCTTCTCTTGGCCTGGGCGGCAGTGATTTCATCCCCAGCGGGCTGTGTGAGTCAGCGCACTGAGGGTGGAGGGCCGGCCAGCTCCCCGCAGAGCCAGGCTTTGGCTGAGGGTGTGAGTGTTCCCATGCAGACCTGCCTCCCTTCTCTCTCTGCCTCCTGTGGCCCCTGGGAAGCACGATGCCCGGGCACCTAACGCAAGCCCAGCAGTGCCAGGGGCTTTCGAAATGACCGTTGATAGGAAGTCTCGCACCCAGGGCCACACCGTTCTTTTCTTCCTCCCCACAGCCAGGAGGGTAGGGGTGCGTATCCCCATTTCACAGAGGAACAAACTGAGATTCAGAGTGATGAGATGACTAGTGTTAGGGACAAGGGAGTCAGAGGGGAATAAGTAGCCCGCCCCCATTCTCAGGGACAAGCCACCATCAGTGATGAGGACACACGGAGTGTGGTAAGTCAGCACATTCAGAGCGCTTGGAGCCTCAGTTTCCTCACCTGTAAAATGGGCATAATGACAGCCACCCCTCAGGGCTGTTGAGAGGACGTGATAAGAGCAGTCATGAAGGGAGGCAGCATACCGCCAGGCCATTCCCACTGTCACCTCACTGTGTGACAATGCACCATCAGCACCCTGCAAAGTTCTGGACCAGGGCAGGGGGCATGTGCGGCTCAGGTGTGAGGTTGGACCAGGGTGACAGCTACGGTGTGGAGACTGCCAGCACCTCCTAAAAGCAGGTCTTCCAGGACCACCCACAAGGCAGTGTGGGAGGTGGCCCCAGGCTCGGCCCCTGCTGGGTGGCCCCACTGAGCTCTCTCACGCCCTCGGCTCTTCCCTGAAGCTTTCCCACCCTCAGTCAGTTCCCCCACCCCCATCAAGCCAAGGAAGCAATCTTTGGAGAAGTAGGCGGTGCCCTGGCAGCCGGGGATCGCTGCACTCATCCTTCCCGGTGCCTTAGTTTCCCCATCTGTAACGTGGGGGCGAGAAGCCCCGAGCACGATGCTGTTGGATAGGTGGACACAGGTGGATGCAGCCAAGGGGAAGGACACAGAAGTGAGGCCTGGGCCCTCCAGACATTTTGGTGGCAGGGGTGTCTTCCAGGACACAGGGACTTGGAAAGGGCCCCCACAAGGGCCTTGGCCTCTTGTCTGAAAGTGACACCTCTCTCTGAGATCACCTCCAGGGCCCAGAGTGCCACTCTTCCCTCTCCGGTTGGAGAGGTACCTGCCAGGACCGGTGTCTTGCACAGAGCAGGCATGGGAGGTGCACGTGACAAGTACTCCTGCCACCTGAGTGGCCGGTGGCTCTGGTGCTAAGCCCAGGCCCGGGGGTCCACCCCAGACAGAGCCTGAGGCCACAGGGCCCAGGAGACATAGGAAACCAGAGCCTGGTGGGCACGGGGCCCAGGAGACATGGGCATGGGGCCGAAAGAGCTCGGCAGGCACAGGGCAGAAAGCGAGAAGTTTCAGGTCTGCCAGGGATGTGACAGGCCAGGGGTGGAATCCTGGGGGACCAGGTGAGAGGCAGTGGCCTGGTAGGGAGGTGGGATGAGGGTTCTAGAAGATGCTTCAGGAAGAGAAAGAGGTCTCTGCTATCATCTGCTATACCTCTTTACCCTGTAGGGACAAGGGGCCAGCCCGGGCCAGCAGGAGAGTGAGTGAGGGGATGGACAGAAGGAAGAGGAGAGGATAGACAGGTGGATGATTGGAAAGGAGGAGGTTGAGGGCTGGGGGGTGGACATGGATGTGTGAGCTGATGAGTGAGTCCGTGGATGGTGTGAATATATTGGTGGCTGGTGGAGATATGTAAACAGAGGCTGTCTCCACCCAGAAAAGATGTTGGCAAAACTTTCACCAGCAGGACAGACCAGACCAACTCTTGAATGGAGGTTTTATTCTGTGTGGCACAAGAAGTGGGGCTCTGCCCCAGGGAGAGTTTCCTTGGGTCTGTGGAGGCTCATGATGGAATGGCAGCCTTGAGAGGTAATGAGCTTCCCATCGCTCGGGGTGTTCAAACCGAGGCTGGGCAGCCAGTTCCCCTGCCGTGGAGGAGCTCCAAAGGCAGGTACTGGGTGGCTTCTGATGAGGAGGAAAGCGATTCGGGGTTCCTGAGCTCCCCCAGGAAGGCCACAACCTTTGTAGGAATGTGTCTTGCTTTCGGATAGAAAGTTCTTTCCGAGCATGCAGCTGCTGATCTTCACTGTGGGCACCAGGCTGGAACCTGAGACATCCTGCCCAGGCCAGGGCAGGGGGCCTGGGGACAGAGCTAGCCTTTGACCTGGAGACCCCGGCTCAGGCCCACCTCTGAGCCTCAGTTTCCTTCCAGGCGAAATGGGGGCCCTGGTGGCCCCGGACATGATGACAGTGGCAGCTATGCTGACGCCCAGGGCCTTGCAGGGAGCGGGGATCTGGACCCACCTGACCCTGGGTGACTTCCTGGGGGCTGTGGGCGGGTGGAAGTAGGTCCTGTGAATACAGACCTTGAGCCCTGAGTCATTGTCCCTGGGGGCTCTGCCTGGGAAACCCCAGCTGCTTGCCCTGGGCTGGGCCTAGGAACAGCTGGTAGGGGGTGGAGAGCAGGGGCGGGGGCTCCAGCTGGGACCCCGATCTGGAAATGCCCCAGACCCAGCTGGGACCCAGCCCCCGTGGCTGCTCAGAGGGGCTGAAGCCCTCCAGCCCGCCTCCACCCCTCACCTCCACCCAGAAGGGCTGGTGTGCGCTTGCTGCTCCCAGAGCCAGACTGCCAGGGCACAGACCTCACATCCGCCGCTTCGTAGGGCTGTGACCTGGGGTGAGTGACTTCGCCCATCCGGGCCTCAGTTGCCTCACATATGAAATGGAGCTGATGATAAAATCAGAAGGCCGTTGGGAGAACTGGATGTGTTAGTTCTGGACCCGTGGAGAGCTTACACCAGTGCCCGGGGCTTCCTGAGCCTGAGCTGGTCAGGGGGGAATGAAGGTCAAAGAGGCCAGCCACACACAGCATCTTCCGTCACACAGCACGAAGGTGGCCTGGCCACGACTGGGAACTTGGTCTCTCCCAGCAGACAGAGACCCTCTCAGGGCCAGCTACTCTCCCAAGAAGCAGCCCTGACTCTGTCTTTCTTTTGTCTCCCGTGCACCCCGAGCATCCCATAGGGAGCCCAAGCAGGCAGAACGGCCCCTTTCCCCTTCCTGGCCTGCTCCTGGCCCCTGCTTGGGCTGCGGGCGGGTGTTGGGTTTAGGCCTCCAGGGAGATGGGGGAGGATGTGGGCCCGCCCTCGCCTCCCCGCCCACGGCCCTCCCTCTCTAGCTCAGCCTGGGCTGTCTCAGGCCAGCCTCTGGACACAGGACCCGCACTCTCCCTCACCGGGCAGACGCCCCTCGCCCGGCCCGCCCCGAGTGACTCACTGCTCCCCTGGCCTGCAGCCACCGCTGCCTCCTGGCAGGAGGCAGACACAAGGTTGTGCAGAAGCCACGGGGTCTGGTGTGAGAGGGCTGCTCAGCCAGGAGGGTCTGGAGCAGCCGGACAGGCCAGCTCACAGAGACTGGCCCGGGGACAACAGGGCCGGTGGCTGAGGCTTACAGTGGCCCGTGGGAGCCAGCGCCTGCCCTTCTCTCCTGGCTTGTAGGCCTTGTCTTTCTTCTTCCCACCATGAAGAAGGAAGTGACCTGAGAGCCAGCAAAGACAGCCAGCCCCTGGCCGGGAGGAGACTGGGACTGGAGGGCCGCAGCTGCGGGACCCTCGGCCACTGGCTCTCCCAACTAGCCAGGCATGAAGGGCGGTGGCAGCGCCGTGTGGAGCCTTATGTGGAAGTACTGCATCTCCGTGAGGACCCTCAGGTACCAGGGGACGTGTGTCCGCCCGCGGCTACGCCTGGCTGTCGCCTGGTGGGCGGGGCTCGCAGTGACCCTGTGAGGTCCAGGACAGCTCCTGCCTGGGGGCACCAGGGATGGAGGGCAGGAGAAGTCATGCCTGGTGCCCTCCAGGGAAGCTCAGAGTCTCTATTGGGGAGGGAGGGAGCACACTGGAACCTCAGTTAGGGAGTGTGCGGGCATCTGGCCGGGACCTGGAGTGCCCACTGGAGGATGCCAGGGGCAGGTACGGTGTGGCTGGCAGACTCCCAAGTGTGCACGGGGACTCGCGTTTGTTATGTAACCCGCTGGCCCCGGGCACAGCCGGGTGACCTTGGCCCTGCCCCCTAGCCTCTCAGAGCTCGTTCCCCATCAGTGAAACGGGGCTCACACTCGTCCCTTCAGAGGATGGTTTCGTGTGCCTGTCGAGGGCACACTTCTTGGCCGAGTGGCCGAGAAGTCAGCCTGGACTCAAGCACCAGGCTGCCCAAGTTTAGACCTGGCCGTGGCATTACTGCGGCGTGCAGTGGCCTCCTGTCTGTGGCCAAAGCTTCCCACCTGCAGATCCTTATAGGATCAGTGTGGGGATGAAATGAGCTTGTGTAGAAAGAGCAGGGCCTGGCGCATGGCCAGCCCCAGGTAAACATCAGGTGTGATTACCGCTGCTCTGGCTGTTACTCCCCCTCAGCCAGATGGAAGGGGAGGAGCGAGGAGTGCCTGGAGCAGAGCCGCTCTTCAAGTCAGCTGAGAGGGAGGGGGAGCAAGGCCCTTCCTCCCCCCCCCCCCCCCCCCCCCCCGTCCCCCCGGGAGGGCGCATGTCTCTGCACCTGCTGAAGGGACTCAGCCCAGGGAGCAGGAAGCTGGATCCTGTGTGATCTCAGGCAAGGCTGGGGCTCATCTGTAAAGGGGGATTAGTGGGGCCAGGACTTATATGGGCGGGGCTTAGAGGCGGCCGCTTGAAAGGGCTTGGAAGACCTCTCTTTAGATACTAGCTAAGGGCATATTTGTCACTTCAAGGGGAGGTTTTACAAAGGGGAAGGGATTGGAAGATTCTCCCTCTTTCTTCCCACCCTTATCACCTAGTATATAAACTATATTTCCTTTCTTCCTTCTTTCCTTCCCAAAATATTTGTGATCACTTATAGGAAATACCTACAAAAAATAAAATATCAGGAACAGGGTAAGCACAATATAGAACAGAATGTCGTGACCTGTGGGGGGAAAAATAGAATGGAACAGAGATAAGCAGGGTCCTGAGGTTATTCTGTTGAGGTAAACGTTATTGAGCTCCCTGGCAGCCAAAGAGAAAGGGGAAAACTAGTCCCTGAGCCCACACTCACTGTGATAGGAAATCATCATTACAGTGGCCATAGTTGTCTTTGCTGCTGGGGAAGAGTGTCTGGGACCTTGGGCCTTTGGCCTGAATAGGTGTCGGGGCGGGGGAGGTGGGAGACATTGCCAGAATAGGCCTTGGGCCTGGCTTTAGGAGAATAGGGCAGACAGTGAGGGCTGTGGCATCCTCTTGGATGGGATGTGGCTGGCTGTGGGCGTAGAGAGAGGAAAGCTCACCCCAGGGGTGAGTCAGCGGCCACCTGTCCCTCTTTAGACCCTGGGATAAGCCTCCTTGGGCAGGCACCTTGGCAGTCAGGCCAGGCTGAGGGGGTGAGTGCCCGGTCTATGGCAAGAGCAGTGTGTGCCCTTCCCTACAACCTCAGCTGGATTTCCCTGTGTCTCATTCTCTCCTGTGGTTTCTGGGGCCTGGCATTATGGAAACCTCAAGGGCTGTTTACAGGATGCAGGGGGCCCAGCCCTGGGAGGCCCAGCCATGCTGCGCCAGGGGCCCACCCACCCTCAGGAGCAGCAGCGCAGCCTCGCGGAGCCCCATAGGCCAGCCTCTCCATGCCTCAGTTGCCGCATCTACAGAGCAGGGATGAAGGCACAGGAATGAACCACCAGCCAGGGCTGTGGGGTAGAGCCTTGCGTGCCTCGTGCTAAGTGCTCCAAGAGTGTGTTTGGGCCTGGTCGCTTGACAGCATTGCAGGGCCGGGAGACAGCTCCGGGTGGGTGCGGACACCGTAATTGACACTGGGCTGGCCCCCGAACCCACACTTAGCACCTGTAAGTACAGGGTACCTCCATGGTTAGTGGGGGTGGGGGCTTTGGGAGACTTGCTCTGCTCTCTGGACCCACCGCCCAGTTTTGTTAGGAGGCCCCCAGGAGGGCGGGGAGGTTGCGCCCCGAGTCACACCAACAGACAGACGGACGAAGCAGGCCCCCAGCAGGATCCCAGCCCCCACAGCCGCCAGGGAAGACCTGAGTCAGCAGGTCTGCAGCCTGAGGCGGGGCGGGCGGCAGCCACAGTGACAAATTGGAGGGTTGCGATCGGACAGCACATAGTTTTCCACTTGCGTCTTCAGATTCCCCTCCTCCTGAGTCTGTCGCCCTTGGCCCCGACCCGCTCACATCTGGAAAAGCGAGAGGTGTGTGTGGGGAGCAGGCTGCCAGCTGGCCAGCCCTCTGGCCCTTTGCCCAGCGGCTCAGTGACTGCAACCCAGAAGCCGGGGGCAGGGTCTCCAGGACTTGGGCCCCAGGCCTCTGAGGGAGGACGCGACACCTAGGAGAACGCCGGGCCGCAAAGTGCAACGGTAGGTTGTATGGTGTACATTTTGGGGCGAGCTGCTAGACCCACTCTGGGCCCGTTTCCTTGGGTTCCCAGTAACTCGAGCAGAGCGGTGTCAGCTAGGTGCTTCTTAGAAAGCTCATGAATGGGTTCTCTTGGCCTGGCGCCCAGCGGGGCGTCTCCTGCAATTCCTGTCCCCGTCTTCCTTCTGGGTCTCTGTGATGGAGGAGGAAGGACACGGGTTTGGCAGTCAGGCCTGCCTGAGTTCGAAACCCAGCTCAGTCCCTTTCTGTTGTGTGAGTGACTTCTAGGGCTGTTCTGGGATTGAAGGAGTCGAGGCCCGGAGGCCTGGCTGGGGCAGGCGAGGCGCCGCGTGGCCGCCCTGTCTCTGAGCAGCCACCTCCAAGGCCCCGTCTGTCAGAAGCCTTGGACTGTGGTGTTGGTAATCCTCAACCTCTGGGGCCAGGCGGGAAAATCACTTTTGCATCTGGTGTTATTTCGGGAACGAATGATCGTTTTGTGCCTTGAGGGCCAGTGGGACATTTGAGCTGCCTGGTGGGCAGAGGCAGCCCACTTGGGATGCTGGTGGGGTGGGGTCCGCTGCCCCCCACCCCTCCCCTTCTGCTGTGAGTCTGAGGAGAAGGGCCGGGGAGCAGCTGGCTGCTGGTCTCCGGGAGTTTCCAGGGAGCCTCCCTGACAATTAGCCATCTGATGCCCCTCAGCGGGAGGCCCCGTGCACCCATCTCCTGGGACCCAGGGCGCACCGCCTCCCCGCCTGGGCCATGCCTGGGCCGCTCTGACACACGGAAATACTCCCCCACCTGGAGCTGACACCCCTCTTCCTATGATGCACCCCCTCACACACACGCACACTGGGAGGGCACCCCCACCCCTGCTCTCCTGGCCCCCACCCATCTGCTTCGCTGTCCTGGGAGAGCCTGCAGTGGCCAGGATTTCCTGAGGCTGAGGATGGGGTCTCTGGTCCCCTCCCAATCTCCTTCCCCTTGTGGATAGGCCTGAGCTGAGTACGGGATGGGGCAGGGCTGACGGGGCCACCACCTCCCTGGCACGAGCACTGCCCGGAGCACACATGGATTCTCCCAGCAGCTGCTCTACCCTTTCATACATGGGACTTACCGCCTCAGCCCTGCAGGCGAGCCCTGTCCTCGCCCCCGCGCCCCCATGCTGGTCTGTTGCCCATTCCCCCTCCAGTCTGCATGGGGTCGAACACCTGCTCTGCCCCAGGTCCTGCATCAGGAGCTTATGTACAGCCTCACATCCAGCCAGCTAAGGTCCACCCCTGAAGGCCACTGCCCCACTGGACAGAGGAGAAACCTGGGGCTCCAGGGCCTCGAGTTATTGGTCCCCAGGCTGGGTCACTGGTGAGGCCCTTCCTGGTGAGGGTAGCACGTGTCCTCTGAGCCAGGCAGGGAGATCGGGCATCTCGCCGGAAAAGGCTTCGTTTGGTTGGCCAGGAAATATTTGCTGGACCCCTGCTCTGCGCGAGGCCCGGGCCCAGTCCTGGGAGCATGGCACGGAGTAAATTCGAGTGCGAGATAAACTGTAAACACAGCCAAATGGTGAAGGTGCCTTTGGCCAGGGATTAAAGGCAAAAGGATGAAACTGGGAAGGCTTATCGAGTGAGTGGAGCAGAGAGGGCACGTGGCCTGGGTGGTCAGGAAAGGTGTCTCCCAGCTGCCCACTGGCTGATGAGCAGACAGATGAAATGGGGTCTGTCCACCCAACGGAATGCCATGCAGCCGTAAAGAGACGTGAAGTGCTGGTACATGTCACAGCAAGGGGCAGCCCTTGGAAATATTATGCTCAGAGTGAAGCGGGCCACAAAAGACCAGTGAGCATGTGGACGTCCATAGTAGACAAGCCCACAGGGACAGGAAGTAGAGTGGTGATTGCCAGGGGTGCGGGGCTGGCGGGGGGGGTGGTGGGTAGGGGACAAGAAGGACTGCTTAATGCAAATGGGGTTTCTTCTGGGGATGATGAAAATGTTCTAATCTTAGATTGCGGTGATGGTCCGACTCCAAATATACTGAAATCATTGTATACTTTAAATGGGTGGATTTTATAGAATGTGAATTCTATCTCAATAAAATTGTTTTAAGAAAAAGAACTCTGCAGGGGCGGCATTGAGTTGAGAGTGGTGGGAAGGAGGAAGCTTATGAAGACCTGGGGAAGAGCATTCCAGGCAGGAGAAACAGCAGGTGCAAAGGCCCTGAGACGGGAGCATGCCCAGTGTATTTGCAGCACATGGAGGAGGCCCAGCAGGGGTCCAGGAGGGAAGGAATGTGCAGTCCCCAAGTCTGCCAGTGCCAGATCCTTTTGAGGACTTGAGAGTTCACTGGGGTGGGGGAGAGACAGGGCAGGGTTTAAAGCAGGATAATGACACGATGTGCTTTCTGTTTTCAAACAATCACTGGAGCTGCTGTAAGGAAATGAGACTGTGGAGAGGGTGGGGTGTGGGCTTGGGGGACGTGACACCAACAGGGAGGTAGTGGCTGCTGTCTAGAAGAGAGACGATGATTGATACCCAGAGGAGACAGACTGGCAGACAATGGCAGTGTGAATTCAGACGGGAACAGATTACTCCCAGATGGAGGCTTCCTGGAGGAGGGGCCTGGGCAGGGCCTCTAGGAGTGGGGGTGGGTGGATCAGGCAGAGGGGCAGAGGTGGTAGGGCTCTCCAGGAGGGCACCTCAGTGTGGGAGTGGGGAACTGAGTGCCAGGAGGACATACGGGGAAGAGGGTGAACGTCCCGCCCCTGCCACCCCAGTCCCAAGTGGGTCGGACCTGCTTTCAGAGTAAGTAGGGCAGCGTCCCTCCAGGGCCACCTGTCACACACCTTTGTCCTGCTCGCTCAGGCCGGCCCTCAGTGAGAGCATTAGCGCCCCTGTGGCCAGAGACCCAGGTGGGGCAGGCACTCCGAACAAAGCAGCCTCGCCAGAAACTCAAGCAGCCCTGAAACACGATCGGCCACACGAGACTGGTCAGGGAGGGAGCTGTATTATTTATTGACCAGAGCTTTCTGGGGCCCCCCTGCTGAAGCCGTGCTGACTGGCCAGACCTTGAAGGAGACCCCTGGGCAGTGTCTGGGGCCCAGTCAGAGGTGGGCGGGGGCCCCAGGGTGCCCGGCACCCTCTCCCGAGGGTGTGGTTTCCTTGATGCTGGCTGAGCAGGGAGGAAGTCAGACGTCAGGCCCTGCAGCGGGGAGGGCCCAGCGCTCGTCCCCAGGGGCCGTAGAGGCAGGCAGGGTGCTGGGGCTCCAGGAAGACCTCCACCCTCTCCCCTGTGACACTGTGAGTACCGACCATCTAGCGTGGGGGAGGGACTGCTGTGGGGAACCCTGTGAGGGCTGCTGGTAGTCAGGGCGGCCTGCTGCAGCACAGGGACTCTGGGGCTCTCGTCACATTTGCCGTGTTTCTTAGAACCATTTTCTGTGACCTCTTCTCACTGCCTGTTTGACACAAAGGCCCACCCTGGGCCCAGGGAGCCCCAGGTGTTTTCCCACAGCTGCCTCAAAGGGCAGCTTCAGCTGTGGGAGGGAAGTTCTCTTACTCCTCTGGGCATCAGACCAGCCCCAGGTCCTGGTGGGGGCAGAAGGTCTAGGGTCCCTCAGCCCGCCCAGGCTGGTTGGCCCTAGGCCTAGGCACTCCTAACCACCCTGAGAAGCACCCACACCCATTTTACAGCTGAGTATACTGAGATCCACAGAGGTTGCACGTTTGCCGAGGGCTCCTGGAGTGTAGCTGGTGGTTTCCTTCTCCCACTGCTACCCCGTCACCCTACAAGGTGTAAACTTTGAGCAAAAGGAGGCACGGTGCAGAGGGAGCAGAAGCTTCTTTCCACAATGATCCAGAGTGAAATCTTGAGGGTCTCTAGGTCCCCAGGGCCAGGAGGAACTTTGTGGACATCCCCCGGGTGGATGGGCAGCTCTGGACACGCTGAATAAGAGCGATTCAGTGAGCCTCTTTGGTGCTGTCCCCCAGGAAATCCCCTTTGGCAAGATGGGGAGCCCTGGGGCCACCTGCCCCTCAGGGAGATTCCCCACTGAGCTCTGCTTCCCCATCTAGCCTCAGTACAGCCCCAGAAAGGAGAACGACTCTCATGTTTGGTTATGTGGAAACTTGGGCACAGAGATGTTAGGACATCTGTGCGATGTCCCACAGCAGGTGGAAAGTGGGGAGCCAGGGCTTGAACCCAGAGTGACTCTAAGCCCCTCAGTGCGTCTTGCAGTCTCTGTCTGGGGTATGGGAGCGGGAGTGAACAATCCCACGACTGTCCCATCACCCCTTGGGACTCAGTTTTTCCACCTGCAGTGGGTTGGACTCCAGAGCTAAGGAGGGAGCTGTCTGCCCCACTGGTCTCCAGGTGCGGGGCTGGGCTCAGGGTAGGCCTGGCTGCAGAGGTGAGAACCCCAGGGCAGCTCTCTGATCTCAGGTCAACAGAGTCTTCCTCTGATGCCAGAGTCTTCCTCTGATGCCTCGGCAGGGCTCTCTGTGCCCCCTGTGAGACCCCGGGCAGTCAGGCAGCCCAGAGCCCAGGGCTCTGGCCCCCAGTCCAGTGGTCTCCAGCAGCAGCCTGCCTTTGTCAGCCTCCGGGGTGCAAACCGGGGGAGCCTGGCCAGGCGGGTGCCAGCGCCTCTCCTGGGGCAAGGCCTTTTCAGTCCTGGGGGGAGGGCAGAGAGAGTGTGACCAGGAGCCAGGGCAGCCGGGCTCTGCAACGGTCTCCTCTTCTGGCTCGCCGAGGATCTCAGATGAGCAGTGTGTCCCTGTGAATGGCAGGGTGAGTCGGGAGGCTTGAGGGGCGTGTCTGGGTGACTCCGTGGGGTAAGTGTCCCACTCTTGATTTCGGCTCAGGTCGTGATATCATGGCTTTGTGGGCCCGAGTCCCCCACTGGGCTCTGTGCTGACAGCGCGGAGCCTGCTCGGGCTTCTCTCCCTCTCTCTCTCTGCCCCTCCCCTGCTTGGGCTCTCTCTGTCTCGGTTTCTGTCTCTGTCTCTCTCTCTCTCAAGATAAATAAATAAACTTAAAAAACATAGAGAGCAGGTGGTGAGTGAGAGGGCTGTGGGTGCCTGGGGCTCTAACCAGAAACGAATCGGGCAGGGCTGAGCTTTGCTGGGTGCCTGGAGGGGAGTCCAGTCTTTGAGGAAAGATGTGGGGCTTCTTTCCCTGAAATGCCTGGAAGTCCCCAGACCAGGTCCCACTTATAACGTGATCCTCTACAGCTTGGCTTTGCCTAGGGTCTTTCACACCTAACGGTCACATCCGCCTTCTCCTGACCTGCCGAGTCAACTGCTGCCGTGTAGATGTCAGAGTCCGGCGAGCCCTGGTTTGCGTCCCAGCTCCGCATCCCTGCCCGTGAGAGGCTGAGCCTCCCTCTGCTAGAGCATGAAAGACGGTTTCGTGGCACCTCATGAACTCAGCTTGCCGGGCCCTCTCCGCCTGTCCACTCCCCCTGTCGTCGTACCTTGAGGAGCCTGCCTCCTTGGAGGCTCGAGGGTTTGCCTCGGGCCTTTTCCCTAGGGACTGGGCTTGGATGGGACACAGAGGCTAAGAAGGCACCTTGGGCCCTCCGGTCTCCCAGGAGCCTGCCAGTCTCATCCTGTCTGGAACCCCCTCCCCTGGGGAGAGCCTCCCCTCAGAGAGCCCCCTCCCCTCAGAGAGCCCCCTCCCCTCAGAGAGCCAGAACAGCGTGGCCTTCCAAACCCCTGCTCAGAGCTGCCATTATTGCCAAAATGGGAGGCCTGACCAGGCGTGGGCAGGCTGTGGGTACGGCTCCAGCGGCCCCCTGAGCTGGGCCGGGGGTCTGCTGAGCACAGCATCTGCACAGTTGAGAGCAGGTCCTTTATGGGCCAGGCCAGTGTGAGATCCCCTTGGGCCTTCTTCCTGAGTCTGTGAGGGAGGGGTTGTGAGCCCCACTTGACGGATGCCCAGCAAGCTAGCTGAGTGTGACTTCTGGGAAAAGGTAAGAGGGGTCCGGCCAGGCAGAGTGGGGTGTCCAGGCTTCGCCCAGCTTGCAGGGAGCACCCAGACACTTGTCCGCTGGGGCTTCAGGGAGGGGTCAGGCTGCTGAAGTAGGTTGAGAGTCTTGACCTTTGTGTGAGTCTCAACTCTGCTACTTTCTCAGCTGTGTGACCTTGAGCGTGTCAGGTTAGCCTCAGTCTGTCCGTGAGGACCCTTCTAGTGACAGGTAACAGAAAGTCCAAATCAAACAGGCTTAAGCATAAAGGGGCTTCATTGGTTCATGGAACTGGAAAGTCCTGGGTGTGGCTTGCTTCAGGAACAGCTGGATCCAGGGGTTCACTATATATAACAGGCTTGGATGCCTCAGCTCTCACCTCTGCTTTCCTCCCTGCTGGCTTCATTTTGAAGCAAGGCTGCTCCATGTGGGGCCCCCATGTAGGGGATGGCATGTAGGGGACTCTACATGTTGGATCTCCCCAGTCCAGCGACAGGCCAGCCTCAGGGATCAGGTCACCACAAGCAACACATTATCTCTGTCTTGGGGATGTTGACAGTGCCCTGTGGGGGGAGATGGGACAGGAAACAAGGAAGTTACCACACAGTGTTATCAGAGCTGAGCACAGGGTGAGTTCCAGAGCCAATGGGACACCAGAGGAGTAATGTCAGTTTCACATAGGGATGTGTTCCCCAGAGTCTTCCTAGAAGTGATGACGGCTGAGCTAGATTTTGAAAGCAAAGGAGGAGTTGGCTTGGGGAACAAGAAGTGAGGGGGCAGGAGCCCTGGGGTTCAGTGCAGTGCTCGGGCTGCTTCAGGGCCCACACACAGCAGGGCTGGCCAGGCTGGGGAGTTCCCAGTGGGGCTCAGAGATCAGGACAGGTGGAGGGTGGGGCTGACTAAGCCTACATGCGGGTGAAAGGTGGCTCTGGCTTCAAGGCAATGAGGACAGCAAAGAAGGAACACATAGTGAGCACCTACTGTGTGCCTGCAACTTTCCATATATTGCCTTGTTCCAGCTCCCCGACAGCCCCTGGAGGTTTCTCATCCCCACTTTGCAGAGACTGAAACAGATGCTAAAACAGAAGGCCTATCAAAGTCAATCAAACCTATTGCCCCTCACAAACTTAGAATTTTGGACTTACCAATTGGCCAGGCCCAGTGGCCTCTGATCTGCCATCAAGAGGCTACTGGGATGCCACCCATGGCAGGGACATATGGGGAAGTCACCGCGTTCAAAACAGTTACATGTTGAAACACCTTCCCAGCAGACTTAACACTAAGAGTCCTATCACACAGGCAGGGTGTCGGCCGGAAGCAAGCACAGTAAATCTGAAACCCGATGTCTGCAGGAGAGGGGGCACCTCATAGCCAGGGGCCAGATGTGAACTGCGAACCCTGAGACCCTCACACTGAAGCAGGCGTGGAGACCCATAGCTCACGTGCAACTGGCTTTAAGCGGCAAATTTTTAAGCCACTTTTGAGCTGTGCCCACACAGTGTACTTACCCGTAGCTGAGGAGAGCCAGGGAGAAGAACGTGGGAAGATGGAGGGCCAGATCCCAGCGCCCCCCCCCCCGATTGCTATAACCGTGCCAAGCCTCAGTTTACTCATCTATAAAGTGAGGGCGCACCATATGCAATGACATAGAAATAGCTCAATACATGTCAAGGATAATCATCTCCAAGTAAAAGAAATAGTCTCAGTTTGATGATAACATTTTTTAAAAATTGCCATTTTTGCAACCACAGACTTGAATCAAATGGGAAATGGTTTGATTCAGACTCCAGGGCCCCCGAGGACAAGCAGCTGGTCGTTCAGCCCTATGTCTGCTGGTCAGGCTTCAGGTTCAGGAAATGTACTCGGTGCGTTAAAACCAGATTTGGAACTTGTCAAATCTTAATTGATCCAAGGTATATTCATTTCTTAAATGAGATGGTAAGACAAAGTATTTTGAAGAGGGAAAAGAGAAAGCTGGTGAACTGTACCCCAGTGATATAATAGAGAGTGGAAGGAGGCCAGAGGTAGGTGCCACTGACATTTCAGAAAGGTAGAAGCATATTGGGAGGAGGTCTGTGAGAGAGGTGGTGTCTCAGCCAGGTCTGGAATGTGAATAAGAATTGGCCAAATGGAGAGTGAGGGAGAATTTGTAGGGTAAGTCTCCATGGTGTGTTTGGGGAAGAGCCATCAGTCTTGGGTGGCATGGAGCCTAGGAAAGTTGAAGACCAGAGCTGAGGCCCAAAGAGGAAGGCAGATGGGGCGGAGTCCAGAGTAGACCTCCGGAGTTTTTAAGCAGGGAGGTCGTATGAACCAACACTCTCTTCGTTGCAAGTGACAAAAACAAACGAACAACCAAATAACAAAAACAGGTCGTCTCGAGCCAAAAGCTGAATTGATTGCCTTCTATTTCTGAAACAGAGAGGGCTTCAGGTACCCTGTGATTCAGGGGCTCAAACTCTATCTCCAGACATGGGTGTCTTTTTCTCTTTTTTCATCTCTCCTGAATTCATTTCAGGAAGCCTGTCTGCCTGTGAGTGCCCCAGCGGCCCCAGGTTTCCACCGTCTCACAGCTGGTAACACTATGTAGAAGCAGTTCCAGCAGAGCTCACAGGACAGGGTAGCAGTGAGGTCTAGCTTGGCTCGCATGCCTATCCCTGAACCAGCTTTGGTAAGGGGGTGAAACATTCTACAGTTAGAGATGGAGTCAGCTGACAGAAACTAGATAGACTAAGAGTGGAGGAGGGGGGTTCCCCAAAGAAAGTTGGGGTGCCTTACCTGGAGTGAGAGTGAGGCTGGGCAGGCAAAAACATTGAGCATCCATGTGACCTGAGAAGACCTGTCAGGCCATCTGTGCTAGGTGACCTGATGTGTGTCATCCCTTCGTGTCGGCCCCACGTGGCAGGGTTTCTTATGATCCCTATTTTGCAGGTGAGAAAACTGAGGCTTAGGGAGATAAAGTCACTTGCCCAGGGTCACGCCATTAGCAGACGGCCTCAGACCCTAAATCTCCTGGACCCCAAAGCTGGAATTCTAAACCATCTGCTCCACTCCCTTTGGAGCTCTCAGATCTGAGTTTGAGGAAGACTCTTGCCTTGGGAGCTTGAATGAAGGACAGACTGGCAAGGGAGAGATGGAGGCAGAGGCTCGGGCAGGAGGCTGGTGCCGCACAGGCAGAGGGGAGAGAAGGGGCCCTAAGAGACAGAGGTGCAGTTCGTCTCAGTGTACTGTCAGCCCTGCTTTCACTGTTGCTTTCGTATATAGATAAAGAAATTTATCTAATCAGTAATATATACATATATATGTATGCACACACACACATACATACACACAGCAGCACTTTGTGTATACATGTGTGTATGTGTGTACATACACACGTGCACACACGCTCAAGCGTACTAATTATTTTGCCTGCTGGTTTCTATTTTGGGCAGTCTTAGCAGGAGGATGCAAGGTGTGAGGCCCCTGGGCCTGGAGGCTGGACTTAGGCTGAGGCTGTGGGCAAGGGGGCATTTCCTGGGGAATTTCCGGAGGAAGTGGCCGAAGGTCAGGAACCACCCACCTGGCTGGGGGCCAGAGTGGGGAGCGGGGCGGGGGATGGGGAACAGCCACTCCTCAGTTCCCTTTTCTGCTCTAAGGGTTTGCAGGCAGGAATCCCTCCCCTCTGATGATATCATACACGTCAGGGGTCCTTCTGCCCACACCCTCATTGCACAAAGGGAAAACTGAGGTAGTTGGGGCACAGCACGTCCTAACTTTGTTCTCACCATATGGGGAAGTCCAGTAGCCCGAGTCCCCACCCTAGATGGGCTACTCCTTTGCTGTATGGCCTAGGCCAAGTCACAGAGCTGCCCTGGGTCTCAGTTTTCTATCTGTAAAATGGACCTATAATTACCTCCCAGAGTGGACCTTGGAAAAGTACCTGGGCCAGTGCCCGGGAGGTATCAGTAAATGTGGGCTGTTACATTTTCTTCCTTTGTGTGGCGAACTCTTTGAAGGGATGAATGTCTATGGATCCTGAGAAAGAAAGCTTTCTTGTGTATCAGCTTGGGCAAGTCACTTAGCTTCTCTGGACCTCAGTTGCCTTATCTAAAAAGGGCTTACTAATCACCACCTCAGAGGTTACTGAGAGGGCTAACAATGCCAGCCCATGGGATGGCCCGTTTTTCTCGTATGTCTCCTTCCCACGGGGCAGTTGGACATCTCCCTGCTCCCACGGCCCCTCTTCCTGCCCTGGGAGTGGACCAAGAGAGTCATTCTATTCATAAACCTTTCAGGCACTATCTACGGAGCACCTACTGTGTGCCAGGCACTGCTTAAAGCAGTAAGAAAGTCAGACCAAGATCTCCACCCCCTGGAGCTGCCTGGGGGAGAGAGAGAGGAACTGAGTAAGCAAACAACTAAACAGGATGCCTTCAGACATTCGCAATGAGGAGGGTAAATGTGTTGATGTGGGGGAATGACTGGGTGGAGGCTACTTCAACTGGGTGGGCAGCCAGAGCCTCTCTGCAGAGGACACCAGAGTAAAGGAGAGAAGGGGACGGGCCTGGTGGCAGAGGGAGGAGCGGGATGGGGGACAGCCACCAGGGAATTCAGGCTCAAAGGAGAGAGGGGCTGGGGGCTCCCCCTCCCGGGAGAGGAGTCTGTGTGGGCCGGACCTTGCTTCCACCAGGTGTGAGAGCCTGAGGGTCGCTGTTGGGGGACAGTCCATCTCATCTGTTAAGCGTTTGCTGGAAGCAGGACCAGCTGAGGCCCACCTGTGAACGCTGATGGAGGGTGATGGGAGAGGGAGGCCGTGTCCAGCAGCCTGGCGGTCACAAGCCACCTCTCTTGCTTGGCCGAGGAGCCCCAGACTGAGGGTGGCAGGTGGTGGTGGTGATAGAGGGGGACCATAGCCAGAGGCAGCTGGGCTCAGCCCCAAACTTCAGAAACCTGTGAGAACCACATAAGTAACCACATTTCATCTTCAAGTACTGATACAACCCCAGCTCGGACTTCTAGTGCAAGTAATAATGCCAGCTGTTGTTTGTGGAGCATCTCTGTGTGCCAGGCACTGTTGGGCCCTTTACACAGATCGTGTCACATCTTCCGGTGTCTTCTTTGTCACGGTGGGCTTTGCAGCCCTGGGGGATCCGGTCCGTTGGATATGACTGAGACCTGATATGGAAAGACTTGTAGCTGGATTCTAGAATGTATAGGAAACATAGGCTCCTTCTGTCCAAAAACAAAAAATATATATTTGGTGCTGAAACCCTCCAGATGTTTGTCCTTAAAACGTCCTGCACTAATGTGGCTGCCATTGATGCTGGCTCCTTCCTAGGTATCAAAGGCAGATGCTGGCCATGGCACGATGAAATCCTCTGGCTAAAGCAAGACCCTACTACCCACTACCCCAAAGGGGGTCTGTGTTTCTGCACCGCTTGTAACAGCCCCACTTTATGGATGAAGAAACTGAGAGTGAAGTTAAGTCCCTTGGCCAAGTTCATCAGTAATGTCAGAGGTGGGATCTGACCCCAGGCTGGCAGGAGCCAGAGCTAGCCAAGAGCTCCAGGACCTGCAGCCTGCTCTGTCCACCCCCATGAGGAGATCAGATGTGCTCGTGGAGGGACCAGCGCCTTCCTGGTCCACTGGAAAGGGCTGGATGAATCTATAGAAGTGTATGTCATCGCTCTGTCCCCTGGCTTCCCAGCAAATCCAGGAAGTCAGAGCTGGAGGGTCTATGAGAAACCATTGAGCCATTCTCCCACAGCCCGGGGGATTCTGTGAGCTTGGCTGGGCAGGGGATGTCAAGGTGGATCCCGTGGCAAGGTTAACACGCTGTGGGGCTCCTGATGGGAGAAGAGGCGGAGCCCCAGAAACAGTGAGAGATTTCTGGGCTTGACTTCAAACAGTCAAGAAGTGTGTAACAAGCCACCCCAGATAAGTTGTTGTGGCCACAATGAGCACCTCGAGGCTGCGTCAGGACCTGCTGGGTGACCCGGGGCACAAACCAGGGAAGGAGCCATGGCGGCCCGAGGAGGTTTCCCAGCAGCAACGATAATGACCTGCCGCTGTCTGGGCACTGAACGTGTGTTGAGCCCTAGTCTGTGCTCGTTTAATTCTTCCGGCGTCCCCATCAAGTTGGGATGCCTATCCTGTTTTGCAGGTGGGGAAACCGAGGCTCGCCAAATAACTCGTTCACATTCCTTGCTAGCTGGAAAGTGGCCACGTCGGAGTTGGGGCCGAGAATTGAGCTTTCCTTTGGGAACTGGAGGGCTGACTAGTGCAGCGGGTCAGATAAGTGGAGAGATGGTCACGTGCTTCCTACTCGGGTGTGTGCCCTCCTCCCAGGTGGCAGCCTGCCCCCAGCTGGCACCCCCCCGCTCCATCATCTGGAGGATGGACGTGGCTGCTGGCCCAGTATGGGCCAGTAATGGGAGGAGGGCCCCATCGGGTGCCTCTGGACAGTAAGTCTGCTGAAGGTGGAGTCCTTGGCCAACAGCTCCTCACCACGTGGAGATCCGTGATCCCTGTCTGTGTCTGCCGGCTTCGCCTTGAGTTAGGAGTTGGAGGAGTGTCTGTGGGGTGTCTGCTGCCCTCGGGGTGGGGAGCTAGGTCACAGGAAGGACCAAGAAGCTGGATCTGGGGGAGGGGGAGCCTGGCAAGAGTGACTGTGGGCAGGTGTGTTTGTAAGTGTGCCCTGATTCAGAAACCCTCTGCAGATAAGCAGAGTCCAGGCAGCCAAGTTCCCCCCGGGAGCCTCAGAGACTGCTCTGCCCAGGGTCCGAGGGTCCAGGGAGCACTTCAGGGTGTGGTTCTGCTCCCGGGGCCTCAGGCTGGCCCCGAGCTAACAGGCAGTCTCACTAGTGATGAGTGTGGTGTACCTGTTTCATTTGGCTGTGTTCAAACCAACCCAAATGTAGTGGCTTACCACAGCCATTTCTTACTGCGCATGACTGTGTGGGTTAGAAAATCTGGGTGGTTCCGCTGGTCTCGTGGGGCTCACTCATGCACTGCACTCAGCTAGAGGAGCCAGCCTGCAGGATTCAAGGTGGCCCCATGCTCATGCCTGTGGTTGCTGCTGAGGCACCTCAGGTCCCCTCCACATGGCCCCTCACCCGCTCATGGGGCAGCCAGCTTCTGCACACGGGATCCCCTTGGTTCCCCTCCACATGGCTCCCAGGGGACAGCCAGCTTCCATCCACCGGGGTCCAAGAGCAGCATTGTATGAAGATGAGCGTGAAGGTGCAAGGCCTCCTGGGGCACGACCATCACTTCTGCCACATTCGATTGTACAAAGAAATCATGTGGCCAAGGGGATGGGAAATCAACCCCCGCTGTGCGGGAGTAGGAGGGGACAGGTCCCACTGCAGAGGGGCCTGGGCACCAGGATGGGGACAATTTGTGGGCATATTTTGTGATCCCAGCACGTGTATCACTAGGATGGTGCTGGGCTCTTCTCTCACAAAGGTTAGGGTGAGCAAAGCAAGTTCTGAAGGTGTCGTATGCAGAGCCCCAAAGCAGCCTCATAAAACTACCCTTGAAGACCTGTCCATAAATACAAAGTCCCTTGTTTGTGTACCCGCCCTACAGAGAGCTCTGTGCCCACTGGAGTGGGTGGTCCCCGAGCCAGACCGGAGGAAGGAAGCAAGGCTTGCCCAGGCATTCCAGCCATCGTGGTGTGAAAGGGAGCCACAAATCCCCACTGGGGGTGCACGGGGCCAAATCACTGCTCACCTTTGGAGGCTCCATGCTGTGTTACTATTAAGTCTGTAGGGCTGCACTGCCCCAGTCAGAAGCCACTAGCCATATGGGGCTGTTTAAATTGTAACAAGTTAAAGAAAATCTTTTCCAAACCGAGTTCCCCTTCTGTGCATTCTGAGTGCTCAGTGGCCCAGCAGAGCTAACAAGTGGAGAGGTAGGAGGCGGCTGATCTGACCCCAACTCAGCCCCTTCATCCAGCTGCCCATCCACCTGCCCACCTTTGTGGTTACCCAGGCTTTGTGCTGGCTGTTTGGGACCCAGATGTAACCCAGCCGCTGCTCTTGAGGAACCGGTAATGCAAGGTGCCCGAGTGTGAGCGGGGCCAGCCCTGAGAGGCATCCCTCCAGCCCGTCTCTGACCCATGCCGCCCTCAGGGAAGCAGGGACCTGAGATGTGCTGAGTGGGGAGCCCTAGGGGCACCCCCTCTTGGAGCAAGCCCCTTGCTCCAACGCTGCCCTCCCCACCATGAAGCAAGGGGGCTCTGTCTGCACTCCCCAGGCTTTTCTAGTAAAAGCAGGATGCTGTGAGAAACCTCCCCACCCCCATGGTCAGTATCCCTGGCTGAAAAATCACAATAAGCCACTGAGAACCCATTTCAGATAGATTTGAAGTCTATGAATTTTATTCACTGCAACAGCTTCTATTTTGGTTTGAAAGATGTTAATGTGTGAAACAGTATTTGTTTGGTCTACCAGCAGCATCGGGTGTGCATATGGGATGTAAGATCCCCTAAAATAATTCAGGGGCTCCCAGCTTGGGAATCCCCGAAGCGTCCAGGATTGCAGTGGGGGGTAGGGCACCATATGCGGTGTTTGTGTGGCCAGCACTTGGGCTAGCCCCAGGCTGGTTTTTGTGGTGGGAGGGAGGAGGGCCCCCCCTTGACACTCTGCCCCCTGCTCCTGCACCCCTCCATTCCCACAGCCCGCAGCCCCCCTGCTTACCATCCGTTCTTCTGGTTCTGTTCTGAGTCCTACCCTTCTGAGGTGACCCAGCATTTTTGCCCAGTCCCTCTAGGCTGTGGGCCCCAGGGTCCAAAAGCTGTGACCCTCTTTTCTGTGGGGACAGAATTTGACTTCCTTATAATCCAGAGGAACGGAGGTGATTCAGATACCAATCCCTGGCCTCTAGGCTGGGGCCTGGGCACAGGTGAGGGTCTTCTTCATCCCCTTCCTCCTCCTACAGGACCCTCCCCTGATCCTGTCTGAACATCAGCACCATGAAAGGAGGGATGTGTGACTCCCAGCTGATCCCTTGCACATAGTAGGCACTCAAATATTTGTTGGGTGAATGAATGAATGAAGGAAGGAATGCAAGCTTTGGGGCACACAAGCATGTGTCCCAACCATGCCCTCTGGCTTCTGACTGTGTCTTCTTTTTGGGGGTCTCAGAGACATGTGAGTTGTGTTCATAACTAGATCAGTGTTTTTCTCCCTTTGGGATCCGTGGATTTATTCTCAGGAGTTTTCAGGCTCCACACAATAATTTTTTTTATTTGTGGATTCTTTAGGAGTTGCAAGAGTAGTTTTGCAATAATTTCAGTCTTCAAGAAGACTTGCGAGAAAAATATCCCCAAAAAGTCCTCCCATGTACCCTTCACCCAGATCGTTACTACTACTGTTTTACCAAATATTTCCCCCCAGAACTATTTGAGAGGTCATTGGAAACAAGCAACATGGTGACTTTTTCTCCTGAATAATACTTCAGTGTCTATTTCCAAAGAACAAGAATGTTTTGTTATGTAAACACGGTTCAATAGCCAAATTCAAGAAGTCTAGCACTGATACAGTACGAGGATCTGATACACAATTTATAGTCACCTTTACCAATTGTCTCAATAATGTCTTTATGTCATTTTCCCCTAACCCAGGGTCTTGCTTTGCATGTAGTCATCACGTGTTCTCTTAAAGCTTTATGAAGAGGTCATTTACATACCACAAAATTCCCTTGTTTTAAGCGTACAATTTCATGATTCTTAAGAGATATTTATCGAGTTATGTTCACAGTATAGTTTTATCTTAAATTATCTCCATCACCCTAAAAAGAAGCCCTGTCTCTAGTGTCTGTCAGTGCCTTGTCCCACTTCCAGTCCCTGACAATCGCTAATCTACTTTTTGTCTCTATAGATTTGCCTTTCTGAGCATTTCATTACAAATGGAGTCATCCAGTATGTGACCTTTTGCGTCCGGCTCCTTCCACGTAGCGTAACGTTTTCCAGGTTCATCCATGTTGTTGAATGTGGCAGCGCTTCATTCCTTTTTATGGCTCGATAATACTCCCTTGTACAGATAGGCCAGCTGACGGACGTGTGGGTGGTTTCCCTTAGAGGTATTACGAATAATACCGCTCTGAATATTTACGTACAAGCTTTTACAGGGGCATTTGTTTCCATTTCTCTTGGGTAGATATCTAGGAGTAGAATTGAGGGGTCAGATGGTAACTCTGTGTTTAACTTTTTAAGAAACACCCAGCTGTTTCACAAAGTGGTGGCGCTGTTTTACATTCCCACCAGCGATGTAAGAGGGTTCTGATCTCCACATCCCCGGCAGCCCTTGTTATTGTCTGTTTCATGATAGCCCTTCTGTGGGTATGGAGTGCTATGTCATTGTGGCTTTGATTTGCATTTCTCTGACGGGTAGTGACATTCAGCACCTTTTCATGTGCTTCTTGGCCATTCGTGTATCTCCTTTGGCGAAAGACCCTAGTCAGACTTTTTGCCCATTTTTAAATTGTATTGTGTTCTTATTATTAAGCCACAGAGTTCTTTTTATATTCTAAATGCAAGTGTTTGTGGGGTGCTTGGTTTGGTTTTGTGCTTGGGTTATATGATTTGCAAACATCTTCTCCCAGTCTGTGGCTTAAAATTTTTGCTTTCTTGATGGTGTCTTTTGAAATGTAAACATTTTTAATTTTGATAAAGCCCAATTTATCATTTTTTCTTTTATTGCTTATGTTTTTGGTATCTAATAAATCATTATATCCAGGGAAAAAATTTAAGATATTTTTATATCTAAGAAATCATTTTATGGCTAGGAAATTACTGCCTAACCCAAGGTGACAATCATTTACTCCTATGTTTGCTTCTAACAGTTATATAGTTTTTAAAATTTTTTTTTTTGTTTATTTTTTGAGAGAGAGAGAGAGAGAGCAGGGGAGGATCAGAGAGAGAGGGAGAGAGAGATTCCCAAGCAGGCTCTGTGCTGTCAGGGCAGAGCACAATGTGCGGCTCAAACCCACGAACCGTGAGATCATGACCTGAATCGAATCAAGAGTTGGACACAACCGACTGAGCCACCCAGGTGCCCTTATAGTTTTAACTCCTTTACATTTAGATCATTGATCATTTTGAGTTAAGTTTTATGTATGATGGGAAGAGTCCAAATACATCCTTTTGCATGTAGACAATTATCCTGGTGCTGTTTGTTGAAGAAACTATTCTCTCCAGTAAGTTCTCTTGACACCTTTGTGAAAAATCATTTGACCATAATACAGTTTTTTAAATGTCATTTTCATGAAAATGACAACCCTCTTTCATTTTAACAAAAGCATGTTTCCAGTCATCTGGATGACTTTTTCTCTGAACTACTGATGTAAACCAGTCAGATATTTTTATTCTGAGTGGTTCGTGGTTTTTTTCTTGTTTATTTGCAAGAACCCTTTATATATTTAGGAACCAAAGGAATCGTATGTGCCAATACTTCGTGTCGTGAAATAGCACAAAGTACTCCAAAGGCATTAAGTATAGGTTGACTTTAAGCCACTGAAGATGGAGCTAGGCAAAAAGGCAGAAACGAGTTCTGAGGCTAACCGAGAAGTTTATGTAATCAAACCAAAGTGAGTGCACTCTTGGATGAGTCAGAAGCTGTACCAGGTTGAGTTGTCACACAAAGAAAACTTCTTTTTGCAGCAAATAAGATCATGGGGAATGGCTTTCAAATCGATGACTCCCTGAGAGAGGATGAATCGGTTCCTTTTATTTAGGGTTGGGATGAATAGTTAAGTAGGGAAGCCTTGTCATCGTATATAGAGGGGGGCATAAGGTGGTGCATGCCCCTTAAAGAAAATGCCCGTACACACATTGCGTGTTATGTAAATGGGGCTGGGGCTCCTCCTCGGATGGAGATTTTAGTATTATAATGAGGAGAAGGTAATGGTACGTCATTCCAGAGGTCACTCCTCGGTCCGTCTGCCAGGGCTTGAGTTGGGAGTTTAGCTCAAAAGGTCTGGGTCGTCTGGGCCAGTGGGAGGTCTTATCACGGCAGTCACCATCACCTGAGGGGTGATTTGGGGTTTCATTTGCCTGAGTTGAGAGGTAAACTGGCAAGAAGAGCTCCAGGGAAAATGTGAGACAAAGGTTAGTGAGTACAAGCAGGTGGGCAGTCACTATCAGGTCTTGGGGTCTAGCTGACGACACTTAGACCTGAATCCTACAGGTCACTGGGAGCCATAAAAGGGTCTGTGCAAGAGAGGGATGTGATTAAATCTGTATTATTGAAAATTGCTTTAAGTAAGGGACATCATGGATGAAGGGAAGGGCTTCGAGGGTAAATTGAGGCCAGAAAGTGCAAACCTTGAATGTCCAGTCGAAGAATGTCAACTTGGCTTGGTGGGCGATGGGAAGCCACAGAACATTCTGGGTGATGACTGGGGGTGAACCAGAGGCTCAGTGGGGATGGAGGTGGAAAGGAGCCAAGGCTGATCTCTGGATGGGGCAAGAGTTTCGGTTTCCCAGCATAAGGTTTTGCCCCACTGACGTCTCAACCCCACATGGGTGCCCAGTGCTGTGTCATCTGTCCCTGCTCCCCAGAGCTGACCTCCAACCCAGACAGATGGGATGTTGCCAGGGGTAACCTAGGGAGGAAATAGGAACCAAGAGTTTCAGGGCAGGGCACCGTGAGTGGGAGGAGGAAAAAGGAACAGCATATAGGCATGCCAGGAGGGGTCTTAGAAGTCATGTAAGCCTCTGTCCCCAGGGCCACTGACTCTTGGCCTCTGCTCCCCCAGGTCCAAGGGTGGAAAACCCTGTACCTTGGCCGCAGCCTTTCCATAGCTGGTTGGCTCTTCTGGTGAGAAGGTCCTGGGGCTGGCTGGCATCAGAACTGTAGGAGCCTCAGAACTCTTATCTCGCTCTGCCTGTCCACTAGATAGAGGGGACCTTGATGCTCAGAGGGACACAATCCTGCACCAAGGTCATAGCTCGTGTCAGAGCAGGCCCTAGAAACTCCCCGCCCGGTTTCAGAAATGACTGTTTTTGTCCACCTACTTTTCGGAAAACAGTTGTACATGCAGACGGCACAAACACATTTTAAACAGAACATTTCAGTGAGAGGCCAGTCTCCTTCCCACCCCAGCCCCAATTCTCCAGGCCGTTACTCGGGGTACCACTGTTCCAGCTTCTTAAACACCCCTGTCAGAGATAATATATGCATGTACCAGCACGTGTATGAGACCCCTGTCTTTTTTACATAAAAAGTAACCCACCGTACCCTGTACCACACCTTGCTTTCCCACTTACCAAAATTATCTTAGAGGTTGATCCTTATCAATCCATGTGTAGAAGACACTTTAAAAAAAAAAATAGTTGCCTAGGCTTCTCTCATGGATGTATCCTCATGATAATCTGTTGAACAAGTCCCTCATTGGTGTGTGTTAGGTAATAATATTTATTTATTTTTGAGAGAGAGAGACAGAGCACGAGCAGGGGAGGGGCAGAGAGAGAGAGACACACACAGAATCTGAAGCAGGCTCCAGGCTCTGAGCTGTCAGCACAGAGCCCGACGGGGGGCTTGAACTCACAAACCTGAGCCGAAGCTGGACACTTAATTGACTGAGCCATCCAGGCGCCCCTAGTTATCTGCTTTTTAAATCTAAAATCATCCAGTGCATGTCAAGAAGATTTTATCAGCCCATGAGCCTCTGCCTGTGTCCAGAGAACCCCTGGTGACTTTTTAAAAGTCAACTAGTCCTCAGAAAAGTATAAAATGAAAACTGAAGGCTCCTCACATACCCATTACACACACACACACACACACACACACACACACACACACACCCCTTCTCCCAGAGGGTGGTCATCACTGTTTGGGTATGCATGTAACCTCTTGGGAGAAAAATTAGGAACTTCCAATGCACATATATGTATAACCTTTAAAAACATATACAAAAGTGGTCGTAGCAAACAGTCTTCTGTCCCTTGCATTTTTCACTAGAATTGCATGTTGGAGATTTGTCCACCCCAGGACAAGGTCTCGGCTTACGTGTCTTCATGCAGTCTCTTCATCCCCTACTGTTGGGCATTGGACGTTCTCGTCTCCTTTGTTTGCTTACCTTACACGGAAGACTCTTGACTATCCTTGTATTTGTAGTTTTGCCAGATTGCCCTTCAGAAAAATGGCCCTACCTCGCCCACCCGGCAGTGTCTGTGAGCGCGTGCGTTCCCCCCCCCCCCCCACAGCAAGAGTGCATCAAACGTGGTCATTTTTGCTAACTTGGTAGGTAAAAAAAAAAAAAAAAAAAAGTGATGCGCATGCTCTATTGTGATTGTTTCTTTAATATGCATTTAATCACAAGTGGGATTGAGTATCTTCCCATGAATTGCTTGCTCATCTCCTTTGCTCTTCTTTTCGGATTGGTTAGTCGCCCTTTCCTATCTTTCTGGAAGAGCTCTTTCTGTATCAGGAAAATTCACGTTCATCTCATTTTCTTCAATTAACTTCTGGCATCTGTGCGGCAGATAATTTTGCCGTGTGTCCTTTTTAACTTTGTCGTATTTTTTATTCTATTTAGACGTTTTGATGTTCACGTGGTTAAATTTATTAATATTTTCCTTCATGGTTTCTGGAGATAAAACTATTCATCCAGTGCACTTTACACAACCTTTTCACACAATATATCATGGTTGATCCGCACAGCCGCCTTTAAAGCGAGGCAGAGTGGGGATTTTTCTCATTCGTTTCATTTTACAGATGAATTCAAATGAGGCTCAGAAAGGTGATAGGACTTTCCCAGGCTGAGTAGTTTCTAGAACCCTCCCCGCTCTCACTTCCCTCACCTGCTTTCCCATTAGCCAGGTCACTCACTCCTGGCACTGATAACAAAAGGAGGTGGCTTCTCTAGTAGAACATTGTCACTTATTAAAACTACAAGCATCTTGTCTTCCTTTAAACACTTTTTAAAAATACTTTTGGAATTATAAAGTTAATTTGTGGTTCCTAAAGACAAAACCTGCAACATACAGAAGAATGTAACAGGAGGTTCGGGATGGGGACACATGCTTTGCCCCAAAAGTCCACTCCTGGTGACCGCTGTCCAGTTTGCCGTGAGCATCAATAAGGTGGCACGAGGTGAGGAAAAGCCACCAGGAGCTGGACTGTTCCTTATTCATCCATCTGTCACTAGTGCCTTGTATACTCCAGAATGCCTTAGGTGCTCAATAAATGCTGCAAGGCAAGAGACTGAGGTGGTCAGGTGCCCCTTTTTCATAGGTCTGTGTTCAAATCCCAGCTCAGACACTTAGCAGCTGTGTGAGCCTGGAAAGGGAATTATCCTCTCTGTGCTATTGTGTCCTTGTCTGTAAAATTGGGATAGTAGTTCCTACTGCCAGGAAATGAACTAAGTCCTGTAAAGTGCTGAACAAAATGTCCACCCCTCGCCTCTGATCTGGCTGTTCCTTGCTGGATCCACTGCCTACTCCCACCTGGCCGCGATATCCAGGGTCATGAGGTATCAGAGCTGAAAATCAGGCTCCTTCCCTCCCAGAAGCCCAGAGGGGAAGTGCCTTGCCCAAGGGCATGCAGCCCGTGGATGGGAGGGCCCGCGAAGACTCCAGTCTCCTGACTCATTACATCACTAAGCCGGCTTCCTCACAGCTGGACCACTGCAGACGCGTCTCTCTGGCCTCCTGCGTCGCCCCTTCTGGCCACCAGGGGGCGTTTCCGAAAACACAGCCCAAACCGCGGACGCCCTGGCTGCAAACTGGTCGGGGGCTCCCTGCTGCCTAGGAACGAAGATGCTTTTTATTTGGCACGGTGTTCAAGGCTCTCAGAACCCGCCTTCTCTCCCCTACACACTAGGCAGTGCTCATTCCCATCCTTGCTTATCCTTAAGCACCGTCCTTCTGGAGCATCGCCTCCTTCCTGCCCCTTTCAGGCCCAGCCTCTTATTTATGCCGCTTCTTCCCCAGGTATTGGGTCCCTCTCTCTGACTGTGCCACCCCATTCTCTATGAGAGTCGCCACACCACTGAGGCCCATCCCCAACATTCAGCTGGTGCTGAGTCAATGTTTGCCGTTGGATAAGCCGCGCAGCCGGCAGGCAGAGACCCTGCTCCCAAACTGCGAGGGGAGTTGTGTCCTGGAGGAGACTCAGAGGGACGTGGTGCCAGGGCGGGTGTGAGCAGCCTCCACCCGCTGTGCAACTCTGGACCTGTGGCTGCCCCTCTCTGAGCCTCAGTTTTCTCATCTGTGAATCGGGGAGGCGTGGGGGAGGGGGCCTGGGCATTGCCTGCCTCCTGGGGCTTTAGTTCTCCGTGGGAGGGGCCAAGGGACTTGGCCTGAGGCCGCGGTTACTAGGTGTTTATTTGAGGGTCTTGGGAAGCCTGAGGGAAATGCTGGGGCCCCAGTGCCCCCTCCAACGCACCTGGACTGTGTGTACCCCGCTCCCAGGCCCAGCGGCCACAGCAGCCGCGCCAACCCGAGCGCCCTCACCTCGTCCCCGCTCGGGTGACGTCGGCGGCCGGGGCGGCACCCGTCCTCCCCACCGCTCCCCACCCCCCCACATACACCTTTCCAAGGGGGGAAACTGAGGCCTGGCGTGGAGAGGCCGCAGCCAAGGTCACGGCTAGCGGTGGCGGAGAGGACAGAAGGGCCGGCGGCGCTCGTGCTTGGGCTGCTGACGCCCCCGGGCCCCCTCCCCCTCCCTCCCCGCGCCCCGCCGGCCCGACGCGCTGGGGCCGCGCCCGCGCTTGGCGCCCGCCGCGGGGACGGCGCTCGCTCGGCGGCTGCAGGCTGACCCGCGAGGTAGGAGGCGGGCCGGCGGGGGACGCGCGCGGCGGCCGGTTCAGTGCGGTGCGGTGCGGTGCGGGGTCGAGCCCGGGGCTGGGGGCTGCGGGGACTGCGGGCCGGAGTCCCCGCCGCCGAAAGGCCTGGGCGGCAGCTCCGCTCCCGGTGCCGCAGCTACACGGACGCGCGAGCAGCTCTTGGGAACCGGAGGAAGGAGGGGTGATCGCAGGAGGCTGTGCGGAGCCCGGCCGGGAAGGAGGTTCCGAGGCCGCAGTGGTGGGGAGGGTACTGGGCACTGGGTTGTAGGCTTGGGGGATCAGAGGCCGCCAGGCTCTCGGCCTTGGAAGCCAGGGTTACGTAGGCGGCCCGGAGGGCCTGGGGTGCGCCAACGCCAGTCTTCTTGAGCCCGGGCTCTGCGGGTGTCGCTCTCTGGAACTCGATCGGTGAGGACGCAGGAGATTCAGCCTCCGCGGCTATGCGGACCATTTATCCAAAACCTTGTGGATGCTAAAGGCGCGATCTTGGGGGGAGGGGGGACTCAGGCTGCTCGTTTCCGCGGCTATGCGGTTGGCTGTCTCCCGCCGGGAAACGTAAATCCAGGCCCCGAGGGTCGCCTGGAGAAGCTGCCCGCTCCCACCCCTTCCCTACTCCTCCCTGCTCCTGCCTCCAAGCGGAGAAAACCCGCCATGCGCCCCGGGGTCCGGAGCCTGCGGGCGGGAGGTTGAGGCATCTCAGGAATTTGCTGGGAGCCGGATAGAGGCGTCCAGGGAGGGAGCGAGGAGTTTTGCCAGTGCTGGTGGGGCTGGGTCCCAATCCAGCCCTGCCCCTGACCCCCTGTGTGACCTTGGGCAGCCCCTCCTCCTGCCACCACGTGGGCAAGAGGCCGGTTTTTATTCTGGGGGACCAGACCCCCAGGGGCCGGCAGTCAGTGTAGGTGGCGGTGCTTGAGGACTGGAACAGCAGCAGCAGTCTTTGGACTTAGTCCCAAAGAGGACAGGAGGCAGCAGTGGTCTGAGAACTGGTGGGGTTGTTTCAGGTGTCGGGACAGCCTGAGGTGGGACCCTCCTGGGCCAGGGATTCCCTGGTGTGGGGGACCCTTGCCCTGTCCGATACCACTGCCTTGGGTACTATAGGGGGAAGGGACATTTGGCCCGGGAGATGAGCAGAGGCTGTCTCCACCCCCACCCAGTCATGGGGAACCCCCCCGCCATGTTTCTGCCAGGCATTTGCCACTTTAAATTGCCAAGCCCTCAACTGTCACAGCTGATCTGTTCCTGGAGCAGACGGAGCAGAAAGCCTACAGTGGGTGTCCCCGCCCCCAGGCCTGTCCCTGAGATTAGGCTCCTGGGGAAGGCAGTCAGCTCTGCCTGGTCAGCTTTTCACATTTTGCTCTGAGCATGCTCCATAGTTGGTGGGGGGTGGGGTAGAGGGGAAGCACTTGTCCTGCAGTAGGGAGCAAGAGTCTGGTTGTGCACTTTGACGAGGTGCTGCGCCACTCGGGTCAGTCCCCACCAGACTGCACATGCTGGCCTGTGCGGCCCCTCGGAGCAACTCTGAACCAAGGTGACATGGGAATGCCCCTCTGGTCACCCTCCCCTGTCCCCAGTTATGCCTGACTCCTCCCTTGGGCTGGTGAGGTGGCCAAGCCTCTGACCCCACCTTTGGCCAGAGCCCAGCAGTTGGGTTTGAAAGGAGAGAAGAGAAACAGCCCCACCCCCCTTTGCCCCTCCCCCCCAGGCAGGAAAAGATGAGCTAAGAGGGGCTGGGGGTGCCACAATGCCCACAGCCTAGACACTGAGCATCAGAGCTGGAGAGAGCATCCTAGGGTCAACCCCTTATGAGAGATGGGGAAACTGAGGCCTGAGAGAGGCAGGAGCATGTCCAAGGTCACACAGGCTCTCACTGTCCCCAGCTCCAGCTCTCCAGCCATCCTTGGGGAGCTGCTGCCTCAGGAACACTCAGAGGACTCGCTGTTCCCACAGAGGTCCCTGCAGTGGAGAGACAAGGAAGGGGACAGGTGCCTTCTTCTGCAGGGAACTCCAGCTCCTGCACACTGTGCAGACGTTAAGTAACTCGGGTCTCGTGACCAGAGCTGCCATCCTCTTTAAAGGCTGCTGTTTAAAAGTGCCTGTGGCTGTCTGCCCTTCCAACAGCGTTCTGACCAGCCTGCCCTGCCTGCCCACCCCTGCTGGCCCCCACAGCACCCCGCATAGTATTCGTCATGCCCCTTCCCCATTGTGCAGAGGGGAATGCCAAGGCCCAGCCGGAACTTGGGACTCTTTACGTCTTCAGCTTTCTCACCACACCAGTGTTCTGACTACTGGGATTGGGGGTGGGGGTTATACTAAGTCACCCTAAAAGAGCACAGCCAGCCTTTGTTTTCATAGTAGGCTCCCTGTCACCAATGTGTGCAGCAGAGAGGGAGCCTATGAATCTGATCGTGACCCAAAGTCTCATCCCTCCCTGCTGGCATCTCGAATCGGGGTGGGGGATGGGATCGTTTGCTCCTGTCAAGAAGTGATTTTTGCATAAAAGAGGCTGAACCAAGCCTCATCCTGTTGCTGAGGTCCGTGTGGACTGGGGTCCCCCGAACTCAGAGCTGGCTGAAGTGTAACTCACACCTGCTTTCGGGAGCTGCGTCTTCTCGAGCCTGCTGTCTTCCCACTGGACCCAGCCTCGCCCCGTCCTGGTTCCCGCAAGAACGCATACCCCACCCTGCCACCTAGAAACCTCTGTTCATCCTTTCTTTCTCTCTCTTATCCATGTCACCGCTTGGGCAAAGCCTGCCCTGAGTCCCCGTGTCCTCCCCGAAGGGCGTAGGTAAGACTGGATTAGACCCCCTGGTGAGACGCTAGGCTTCGGGAAGCCCCTCCGGCACCCCCACCCCCCAGGCTGTTCAGTAGGGCTACCTCAGCAAGTGCCAACTTGGGAAGTCAGGACACAGGCAGCCAAGTTCTCAGCGACTCTTCGAAGAACTGCGTGTATGTGGCCTTCTGACCCAGCAAGATTGCAGTCCAAACCCAATGAACATTTCTTAAGCATCTGCTCCTTGCCAGACCCCAGCACAGTGGTTCGCACATATATTATTTCATTTCATCTGCAAAACCACAAACCTATCCATCAATGTGTATGAAGGTTCTGGAAGCATAGTATTATAACAATGGTGTCCATCGCACAGGCTGGCGGGAATGATCAGGGATGCTGCACCCTCCCACCTACCTCGGATGACAATCCTTTCAGTTCTTTGGGCCCCTAGAGCCCCACGGTTTGCCCGTTTTCAGGCCCAGATGCTCCTAGGGAGGTATTCCTCGGGGAGGGGCTCTTGAGTGAGCCCAGAGTCCCGGCTGACCCACATAAATCCACGTGCCATATGTGAGAGGGATATGAAGGCTTGGGCCTCACATGCTGCCTCTTTAGAAGGTAATCCCAGCCTGTGCTGTGTCTCATTCTGTTGAGATGACACAATCACTCTCGACTAAACTCGCCGAGGGCAGAACAGTGGCTGAGGCATCTCCAGTCCCTAGTGCGGGGAGGGAGGGTGGTTGTTGTGTTCAACGGGGCCGGATCCAAAAACAGAAAACAAGCCGCCTTCAGGAGGTAGTGAGTTCCCTTCACTGGAGGTATGCAGACTGAGGCTGATCAGAAGATTTGTGTTTCTCGGTTGGTTTATATGCCCTGGAGGGTCTGTAGCTCCAAGACTCCCAGACCGGTGATTTGTTTTTTTAATTATTATCTGAGGGCTTGGTGAAAGCTATCATGATCGATCGTAATGTAGGTTCGTAAAAATGCTAAGTGCCATGGTGTTTTAATAAAGCCAGTTGCCTGGGGGTATTATGGGAACATTTCATTATTCAGCTCATCCAGATATGAAACTAGGACCAGTTTTTGGACTTAGCCAAGGGGCCTGGTTATGGATTTGGTTATGAAGTGAAGCAATACGGAAATTGAGCGTCTTACGGCAAATCCATGAGCAGTGCTGGGGTCACTGGTGGTCACACTATTGGGAAACTTGAGGGCAGAGAGCTTTGGATGGACAAGCTCTCCACTTTGGACAAGTCCCTTCCCCTCCCTGGACCGGAGTTTAGAAGAGATGAGAACACACTTTGGAAGCTGTAACTGGCACTCAAAACGGGTAGGGGTGGGTAGGGATGGGGGAGCAGGAGGGGCTGACGCATGCAGATCCTGATACATGGACCCTGTATGTGGACTCGCTGAGGGCTGGCCTGCCTCTGGGGCTGGGTTCAAGTGCCAGCTCTCAACTTCCTAGCTTTGTGACCTTGGACAATTCACTAGACCTCCCTGAGCCTCAGTTTCCTCCTCCTGAAGATGGGGGTGATGACAGTACCAGCTGCCTAAGACAGTTATGAAAATAATTCTGACAAAGTGTGTCAATGTCATAGTTATTTTTCATTTTCTCCTTTGGGGATATCACAGGAGCCACTAAGTATTTCTAGGACCTCAGAGTCTAAATAGAAATGTCAGCTCCATTCGTTCAACAACAAATATTTATGGAGCACCTACTCTGATACCACAGGAGCAAAACAAAAAGCCCTTCCCTCCACGAGTTTTTGTTCTAGCGCCCAGAGACCCACAATGAATACGTAAGGGAATAAAGAAAATTTCAGAAAGTGCTAAATGCTACAAAGAATGAGTCTGCCCTGATTGGTGTTAAAGGTGATTTGCAATGGGAAAAATTCACCCAAAAGGAAAAAGAGAACCCTGGTTTGGGACCTGGATTCCAGTCCTGGCCCCAACTTGCTGTGCTGCCTTGCACAGGGTCCTTCCTCTCTCTGATCCTTGGCACGTGTCTCCACAATGAGAGGGTAGGATGCGCCCTTGCAGCTCAGATGTCCTGTGTGGCTGGGGCAGCCATCGTGTGGCTGGTTGTGGCTCTGCGAGCACAGCTTGGGGTGTCCACCTATCCCCTACGAATGTCACATGTATCTTTCTGTTTAAATGTGATATGTAACCTGTCACCCAAGAAAGCGGATAGATCTCTATGCAGCAGCTTAAAGGAAAATTAGAGATGCATACATGTTCCTACCACCTAGGTCAAGAGACTGAGCTTTGCCAGAAACCCCCATACCCCACTTTGTGCTCTTTCCCAATCATCACCCCTCAAAGAGTCTCGCCATTTAGACTTTTGTGTTCATGATGCTCTTGTTCTTGTCTTACCTCCCAGCTGAACAACTCTTTCTTTTTTTTAATGTTTATTTATTTTTGAGAGAGACAGAGATAGAGCACAGGCGGGGGAGGGGCAGAGAGAGAGAGAAAGACACACACAGAATCTGAAGACAGGCTCCAGGCTTTGAGCTGTGAGCACAGAGCCCGATGCGGGGCTCAAACTCACAAACCACAAGATTATGACCTGAGCCGAAGTCGGTTGCTCAACCCACTGAGCCCCCCAGGCGCCCCAGCTGAACAACTCTTTACATTATCGTTTTGTTTTTCTCATTTTCGAGCCATCTGTTAAATAGACGCAGGCTGTAGATATGTTTGGGGCTGGCTTCTTCGGCTTGAAGCTGCAGCTGTGTGACCCCCTCCAGTCATGAGTAACTACGGTTTGTCCTTGCCGCTGCTGTGCAGTATTCCCTCGTCTCACTAGGCTGCGATTTGTGTATTCCAGTCTACTGCAGTGGACGTGTGGGCTGTTTTTAGTTTGGGGCTGTTGTTCTTGAACCTGTCTGTGCCCTAGAGTGCATGGCATACCCTTCTCTAGGGCATTACCTCTAAGTGGGTCGTGAAGTACGCCAGGTGGTCATTCCCCCCCCACTGCGCCCCCTTCTCCCGGCCCCTTCTCTTATCAGTCTTTGCCGTTGTTGCTCAGCTGGTGGGTGTGTAATGGTGTCTCACTGTGGTATTATTTGCACTTCCCTCATTGCCGATGAGGTTGGGTCATTTTTGTATGTTTATTGGCTGTTTGGATCTCTTCTTTGGTAAAGTACTTTTGCCCATCTTGGGCTTTTTATTTTCTTGTTGGTTGGGGGGATTCTGTAGGTATTCAAGACTTGAATCCTTGATCATTTCTGTATGTTGTAACTATCTTGACATTTTTCCTTTTTCTGGGGTCTTTGGGTGAACATCTTCAATTCAGAGTTCTTTTTTTTTCTTAAGTTTATTTTTTTATTTTGAGAGAGAGTGTATGAGCAGGGGAGGAGCAAAGAGAGAGGGAGAGAGAGAACCCCAAGCAGACTCCGCACTATCAGCGCAGAGCCCGACCCGAGGCTCGAACTCACAAACTGTGACATCAGGACGTGGGCCAAAATCAAGAGTCGGACTTTCAACCGACTGAGCCCCCCAGGCACCCCCATTTCAGAGTTCTTAATTTAAGTAGGCAGATTTATCTCTGGCTTTATTATGAACGTTTTCTGTTTTAAGAAATCCTTTCCCACTCTGTGGCCATGAATATTCTTTGATCTATTTTATATCAGATCTTCACCTAGAATTGATCCTTATGTGGTGTGAGATAAGGATCCCATTCCGAGTGTGCACATGCATGCACACACGCACGCACGCACACCATTACCCAGCACCATTTGCTGAGCCCTGAGCCCTTTTCCCCATCTGCCCTCCCTCCCCCTCCACATAGCCCCCGGGTGGCTTCTGGGGTGGCAGGCAGGAGCCCAGGACCTCATGAGTGTGGTGATCAGGGACAGCCCCCGAGGGCAGGGCGGGCTGCGCGGCAGCCCTCCCCCACCTCCCCCACGGGGCCAGCTGCCACTCCTGCCAAACAGGTCTGTGGGGCTGTGGCCATCACGTGTCCCGCTGGTGCTGACGCGGGCTCTGGCGGATTAAGCAGGGGCCGAGGGCTTATGACCCACGCTGGCCACTGCATAGGCCGGGGAAGGGCTGAGGGAGCTCATCTGCGGGGCCCCAGGGGCCAGTGAGGCTGCGCTGCGTGCCGTAGGAGACCCCCACCCAGGGCACTGGAACCAGGTAAGGGAGGGCCAGGGTGACCCTTGGCTGTGTCTTCCCTACCCACCTCTGGGTACCTGCATCTAGAAAATAAACGTCTCCTCCTAAGCCCTTTGCATCTGGGCCCATTGGAGGCAGCAGAGGTAGGAGATGGAGGGCCACAGCTTGCCACAGGGACCTGCCGATCTCAGGCCGCTATGCGAGCTCATTTGAGCTCACACACAGGCTCAGGCCCCCAGCCCACCCATCTCCCAAGGGGCTCTGCGTCCTCTCCAGTGTCCACAGCATACCCATTAGAGAGAAGGGGTCACTGCCAACCTTCAGTCGGCCCTCCAGATCCTGGTGCCTTTCCCCAGGCAGTGGCCCGGCGGGACATAGCCTTACTGCTCTTGGAGTTATCAGGGCAGGGAAGGAGAGAGGAAGTAGGTGTGGACTGAGCACCTTCTAGCTGCTGGGCACCTCCCCTTGGAGTAGAAGGAATCTTTACTCCTACCAGGCAAACCAGGGAAGAGTCACCCATTTAATAGACAAGGAAACTGAGGCCCAGGAAGGCGCTGTGGTTCAGCAGGGGCCTGGGCTGAGAGCATGGCCCTGCAGCGTCTCGGCGGCCTGCCTACAGGGCCTCGGAAGTTGTAGGTTGTGCTCCCACCACTGCCTGTGGACTCCCCCGGGTTGCCTGACAAGGCACATTCCCTCTGGAGCAGCGGCGCTGCTCCCCGGGGCTCTCTGAGAACTTTAAGTCCCTGGGAGGAATTTGAGGAGCAAGAGCCAGCCTTGAACGAGGCCAGGACTAGCCAGCCTAGCCAGGCTAGGACTTGGACGATGGCTTGTGTGGTGGGGGGTGACAATAATAGGGGCCCCTTCGGGTCACTCTGAGGCTAAGAAGTGCACAGTGCATGAACGGGCCACCAACACGGTCTCTGTCCCAGTAAGCACGGGTGATCTCAGCTTTTTGTTTTATTTATTTATTATTATTTTTTTATCTTTATTTTTGAGAAAGAGACAGAGCACAAGCAGGGGAGGGGCAGAGAGAGGGAGACACAGAATCTGAAGCAGGCTCCAGGCTCTGAGCTGTCAGCACAGAGCCCGACGCAGGGCTCGAACCCACGAACCGCGAGATCATGACCTGAGCCGAAGTCGGGCGCTTAACCAACTGAGCCACCCAGGAGCCCCTCAGTTTTTTGTTTTTACAGGGAAGGTCAAATACCTGAACTCCCTCTGTCCTCTGAAATTCGTAGCTCCCTTGTTTCTCTTTCTTCCTGGGCCTTTTATTTTTGGTTTGTTTCTAGGAGTTTACTCTTTGCTTAGGAAAGCAGGCACATGGTAAAAATGTTCAACATTATGAGAAGATACAACAAAAACTGCATAGCCCCCGCCCCCCGCCACCTCGCTCAGGGCAAACATGAAAAGCATTTTTGTGGTACCTGGTCAGAAATATTCAGGTTATATATATGTGTGTGTGACTATATTTATTCCCCGCACCGCGTTTTAAAGGAAACACCCGGCAGCTTGCTCTGCCCCTACCCTGTGACTTCTCTCTGGGCCTTTAAATCCTCCCACTCGGCCAGAGGGCCCACTGTCTCCTCCCTCCAGAAGGCACACATATTTGTGGACGCTGGCACCAGATTTTCCTCGTCAGCAGGACCTGAGGGAGGCTGTAGCCTGGCACGGGGCAGACAGGGGGATTGTTGATCTGCAAAGAACGGTCCCTCTGTGCCCCAGGAGGGCCCGAGTTGGGAGGCCAGTTCCCCCTCCTCCCCACGCTGGCAGATCTGGGTCTGGAGCAAGGGCGGAGCCTGGAGACCTGGCGTGGGCCCAGCCGGGCTGCCAGCTGGCCATTGGGTGACCTTGAGCCAGCCCTGGCCTCCTCTGGGCTCCTGACTCAATCCAGAAGTGCAGGACATGCAGCAGTCTCTCTGAGAGGACCGAGGGTCTATATCCTTGAAGACCTGAGCAAGCCACATGTCACCCTTTCCACCTGGGTCAAAGCCCATGATGTGGGCTGCGGTTCTCACTGCCCTCCGGTTAAGCTTTGATGATTTTCCATGAGGCAGCTTAAGTCGGTGCTGAGTTTTGCTGATATTTTCTCTGTGGGCCTTGTGGTGTCTTATCTCTGGCATGTAAATCTCCCAGAGGGCTTTCTCTGGGGCTTTCTCTCTCCCAGGGTCTAAGAAAGGAAGGCAGCAGGTGGCTACGTGTGACCACATGTCCCATATGCGTGATTATAAGTCCTTACCGGAAGGGCTCCCTGCCCCCTTAAAGGAAGAGCAAGAGCCACAGTCAGCGTCAGGAGAGTAGCGGGGACCCCACCCAGAGGGGCGGAGCTCCAGGCACTTCTAGTGTATAGATGTCCAGGTTGTGCACTGTACAAGAGCAGTTGGCAAGGAAGGAAATTACGTCTTTCCCAGCGTGGGCCTAAGAGGCTGTGTCCACTAGAAGAAGGCACCTTTTACAGATTCACAAATGGGAGCCCTGTGTGCTGGTGGTAGAGCCACCAGTGAGCACGCTCACTGGCAAAGGAGAGATGCCTGGGTGTGAGTTCTCCTCCCCACTTAGGCAGCCTTCCTATGCTCACGTTTTTAGAATCTCTCTCCAGGACTCTGTTGGTAACCTCAGGGGCAAGGGAACGCCTCTGGCTGTGTGACCAGCTTGAGCAGACCCAGCCGGGTGAATCCCGAGGGGACTGGGCCATCTGCGTGGCCTCAGGGGCAACAGAATGGCTTAAGTCAAAACAGACCTGGGCCCACGTCTCAGCTCTAGCTTTTCCTGGCTGTCTGCTCTGGTCAGGACATCTGTGCACAGACCCTTCACTTTATCGCCTATTAATATCCCCCCTCCCCAAAACTCGAGTATGAAGGACCTTTACCTCTGTGCCTGGCCCCTTGAGAAATGAATACTGTATTGATCAAGGCATGTTAATTTGGGGACAGGGACTCTCATGAACTAGACATAATTAATTTCGTCCACAAATATTTCTTAAGCACCTGGTAGGTGCCAAGTGCTGCACCAAGCTGACATAAGTGGGGAGTCGAGCAGACATGATCCTTATCCTCACAGAGCTGTCCAGCACAAGAGACGGAAATGCTTCCGGGAACAGCATCAACCGGGTGCTAGGAGGAATTCCTCAGTGGGTGAGGAGGTCAGGCAAGGCCTCTCCGAAGGAGCTGAGGCCCGAAGGTGGAGTCAGGGTTAAGTGGGTGAAAAGAGAGAGACCTGTGCTAGACAGAGGGACTAGCATTTGCAAAGGCCCAGGGGCAGGAGCCAACTTGCTGGGTTAGAGGCAGAGTGGGGGAGGGCAGAGGCCAAATCTGTAGGTCATAGCCAGGAGTTTGGTACTTATTTCTGAAGCAGTAAGGAGCCAGGGTTTGAAGCAGGGCAGTGATACTTTGTTAGATTGAAATGTCAGTGAAACTGGGTTTGAGTCCTGCTCTGCTTCCTGACCCAGCTGCCCTCCCTCTATACAAGGAGAGGTGGGGAGGACGGTGCCTTCAGTTGTTCAGGCAGAACGGAAGAGGTCTGAATGAGGAAGCTTAGGGTGGGGTCCAGAAGCTGGCTCAGCTGACCCTCTGTACACTTGCTCCAAGGCTGGGCAGTGCCACCGGTCTCGCCTACTGTGTCCTGGGGCTGGGAAGGCTGCAGTTCTCCAGAAGGGCGAGAGGTGGCGCCAGCCCCCCAGCGGTGGCAGGTGAACCACACCAGCCGGGACCAGCCTATCGAGCAGCGGGACTGGGGCCACTTGGTCAGGCCAGGGCCAGCCACGCTTCCCCCTGCTCCTCACCTGGGTGGCTCCGGCCCACAGTTTTCACCACCAGCAGGGCCCCTCCTGAGGGCAGGAGGCAGGATCTGCTAGGGATGCTTCCTGAGAAGGAGGTGCCCCCTGATCCATTCTGGGGTACCCGCAGGCAGGGCTGAGCCCGTGAGAGGCCCACCAGGGAGGCAGCCACCACAGAGCTGTTGGCCCACTGTGAGAGGGAACAGGAGGGGTCTCTGGAGAAGAAATGGCCTCGAGGAAGACAATGGGGGTCCGAGCCCAGTGCCCCCACTCCTGACTCCCCACCCCCGTGCACAACGGGGATTACCCTCAACCAGGGTAATAATTACCGCGGGTGTAGCTGACATGTTGAACAAATTGTTGTGTGCTTGTAATTACAAATTGCATCTCTAGCGCTCCAGGGGGTTCCAAACCTTGATATCTTTGCTATTAACACATAAATTATACTCACTTACGGAAATTGCGAGGGAGAGACCAAATTGTCTGTGGGCCGTGTTGCATAAGGGATGCTCACTGCGGACCCCCTCCAGGGGTCAGGTGGCCCAGTCTGGGTCTCAAGGTTTACTCTTATTTTGTGGGGTCGTATTCCCTTACTTGCCCCAGGCCCCCTTGGCTCAGAGACTCCTAGGCTTTGGTTCGAATCCCAGCTCTGCCACAAGCAGCCAAGTGGCTTCAGGGCATAAGGTTTAACGTCTCTGTGCCTCAGTTTCCTGGTGGGCTACACAGCAGGACTTGAGAACGGACCACAGGACAGTGTTTGTCAAGCAGCAGACACTAAACCAGCGAGCGGAGGTGCTCCCCGGGGGCCTGACCTTTTCTCTCTTCACAGTGCAAGAGGTGCACAATGGGACGGCGGCCAAATCTTGTTCCCAAGAGGATGGGAAGAGGGCCTTGACCTCCCCGCACCCCTCTCGCCACTGCCCCACCTGGTCCCTCCCCAGCTTTCTGTGGCGGTAAAGTCACTACATGCTTAAGGATATTTCTTGCTGCAAAAAAAGTGTATTCTCATCAGATCCCCGAGACCCAAGCCACGTGACACGATTCCAAGTGATGCACAGATTCAGCTTTCAGTGACAAGGAAAATAATCACAGGGGACCCCAAAGAATGCTATTCCCCTCCCCTCCCGGTGCCGCTCAGCCCTAACAAGTATTTCAAGACCAAAGTGTTGGTTGGTGCTCAAAGTTCTTTAACACCTCTTTATCCCTCAAAAAAAGGCTTACTTGTATTTTATTATTTTCTAGGAAGTTATATAGTCACATGGCTCTACAGTTAAAGATAAAAAAGGCACACAATGAGCAGTGAACCACCTACCCTCCCGGCCCTGTCAAGTTCCCCCAGAGGTAACCGCTGTCCAGAGATATTTTATGTGTGTGTCAGCGTGTGTGTGTGTTTACTCCTCTCCCTTCCTTTCTTACCCGAATGCAGCCTCCATCACCTTACTTCTTTCACCTAGCAAGACACCTTGTATCTTATTCCCTATCAGGATGTAAAAAGCATCCTTCTGTTCTATGGCTGCCTTCTCTAACCTGGATTCTCTGTACTTAACTAATCCCTGTGTTAAACAAACACAGAGCAGGGCTCAAGCACGGGCCTTCTGTTGATAACAGGATCCAAGCAGGATCTTATCATGGTGTTTCAGCGTTGGTGATTGGTTTTCATGGGAAAATTGAATGTATTCTTAGTGAGACTGGGACTTTTTGTTGATGGAGCCAATAGAGGTTCCCTGATGTAAAGATAGTGTTAAGGAATCGGTATACAGGTGCTATGTGGGGAAACCCAACCTGGGGATAAATCCAGGCCACTTCCTTTTTTTTTTTTCTTAATGAACTGATTTTCTTCCTGCTCTTTTTAAAAAAGTTTTTTAAATGTTTATTTTTGAGAGAGAGAGAGAGAGAGAGAGAGAGAGAGAGAGAGACAGAGCACGAGTAGGGGAGGAGCAGAAAGAGAGGGAGATACAGAATCCGAAGCAGGCTCCAGGCTCCAAGCTGTCAGCACAGAGCCCGACGCGGGGCTCGAACTCATGAACAGTGAGATCATGACCTGAGCCGAAGTCGGACACTCAACCGACTGAGCCCCCAGGCGCCCCAAATCCAGGCCAGTTCTGCCAGCAGGATTCTGCCCCCTCATCCTGTGGCCTCATTCCTCACAGCTCCCCCATCCCCGCCCTTCACTCTCCACATAGATGCAGAACTACGATTATGCTTTCCCAAGCTAACCAAGCCGTTACCTGTGTTGTTCCCTGTACGTGGGGTGCCCTTCTCTTGCCAGGCCACCCAGTCAATTCCCATTCATGCCACAAATCCCAAGACAGGCATCACCTCCTCCAGGAAGCCTTCCCTAAATGGCCGTCCCCCCAGCTCACAGTCCTGACCCTCTGCCAGGGGGCTCCCATACTGGACTGATGGTCCACCCCAATGCCCTGGCTAGTGCCAGATGCCCCAACTGCAGCCGGCATCAGAATCACCCAGTGTGGGAATTTGCCTTCCCATCAATTTGAGAACCACCGGTAGCATGGAAAGAACATAGGCTGAGTGTCCGCATAGGCAGGTTATAATCCCAGCTCCGTCCTTTACAGGTTTTGTATCTTTGGACAAATTACTCAGCCTCTCTGGGCTTCAGGGCCTCTGTGATACACTGGGATGCCAACCCACCCTCTAGAGCTGCCGGCAGGAGTATGTGAACCCCTGTAGGAGCAGGGCTGGCACCATGCCTGTGATTTGCCTGCAGTCCCCCTACCCACCAAGCTTCCGGAAGGTAGGGCCCACGCCTCTTTGGTTCTGCATCCTCTGAGACACACAGCCAGTGCCTGACACATAGTAGGTAATCATAAATGTTGCAGGTGGTTGTTGAACGCATTCAGGAATACCCACGTTCTCCGTTCTAGATTTGTTCTAACGATGAATCAGACATCACACGTATCCCGCGTCCGTTAATTCTGAATCAGTGGAGTCGGGTCAAGCTGGTTGCAGTCTTCCTCCCCCTGGGACAGAGGAAGGTGTTGTTTAGATCAATAACACAAAGAAGATTGCACAGGGCAATACTTAACCCACTTAAGAGAAGCTGCTGTTCTGGGAGCACTTAGTGGCATCCGTTCGCAAAACAGGCGTCCTCAGCACTGGTTATAAATGAATGTTATAAATTCATTAAGGGAGAGGGCCGCTGGGGCCCTGGCTCAGCACCCCTTCGGTAGCTGCTCTGTGGTACGAACGAACTGCGTAAGAGTAAGCAAGCTAAGGGCTCCCTGGATTGCCATGCGTCTGGATCAGCGGCCGCCGGCTGGGATGTTCCGAAACAGAACAAGGCCTTGCAGATTTCCGTATTGCTTTCTAGACTCCCTCACTGTACCTGCTCGCTTTAATACAGACGGGCCCCAGTTTAAGCAAAGCTACTAGGAAAGAGCCCCAAATCCGTCAAGGATGGTCATTCGCTTTGCTAAAGGGATGCCTCTTTTATTTAGAAAATCCTCAGCTGCCAGATCCTTTATGCACTGGGCACGCCAGAGATGAAAATAGATTTCCCAGAGTCGATCTGTGGTATATAAAAGGGCACTGACTTAGATGGAATAAGACAAGGGCGAGAACGGGGAGCGGGCAGGGGGCCTGCTGCTCCAGCTCACAGCCCCCATCCCTGTGGTTGTCCTGAGCGAGAATGACTGGGTCTGCAGGACTCATTGATGAACCAGACGTTTATTGAGCACGTACTGCAGAGCATGCCCCATCTAGATCCTGGGGACACAGTGGTAAACAAAGTCCCCTCCTTCGCAGACCTTCATTCTGGTGCAGGGGAGAAACCGTAAACAAGTAAACAAGTAATTAAGCAAGGTAAGTATAGGCTGTGAGATGGGAAAAGGGATTAAAGGGAATTAGATGAGCTAGAGAGAATGGGGATGTGCTTTACCTGGGGGTGTCCTGGAGGGTCCCTCGGAGGAAGTGACAGCGAGTGGGCCGCCGTCTGTTGGAACAGGTGTGTGCCGTCACAGAGACGTGTAGGGTCTGTCTCTTTCCCAGACTAAGCGTGGGGGTGGGGCTTAGAACCACAGAACCTAATTCCTCCCTCCTCGCAAGCTAGTTCAAGGGGCCCACTGAGTGTGAGCTCAACCCTGGGGCAGGCGTGGTGAGCAGGGGGATGGAGAGGCACAGGCAGCTGGGGAGAAGGGGAAAAGGCAGGACCGCCTGCCCAATCTGACCCCACCCGGACCTCTGGGACACCTCAGCAGAACTGGCAGAAGCCTCAAGTCCTTCCCGGGGCTGGCTACCACGATGCCCATCCCACTTCTCCCCAGCCCTCCACTCCAGAGGGGACGTGGGGCGTTCCCCAGGATGGAGGAAGGGCAGAGGGAACTGGGTCCTGGGAGCTAGCTAAGTGGGGGCAGTGGGGGGCAGAACTCTTCCTGGGGGCCCAGCACTTGATATCTCACTGACGTCTTTACAATAACCTCAGTGGTACACGTTGTTATCTATTCCCATTATACAGAGGGGGAGACTGAGGCTCAGAGAAGCCATGCCCAAGTCCACGCTGCCAATAGGGGGACAGAGCCAGGAGTCTGACTCCAATAGCCAGTGAGGTAGGTGGGGGGCTAGATTTGCTTTTGTTGTTTCCATTATATCAGCCAAGAAGGGAAAGGGTCTTCGGCAGGGGACTTCTTGGAACTAAACCTTGAAGACCAAAGGGAATAGTGTTATAAGCATAGACTTGGGAATCGGACAGCCCTGGGTTCAAATCTTTACGTACTAGCTGTTTGCCCTCAAACAAATTCCTTAACCTTTCTTTTTTTTTTTAATTTTATTTTATTAAGTTTATTTATTTTGAGAGAGACAAAGGCAGCGCAAGTGGTGGAGGGGCAGAGAGAGAGAGAGAGATCAAGAATTTCAAGCAGTCAGTACAGAACCCGATGAAGGGCTCGAACCCATGAAACCACGAGATCATGACCTGAGCCAAAACCAAGAGCCAGATGCTTAACTGACTGAGCCACCCAGGTGCCCCACTTTTTTTTTAATGTTTATTTATTTATTTTTGAGATAGAGAGCACAAGCGGGGGAGGGGCAGAGAGAGAGAGGGAGACAGAGAATCCAAACAGGCTCCAGGCCCTGAGCTGTCAGTGCAGAGCCCAACACGGGGCTTGAACTCACGAACTGTGAGATCATGACCTGAGCTGAAGTCGATGCTTAACCAGCTGAGCCACCCAAGTGCCCCCTTAACCTTTCTGAGCCTCAGTTTCTTTTTCTGGATGATAGGATGAGGACAATAATAGTAGTGTGTTCCTTAGACGGTTATTGTAAGGCTTAAATGAGATGACAGGTAAAGCATTTAGCACAGAGCCTGCATTCAGTAAGCACTTTGTGTAGAGGGAAGACCGGGCAGGTCTAGCTTTGTGGTTACATTCATGGTTTGTGGGTCAAATGGACCTAGACTCAAGTCCATATCATCCAGGCTCTAGGTGTGTGGCCTTAAGTAAGTTACTCAACCTCTCTGAGCCACAGCGTGTCTGTGAAATGGAGGGTTGTTGAGCATTACATGCCATCACTTCTGTAAAGTGCCTGAGCCAGAGCATGTGCCCCATGATGGTGGCCTTGGCTGTCTAGGGAGGTAGCAGCCCCCGGACTTCAGGAAGAGGCAGGCAGAGGCAGGGAGGTGGGGAAGGGAGGCTCGGAAAGACCCGTCCACTTGCCCAAGATGCAAGATCGAATGTGAGATGCGGGGGAGACCAGGGTATGACCCTGACAGATGCTCCATGCCGTGAACGTTCCCGTTCCCACTCTGTAGGGGCAGCACTGGAGCAGGGGAAGGGGCTGCCGGGCTCTGAAGGCCTGCTGGCTGCCGGCCCTGGCAAGGCAATTATGGGCGTTCCTGCCAAGCCCCCCATCGCTCCTGCAAGGACGGCGTACAGGTGAATCCACTGAGCCCCCCGGAAGCTGCATGACTCACCCAAGGTCACCTAAGGGGGGTGGGGGCTGGGATGTATGTCCAGGCCCACTGGCCACAAGGCTGCCTTTTCCACCTGGGGCGGAGGACCACAGCGGCCTGGGCTTCATCTCAGGTACAGAGAGTGGTCAGGAAGGGGCCCGGAGTCATTTTCCTAGAGCTGTCCCCAAGGGAGGGCTGACTCACTGAGCACAAGCATCGCAGGTCCCTGCCCTCCACCGCTGAGGATCTGCCAGTGGCTTCCTTGTGCCACCAGCCAGGGAAAGGGGGGGTGAGTGTGAGGGGCTGAGGTGGGGTCACTTTTGATCGTATCCAGGGGCTGGCGGGGCTGCCTGATGGGAAGTGCGATGCACAGTGTGATGTGGGGGTCAGTGCGGGGTCAGGGAAGAGCCTTCACTCGTGAACGTAGCAGCTCAGATATTTGCTTCTAAATTTCTTCCTGGTGTCGTCAAGCCTCTTGAGTCCTGCGAGAAGACCGGCAAATGGCCATTTCCCATCCACTTGAAAAGAGACCCAGAATTGAAGTAGCTGTACTTAGAAGCCACAGGTCTGGTCTCCACAGGCCCTGTCCCCTGGCATCTGGGGCAGGCAGCCCAGTTCACCTGGCTGGGCCCACCAGAGGGACCAGGAGGGATAGAGTGTGCCCAGGGGAGTGGCCAGACCAAGGGATGCAATAAGCACCTTGTGACCCGCGGCCACCACCACCACCTTCCTTCACTTTTATGACAAACTATCACCCACTGTGTGGCAGGGTTTGCAGTGGGCACTCAGGACCGAGAAGCATGGAGTATTCTGGGAATCCAGGCTAGGAGGGCTTCTTGGAGGAGGTGATCATTCCCAGCTATTTGGTTCACATTGTCAGTCACTGAGCACATGCTGAGTTTTCAGAGCTCATACAGAGCCATCCTGTACGGGCATGGGGTTTTGTTTCTCCTTGTGTCTGACCCCGTGTCCTAACCATGCGGTTCTGTTATCACAACCCCTCCCTAAGGATCTTTCCCATGCCCTCACAGCCTGTGTTAATCCATTTGTCAACCATTGGCATAATAGAACTGCATCTAATTTTTATTGTTCATTTAAAGACCACAGGAAAACAGCCTCCTTACACCTCAAACCACAGTGGTTCCCTGACTGTGGTTTGCTTTGTCAGGGCAGTGGGGAAGGAGCCATGGAGAGGAAGTCAGATGACCAGTTCTTGGCTGTGCCCCGGAGTGACTTGGGGAAGTGCTTCCCCCTCCCTAGGCTCAGGCTTCTTACCCAGTAGTCAGGCAGCACTGGGTCATGGTGGCTCTTTCCAGCCCTGAAGTTTTAGGCTATGCTAACATTAAAGCCACTTGAACCTCAACTGTCATGGTCCAGGTCTTGGTGAAACCAAGTACCACTGGACGTTTATGGTGGGGACTCAACTCCGCTGGTGGCTAGTCAGGTGGCAGTGTCTGAACCCCCCACCAGGAGACTGGGTGGAGAGCCCCTGTCCTTGTCTCCAAGGTGCCCACAGTCTAGGTGGGGAGCTCTCTCCCCACCTGGAGGATGGGGCACAGGGAAGGTGATATTTGGGCTGAGTCTTGATGGTTGAGTCTCAGGTTGCCAAGCAGATGAAGAGGGCAGCCCAGGAAGTGGGGACAGCATAAACAAAGCCACTGGAACAGAAGAGTGCCTGGTGCATTCTGAGAGGAGCTATATCGTAGCTAGGTAGCTGGGGATGAGGCTGGAAAGAGTCAGGGACTGAATGATAACCAGTGAAAAATGGTAGACATTTCAAAAGCAACTTGGCACCCAAGAACAGCTTGATTGATCTGGAGATTTTCCCCCCTGGGGGGCTGACTGGCTTCTCTGAGACCACACTGCACAATTCTGCATCCTGTGCAGCTGTCTCTGGTTTCCCACAGCATCCAACCCTCCAATGAATGAGTTCTGCTCTGTACAGAACCCACAGCTCTCGCACCCGGGCCGAATGCCAGGCTGTACAAGTCCTGCTGTGCCACGCCAGCCGTGGGGCACCGTGTCTCTGTCTCTAGTAGTACCTGGCCACACGCCCCAGGGCACGTCCCTTCATCACTCTGGACCTCAGTTTCCCCATCTGGAAAATGAGCGCTTGTGCTGGAGGGATGACACAGAACATCCTCCTGGACCCAGCACCCTGGCTGGGAGGTAGGGAAGTTCAGTGTTGCAAAGAGCAGCAGATTCATGATCCACGGGCACCGAGGGGACCTCAAGAGGGCTGTGATGCACCTCCAATTGATTTTCATGGCTGGCAGTAAGACACCACCTACTCAAAGGACAAGGAACCCAGAGTGGCCCGAGAGGTGGCCTCAGTACGGTATGGAACTTGGGGTCTTTGAGGACCGGCTCTGGAGGGCTTCGGAGTCTTCCACACGTCTCCAGTCCCGTGGGTTGCTGTGACTTGCATTGATTTCTGTATTGCACTGGCTTTCTTTTTTAAGGTTACAAACACTTGTTTAAAATTTTGAAAACTGTAAAAGGGCATAAGGGGATGAATCACTCGATTCTAATCCTGAAATCACTATTGCATTATATGTTAACTAACTTGAATGTAAATTTTAAAAAGGGGGGGGAAGGGGGCATAGCGTGAAAAGTCCTCCTTTCTCTTCCCCACCCTGTCCCAACAAGGCTTAGAGGGCAGAGGCCCATCTCCAGGAATCTCTGGAAACCCCAGTTTCCTTCCCAGAGGCAGCCACTGGTACATGTTTCTTGGATCTTCTTTAATAGTCTACGATCATATCATGCTATCTAAGCACACTAGTGTTCTATGTATTTTACTGTTAATACATATCACGGTTTTCCGGACTTTTAATGACGGTGTCACGTCTCAGATCAGATCCTGGTCCTTCCGCTATCTTGTTAACATAGAACTCCACTGATGGGCGTATTGCAGGTTACTTAACCGGTCCCCATGGAGGAACATTGCAAGTCTCCTCCTCCTTGTCCTGTGTTACAAAGAACTAATATCCCTGGACCTAAGTCTTCGTACACATGGGCGAGGAGCTCTGTAGGCGTCATTTGTAGCAGCGCATCGTCCCATCATGCGGCCATCTTGTCAGAAGGTCACCTGGCCGAGCCCTATAGTTTTAATCACCACCTTTCCCCATGATATTTGGCTTTTTCTCTTCCAGGCCATGGCCCTGGAGGTCTGGCTGGATGGGCAGGGTAGCTGGTGTCAACATGAAACTCCCTCAGAAGGGCTTCATTTATTTCACAGTAGACAAACTTTTTCTGCGGAGGGCTAGATGGGCTCTGTAAGCCACACATCTCCACTGTAACAACTCAACTTTGTTATTGTAGCACAAAAGTATCAGTAGATCATATGTAAGTGATGAGTGTGACCTGTGCCAATAAAACTTTATTTTAGGGGCACCTGGGTGGCTCCATTGGCTAAGTATCTGACTTCAGCTCAGATCATCTCATGGTATGTGAATTCAAACCCCACATCCAGCTCTGCACTGACAGCACGGAGCCTGCTTGTGATTCTCTCTTTGCCTCTTTCTCTTCCCCTTCCCCGCTCCTGCTCTTTCTCTTTCTCTGAAAATAAATAAATAAATAACTTGGAAAAAAAAAAACCTTTATTTTAAAAAAGCAGACAGTGGGCCAGATTTGACTCTTAGGCTGGATTTATTCAACTGCTGAGCACCTCTGTGTCCCAGGCCCCATAGGAGGCAGGAGGGAGGCCTGGCCATGGCAATACAGTTCATTGGTGTGATGGAGAGCAGGTACAGAATAAACCTGAGAGTGTGGAAGAGGAGTTTCTAACTCAGACTAGGGGCTGGTTAGGGGTGGCTTTCTTGGAGAAGTGACCGTGAACGCCAAAACCCAAAGTCTTAAGCCATGAGACAGACTGCAGAGGTTGGCTTCGGGGTGACGAGGCGCTACATACATGTCTGATGGAAGGACGGCAGGGAGGTTCTAGGAGACAGGAGGCTGTCAGAAGCCAGGGGCATTGGAATGAAGTCGGGTCATGGCATGTGAAACAGCCCAAGGCAAGCAACTCAGGACTGAAACCTAGGACGGTACCGTGGAACTAAGCATTTCCATGACTTTCTTGAATCCTATACCCTGTATATGGGCTCCTATTCATTTCTCAAGGCCTAGCCAAAAGTCCCTTCATCTTGGGACCCTCTTGTGGGACAGAGTTACAGGCTCTTCCTCCAGATTATCTTAACATCATACTGGGGGACACTTGTCATATCAGTGTCTCCCATTGAGGCTTCAGATGACAGGCACAGAGTAAGCACTAATAAATGCTTCCTAAATTAAATTAAACAGCAAGGAGAATTCGCCAGGGTAGATGTGGTCCATGAAACACACTTTGCAGTTGAGAAACTGCAACTTGGAAGGCTCAGCAATTTGCCCAAGTGGAATATGTAAGAAATCTGCCCAGTCTGGTCATTTTAGCAGAAAAATTGGCTTTCTCTGCCTCTCCACCCTGGAACTTTTTCACTCGCCTCACGAGTCCCTAAATTATTAATCCGTGAGGCAGTTAACCGAGCAGAAGCAAGAAGCACACTTTGTAGGAAGATAAAACAAAACAAGAGAATTAAGAGGCATCTGGTTTCCAGGGACTCCATCCTCTGGTATTCCAAATACTAAAGGGGAAATTCAAGCCCTTCTTCTAAATCCCAGCCGGAACCGTGTCGCCAAGACCATCCTGGCAGGCGGCTAGGCCATGGGTCTGGACAAGTGCCTGGAATTCTTGGAGAATCCAGGTCGTGAGGCTGTCGGAGCCCGTGTCTGGAGTGCTCCAGCAGCTGGGCTGGGGGAATTCTCCTGGCTCCATTTATTGCAGCCTATTTTTAGAGGGCTGTTCAAGCTGGGGTGGGAGTTTTCCACCCCCCCCCAACTGGACTATTTCAACCCTATCCCTTCCTAACTCCCTCCTCCCCCAGCCAGGACGCTGGATGTGGTAGCAGTCTCTGAGCAGCGTGTCTCAGTAGTCTTCTCCTTCCGGAACCCTTGCGTGTAGGTCCTTTTGTCCATCTTCCTGATTCCATCCATCTTCCTGATTCCAACCACCTTGGTGGGTAGAAGGTGATAGCTCATTGTGGTTTTGATTGGCATTTCCCTGATGACTGGTGATGTTCAGCATCTTTTCATGTGTTTATTGGCCCTTCATATATCTTCTCTGTAGAAATGCCTATTCAGATCCTTCGCCCATTTTTTAAAATCAGGTTATTTGCCTTTTTATTGTTGAGTTGCAAGAGTTCTTTATATGGCATGGATACTAGACCCTTAATCAGATATGTGATTTGCAAATATTTTCTCCCATTCTGAGTCTTTATTTTCAGTGTCGCAAAGGCAACATCAGAAGTGAAAAGAAGATAATGTGGAGATGGGCCATGAGGGGCACTGCATTCCCACTCAGCCTGTTGCCTGGGAACCCTGCTGCACTAAACTGGGTCTAGGGACGGCCTTTGCTTGTGCTGCAAGCTGGGCCAGCCCAGCCCTCTTCCTTCACTGTCCCCCACCCCACCCCACTTTCCCCATCTGGGAATAACACTCATCATTAGGCTTTTTGCACACACACCCCCAAATGAAAGCTTCAGAAAGGCACAAGATGATGTCCCTGCATTAGTGGCTTCCTGTAGCTGCCGGACTCTCGCAGAACTGCCAGCTGCCTGGCCCTCCAGGAGGTGGATTTGCAGGTGGGGCAGGTGGGGTTTTGATTGTGTCTATGGCTGCTTGATGTCTCCCAACCCCATTTAGGGATTCCACAAGTGTGGGTGCTGGGCACTATGCTTGCCTTCATGAAGCCCAAGGACAGATAATAAACAAGTAAATATGCAAAGCGAGAACAGCCGTGACTGCTTATAGTAGGGAGAGCTGAGCAGCCTGGAAGAGGAAGTGAGGGAAAGCCTCTAAGAATTAACCCAGTTAAGGAAGCCTCAGTTTCCTTTTCCGGAAAATGGGATCACTCATAGCTCCACCTCCATCACAGTGTCTTGAGAAGCAAATATAGGTTAAGAGCTCTAATAGCGAATTAGGATTACTGTTAAACTTGCCAAGGAGGGGGGGCGGTCTGAAAGTTGTCTTTGGGTGAGGGAAGGGCAGGAGGTTGGGTAGGCTTAGGGAAAAAGAAGCTGCTTTCATCAGATTCTCACCAAAAAGTCCCCAAATGGGTGTCCCCAGCCTCGGATGGAACCCAGCATCGAAGCCCCCGAACCACACCTTCTAGGGAGAAAAGGCCTCATTTTATAAACTGAGGCCAAAGCCAGGATTGACAGAGATTGGCGCCGTCAGCAGGGTAGGCTACAGTTGGTTGGAATGGGTTTTGTATTTGCTGTGTTTACACGTCTGGGGACTCTGTTTTGGAGAGAGTGCACAGCACTCCCAGAAAAGGTACAGGGGATGCCGCCGCGGGAGAACCTCGCCCTGCGCTCCTCCCAACTTGGCACTGCTCGCCCCGCCCCCTGCGCAGCCCCGCCCCGTTGTGCCTCGCCCCTTGAGTGCAGCCCCGCCCCCGCGCTTCCCCACGAGGCTCCGCGCGGCCCCGCCCCTCTGAGCGCAGTCCGGCCTCCGGTCCCGCCCCTGGCCCCGCCCCCTCCCGGGCCACATTCCTCCGGCCGGGCCTCGCTCTGCTCCAGGCGGGCGGGTGGCGGCGGCGGTGTGGAGGTGGAGGGGCGGGCTTGGCTGGCCTGGGGGCTCGGACTTGCGGCTAGGAGTAGCGAGAGCCGGCGGGCACTGGGCCGGGTGACCCAAGGTGGTCGCGTGGCGGGTGGTCAGGTCTCCGGGTGGTCGGGTGTCCGCCGCGGGATCCGGCCGCCCCGGCGGGAGTCGGCAGCGCTCGGCGGGGCCTGGGTCCCGGGCGCCCGGCCCCGTCAGCTCCCGCAGCGGCCGCCATGTGGTGCCTGCACTGCAACTCGGAGCGGACCCAGTCCTTGCTGGAGCTGGAGCTTGACAGCGGGTAAGGGCCCCCGGCGGGGCGAAGGCCGGGGGTCGGGGTGGGTGGAGGGGGGTGAGCGCCGGGCCTCGGGCGAGAGAGCTCTGGGGAGGAGCTGCACGGACCTGGGCCGGCGGGGCGGGGTGGGGGTGCCAGCAGCTTCCAGCCACTGCACAGTTGCGTACAGTATGTTGTGGGTTTGTGGAGGGAGCCGGTGCCTTGTTGTGCATTGTAAGTGTGTGCCAGAGAGGCTGCGGGGACGGGTGTGCCGGAGTGCGTGAGACTGTCAGGATGTGTGTGATGAGTGCCTGTGTGCGAGGGAGGGAGGAGGGAGGCTGTAATGGTGTGCGTGCACCCGAACCGAGACCTGAGTTTGTGCTTGTGAGAAAAAGAGATGGAGTCGGGACAGGAGTGTGTGTGTGTTTGTGCGCGCGCGCACACACACATTCACTGGCGAGTGACTGTTAGAATGGGAGCTTGTGTGGGGGTGAGTTGCGGTGGGAGAAACTGATGGGAGTGGGTACTCGGTGCCAGGTGAGAGCGAGCGGACTGGAGTTTGTGAGTCGGAGTGTGGCCCGTGGGCATCGTTGCAGGCAGACCGAGGCTGCCAGGGAGTCTCCCCGAGGGCCTAGTTATGCTAGATCCCGGGCCTGTCTCCAGGGTCACGTGTGCGCTGTCAGGGAGACCCTGGGCAAGTGTACGCGAGACTGCGCGCAGGTGGCCCAGGTGTACTTCCGCCGGGCCACCCAGGAGCGAGCCGGGGGGACCTGAGATCTGTGTGGCTGCTGCTGTTGTGTTGCGTGCGGCCGCGAGGGGCCGATTGGGTGTGCGCGTTTGTGTACGCCTGGTGCGCTCGGGGATGGAGTCTTTGTGGGGTCGGGGGAACAAACGCGTTTCCCAGAGACCAACCCTTTTCTGCTTTGGGGCCTGTGGGCGGCTGCTTGAGTGTCCAAGGGCCCGTATTTATGGAGAGAGGGAGAAAGAGAGAGTGTGTATGTGCTGAGCATATCGATTTCCTTGCTCCGCTCGCCAGCACAGCTGCCCCCCTGAGCTGTCTGCAGGCCCCTCGGAGGAGCCAGGCTGTGGGGCGGAGAGGATTTGTTGACAAGCCGACTTGGCTTGCGCGCTGGGCCCCCTGGGGGCTGGCGGGGGAGCCCACCTGCAGCCGTTTGATCTCTGAGTTCAAAAATTCTGCGGAGTGAGTCTGGCAGTTGCACTGAGAACATGCATGTGTTCCCCTCTGCCCCCTCCTCACCCCAGGGTCCTGGGACTCTGGGCCTGAAGCCTCCATGTGTGGTTGTGGGGGTGCGGTTTCCAAGAATCCGCACTTCTTGTGTCTGGGGCTGAGACTGGGTGAGCTGCAGCTGCAGGGCCAGCTGTCTAGAATTGGTGGCATCAGTCCGAGAATGGGGGTCACAATATTCATATCCCACACGTGCCACTGCCTTACGCAGCTGTCCCACCCGGTATTGCATTTGCATTTTTGTCCTTGTGGCTCCGGCACCCCCACGTCGCAAGAGAGCAAGCTGAGGTCGAGTGTGTTAACTCGCGTCAGCACCCCGGCTCTGTGGTTTGTCGAGGACCTGCTGTGAGCATTCCCTGTCTAGGCACTGGGGACACAGCAGTGAGTGAAACTCAGTGTTTGTTCCCCTGGCACCAGTAGACTAGTGGAGACACAGTTGGCATGCTCTGCAGGCTACACCTCTTCCTCCGCTCCCAGCTGAGAGAGGGTTTCACTGGTGCCCCTCCGCTAGGACCTCTCCAGTGTCACGCTTCCAGTTGGGATGCCCATGGCCACCACTCTTGTATATTTCTCGGTCCTGCATCCCTTTTTATTGGAAGTCCTTCTTTGTATCCAATATGAATCTTCTAGCTGCAGGCAAGCCTTTCGTCATCAGGGTTGGTGATGAACCCCTGCTCCCCCAGCCTCAGAGCTTGGACCAGGTGTCCTGGAGATTGAGAAGTCCGCTCGGGCACAGCCCGAAGTTCAGCCTTCGGCCTCAGAGCAGGTGGATCACTGCTCCCGAGTGCCTGGTATGTGGCTCTGAAGGAAGTGGGTGGACTGGGAGGGACAAATCATGCCAGCTCCTGGACCCAGAAAGGAGCCAACATGCTCCAGAGACCTCAGGAGACCCCCCAGTCTGAAACAGGTCCCAGACAGTCCTTCCAGCCCAGGCCTCTCCTTACCCTCCCTTTCTAAATGGGCACATTCAGATAGGGAACCCAGCGACTTGACCAGAATATTACAAGGGTATCCTGGAGTAGAGGCCAGATGTTCTGATGGAGGGCCTCTGGAGGGCCCCTGGCAGCCCCTGCCAGGAGTTTCAGGCTTTTACTCAAGGAAGTCGGACTATGAACTAGCTGTGCTAATATTTACACAGCTTCAGTTCAAAAACATGGACGGGACTGACAGCTGCACAGTGAAACAGTGTGATGACTGGGCAAATAGGTGTTTCTGGAAGGGATTGAGCAGGGCTCCCCGGGCTCCAGGAGCTCAGGGTGTGTGTGTGTGTGTGTGTGTGTGTGCGCTCACACGTGCGAGCGTGCGGGTGTTATCTGACCGGACTCTGTGGAACGACGTATCTGAGTTTGCCAGGAGAACGTGTGAGTCTAGAGTGGCTCAAGGAGGCCAACAGACTTTGTTTCAAATCCCAGCTCAGCTTTGTGACGTTACACAAGTTACAACATCCCTCTGAGCCTCAGTTTCCCCTCCGTGGAAGGGAATGATGCCCTGCTTCGCAGAGATGCTTGAGGTTGTGCCGACAGCCCTGGCAGTGCTGGTCGGCCCCAGGCCTCCAGTCCCAACTCCAATTGTCCAAGTCAGCCCTCCGCTCCTCCCACCACCAGTGACCTGTGGGAGTCTCTTCCTTCCCCTTTTGTAAATTTCCTCTGAATTGTGACGACGGGTGGAACAGCTGCCCAGGGGGCTTGCATGAAGCCAGAGGCCTGGGAGAGAGCTCTGCAGAGGTGGCCTGGGTCCCTTGGGCCCAGAAGTGTATGTGTTTGTGCAGTGGGGTGAGGATGCTCAAAGGCTGTTGACTGTGACTTATCATTTGTCCTCAAAAGCAAACCATAATGAGTTTAAAGGCCATTAAGGCTCTTGAAGAATTAATTGGTGCAGACTTAGAGAATCTGGCTGCTCAGCCTCTCTGAGCTGCTGCTGGGATGGGGATTATGGTGGAAAACATGGCACGGTGCCACCTGGACCTGCTACTCTTCTGGCTGCTGTGGCTGTACCCCTAGAAGGGCAAGTGCCCCTTTAAACCCTGGGCCTGTGTGTTCTGATGCCTGTGGCCAAGTGGTAGGCACAGCTGGGCATCTATGAATGAATGCACCCACATGCTCTCCTGCACTAGGGGTGCTTTGTTCTCAGGAGAGGTGTACACGACCCACTGTTGTGCTTTCCTATGTTCCTTTATTCACTCCCCAGCTACTGAGCACCTACTTTGTGCCAGGCCTGGGGCTAGATGTAAAGGAACCAAGATTCATGATTTGAAACCACATGTCACAGAACACAGGCCTTAGGGTCGCACAAAACCATCTCTGCCTCTTCCCAGCAGTGTGGCGTTGGTTCTGTTGCCTCCCCTGAGTCTCAGTTTTCTCATCCATGAAACGGGGCTAAGAAATACCTCCCCAGAGGGGCCATGCAGCTTGGCCCAGTGACTCACACCTATTAGATGCCCGACCAATGAGCTGTCAACACCAGCGTCATCACTACCTCTTCTGTTTGGAGAAATGGCTACCGAATGAAGGTGGCTCCTCGCGCTTTTTTGGTGGTTTCTGGAGCTATGTGGTTTTTTGTGTGACCTCTGTCCTTGAGGGACTAAGGCATGGTCCCAGCGGCTCTGAGTCAGATGTCCTTTTATGCTTTATTTGAACGTAGCCGTGGCTTCCCTACTTCTTGATGCAGATGGCCATTCTTTCCATTTTCTTTCCTTGGTTTGCGGCTTTCCTAACATGACGGTCTAATCTGAGCTGAAGGCCCAGACGTAGAAGTGTAGCATGAGTCCCTCCTTGTTTGTCTGGACGGGGAAACTATGACCGCATCTGTTTTTTCCTCTTTTTTCAAAGGTCAGTGTAGTAATAATAATGGCAGCGGTTGCCATTTAGCTCTGCATGAAGTACTTAATTTTCAAAGTAATTCATGAGTAAGGGCTTCTGACCCCATTTGGGGAACAGTTGGGGGATGGTTATGTGACTTGCCCAGGGTCACTGGCCAGTAAGCCATAGAGCTGGGATTTGAACTCAGGCGGCCTGGCTTTGGGGCCTGTGTTCATTAGCCAAGCCGTGCCTCCTCTGGGATTAAATAGCCTTTAACAAAATATGTGATATTTTGTTCCATACCTGTCCCAAGCCATGGAACAGGTATGTCTGGTATCCCCAGGTGTCAGCATTTCCAAAATGTTCCCAAATGTCCCATCCTCGGGCCGGTTTGAGAACAACCCTCTGGGCTCTCCTGGTCTCTCGCCAGACCCCTCAGACTCAAGAGCTGCTCCCCCAGGTGCTCCAGCCGGATTCTGAGACCGTGCCCTTTGGTCCCGAGCACTTGGGCATTCTGAGGGTAGAACACTTGCCCTAGGCCAGCCTCAGCATGGACCGGGCTCTGGGGACAAAAGCCAGCTGTCCCTTGACTCTCTGCAGAACCAGAGCAAACACAACCAGCTTCTGCATGGTGAGGAAACCTGAGGCCAAGGCCTTTGACGTCATTAGGGGACACACATGCATGCGGGCTGCTGAACTCGCTCCCACGCGACAGGAGAAGGACTGTTAATAAACTGGAAAATTTGGAAAACTCCCCAGCTAGGGGACAGTCTCCTCATTCAGGTTCCCCCAATCTCACTGTTGCCCAAGCCCGGTCCAGGTCTGTCCACCAACATGAATACTTTCTCCCCAGTGGCTGTTGTAAGAGATGGAAGCAAACGGTATTTGCTTTTCCTTTTTCTGGCAGGGAGGTTAGGTGGTGCAAGAATTCAATGAGTTAGTACACGTGAAACACTTAAATCCATGCCTTATTGTATTATGCAGTAAGTGCTCAATAAATGTTCATTATAATCATTGTAGTTGTTGCTGTCTATCCTGATTCTTACTAAGCTTGGAGGGTTCTCCCCCTCCAGAGCCCTGGGCAGAGCTGGCTCTAACTGTCTGTTGGCAGTCAGCCTCCCTAGAAGCCCTGGCGCCAGTCACCTCTTCCCATCCCCTTTCTGGGCCTCAGTTTCCCATCTGTGAAGAGGGGTGAACTTCGTGATGCTTGTGGTCATTTGCTGAGGAAGGATGTTTGACCCAGTGTTGGGGGAGCAGATTCTGTGGCCCGCCCACCATAGCCCTAACCCCAGCTCTGGGCCTCCCACTCTCAGTGATCTCAGGCACGGTCCTTGGGCTTCCTGTACCTCAGTTTTCCTGCTCATAAGACGTGGATGACAGTAGGAGCCCCTGGAGCTTTTGTGAGGATTAAACAAGTTAATCCACATGAAGTGCTTAAACGACACACAGTTAACACTCGAGAGTTGCTGGCTCTCAGCTGTGACATCAGGGCTGCAAAGTCCGACTGTGCTGAAATTGGACCGTGGGACTCATGTTGTCAGACAGGAACGCATCTTCTCTCCTTTTGGCTGCAGACAAGGCCGGGGTAAGAGTGAGAAGGAAGAAGAGGGGTGCTAGTTGGGGGGAGTCATGTGAGGGTGTGGTGCTGCACTTGTGAGACGGGTCGCGAGCTTGGTGACAGGTCACAAAGCCCATAGGCTTATGCGTGTGCTTGTAGCCTGCTGAGACAGGATGGTCCAAAATGTTTTAGGAAACACTTTGCCCATGGATTGGAAAAATTGCAAAGTAAGGTGGCTTGGCTCTCAGCTAGAGTGAAGATTTCTTAGGACGGGGAAATTGTCTGTACCTGGGTGATGGAGACAGCCCCTGGGACACTTCATGAGCAGGGACATTGAGGCCGATGCCCCAGGCTTGTGGCCCTGAGGTGGAGCAGGGTGGCCTCTGGACTTCTCAGCTGGGGGCCTGTGCTGAGATCTGGTACTTGGGGCAAGACTGGCATCTGGTCCTACCCGGGGCTGCTCCTGGCACCTGAGGTGGCTAAGAGCTCCAGAGCCTGGCCTTGGGTTCTGCATTGTGCTGCTCTGCCCTCTCCCTCCAGGGAGGCAGCTGGGTGCAACGGGAAGAGGGTGGCATTTGAGCTGGAGGAACTTGACGTGAGTCCCTATTCTGCTCCTCTGTGGATGAGTGGCCCGGGCAAGGTGGCCCCCTCTGTGAGCCTTATCTGTCAAGAGAGATCACGAGGGAGAGGTGGCTATGCGTCGCATACACTACAGGTGCCTAGACCATGCCCATCAGAAAGGGACGAGGGCTCCACTGGCTTTGAGCAAAGCCACAACTGGTTTTGATGGGTCTGGAGTGGGTACAGGTTTGAGACTGGAGCTGGAACAGGCCACAGAATAAAAATGATGGTGTCTGACACTTGGGTGGGCTTTGAGTTTTACACACACTGACCTTATTTGAACCTTCCCAGAGCCTTATGACATAGCTGGTGGTTTTCCCACTTTACAGATAAGCAAACCAAGGCAAAAATGAAAATAATGTCCAAGCTCTGCAGAAAGTAGATTTGGTATTCTGGTTCATGTATCTTTCATGCTCCCTGACATCACTGGCACGGGGAGTCTGGGCCTGAGAACGCTGGGTAGTGGAGGGCGGGGGCACTGGGAGGACCCCACTGGGTCAGATGGGCACAGAAGTGGGCTGTCATTTTGCAGAGTGGACAGAGGACTCTTGGAAGCTCTGGAAACTGGCCTTGAATCCCAGTGGCAGGGTTTGCCAGGCCCAGGAGGTCATCTGGGTGTAAGAACTGTCCCCCACATTCCCTGGGATGACTCTCCACGGAGGTAATGAGAAAGGAGGGGCTGGAACAGTGCCAGGCTTGTAGCAGGTGCTCACTAAATGCCAGTTGTTCCCATCTACTGTATAGACTACAGTTGCTATTCCTGCCATGATGTCCCGTCCAGGCCCTGGACTGGACCCCAGAGTGCACTTAGTCCCGTGCGGAGGGAGGTTGGAGAGGAAGTGTTTGGGGAAGCAGCTCTTTCCTCTGCTGTTACCAGAGGAGGAAGGAGCGGGGGAGGTGCAGCCATGCAAACTCCAGCTCTCCCTGTTTCTTCGGGGCCATTGACTTTTCTAAGAGCCGTAATTTAAGTGGGCAGGAACCGGGATTTTTTTTTGTTTTCCTACTTAGTAAGAGTTGGCAAAATGGCCCGGAGAAGGCCTTGATGTGGATAGCAGACTCTTAGCACTATTTTGAACTTTTCCTTATGGAATATTTTAAATACACACAGAAGTAGAATGGTATGATGACCCCTACGGGCAATCGTATTTCATCGCCCCCAGATTATATACAAGCACGTCCCAGACATTTCGATGTTTTTAATCAAGGATCTATCACGTGGAGGCGGAGAGGTCCAGTTGCTGGGGTGGGTTCCTGGGACGAGGCATAGAGTTCCCCAAACAACTCTTGGCTGTGTTGACCCAAGGTGGGCAGGAGACCGGGTCAGTTCCCAGCCTTGAAGACCAAGCGATGCCTGCCCCATTCAGAGAAGTGTGTGTCAGAGGCCTTGTGTGTACAGGCAGCCAGGGGAGGACAGGCTTGTGCGTCCTCATCAGACAGGGCTTTCCTGGGCTCTCATCAGGTCAGGAGTGCCCAAGGCTCTTGCCGTCACCGGGACCCTCTGCTGAGTGGCCCCACTAGGCCCTGCCTGCTGACCTCCTGGCCCCTTGCCTGGTGGCAGAGTTGGGCAGTGGCACCTGCCTTTGCCGTGAGACAGGTGGCCCCTCAGCTTGCTTGGCCTTTGGACACTGAGCGCTCTTGCCTGGCTTAAGAGACCGGGCCCTCCCGAGGTCCTCCCACCACACTGTGTCAGCCCCGGGCTTCCCTAGGCCCCTGCCAGGCCCTCTTCCCTTCTCCCCACGTGGTCTCTCCCATCCTGCCGCTTCTAATGCTGCTGCTTCTGTAGCCTGGCACGTACCAGGTGCTCAGTAAACTTTAGTTGCAATAGCTGTATTAGTTTCGATAATGTTCTGGTATTCTGAGGAATGTATACTACCCCTAGCATCTTCCACAGTGCTTGGCACACAGCAGGCCCTCCACCAAGTGTAGTTAAAAAACAGACCATGGGCCCGAGTCCCACCTCAGTCCTGCTCCCAGCAGTGGCCATGCCCTGTCCACTCACCCCTCGCTGTCATCAGGTGCAGATGCCGGGGTTGGCTCAGATGGTCTAGGGCTGGCTTCTGAACAAAGGATGTGCTAAGGCTCCTTCCCACCATTGCACACTCACAGCCTTATAGTCGCTCCCTTAGGCCCGGCGGCCCCCATGCACCGTGGGGAGTAACAGTCCTATACTGTGGTAATAACAGCGGCTACCCTGAGCCCTTCCGGGTGACAGGCCCCAGGCTGAGGATTTGTGTCTGCTTTATCATCTGCCTGTGAGATAGACCGTGCCCACATTTTACCGCTGAGAAATGGAGGCACAGAGAAGCCAAGTCACTTACCCAAGGTCACACAGCCCCTTTCTGCCAGGTGCCAGACAGGTGCGGGAGGTTGAGGGGTTGGTGTTCCCTACCCTGAGCCTTCGTCTTTCCCCCAGACCCTTTCTGCATGCCTGCTCTGGTGTGCAGACAGGGGCCAGTCAGGCGAGTGCTGCTCTACTGCAGGCTCAGGTCCTGGGAGGGCAGGAGGAGTCCAGTGGTGGGCAGATGGCGGGGTGGGGGGATGGGGGGTTGCTTTCCCAGCAGTGGGAAGAGCATGTGGAAGGTGGGGGGCATGAAGTGCTTGGCCTGGTGCCTCAGTCTCCCCTCTCCTCACCCCGTGTGGGAGTTGTGTGGGCTGTGGTAAGTCACATTGGCCCTCTGTACATCAGTTTCTCCATCTACAAAATGGGGAGATGACACCGCACCTGTGTCATGTAGTGCTTGTCCGCAGCACCAAGAAGGAACCCTCCTGTAAACTGTGGACTTTGGGTGATAACATTGTGTCAGTGTAGGTCTGAGGATTAGCAGATGCACCACAGAGGAGGCTGGGCGGGCGAGAGTGGGGGAGCTTATGCGTTGGGGGGGCAACAGAGAATACGGGGACTCTCTACTTTCTGCTCCACGTTTCTGGGAACCTAAAACTGCTTTAAAAAATGAAGCAGGACGCCACGTGTCAGCTCTGTGTGAGGTGCTCAGAGCATCTGTTATTGTCAGAGTAGTTATGCCATCATCCTTGAACTTACTTCTTCATCTACTCGTTTTATACATGGGTTTGCACCACCGCAGACACGGGCATGTGAAACATGCCCCCTCCAGGGGTCAACTCCCAGTCGAGTAGAGAAGTCCTGTGGGCTCTCCTGGGCTCTGCTCCCTCCACCATGATGCACCCAGCGACTGGGTCAGGGGAGCAGCGGGAGAGAACCAGGACAGTGGCCACACATCCCCGGGCTGGGCCAGGAGTCGGCGCAGGGCGGAGCCACAGCCTGGCAGGGAGGTGGGGGCCGCTGGAGGGGCAGCAGGCTGGGAGGTGGGCTGGGAGCCTGTGGGCGGGGTGGGGAGGGAAGGGCCCCTCCAAGATGCTTGGACCACGACAAAGATTTTATACCCTAAAAGACTTGAGCGATTTGCATCTTAGAAAGTGCTTTCTGGCTGTCGAGGAGGGTAGAGGCAAGCTTCGTGTGGGTGCCGGTCTAGGATGGGACTGGAGAGCCAGGGCCCGGATTGTCCCAGGCCCCCAGACCACCTCGCACGCCTGGCCCCGGCCAGCAGGGTGGGCCAGAGGCGGCAAGGCCTGCATGGTGTGCATCTTCCTCCTCTCTGCCCACACTCTGTTCCAGAGCCAAGCCTCCCCAGCCTGTGCCTCCCGCCCGGCACTCCCGGGCGTCCCTGGGGCCCGGCCCAGCCCTGTCTGCTGGAGCCTGCCACAGAGAATGGTTTTATTTGAGTCCATTTTGCGCGTATGGAAATAACTAGAGGCCTCTGTATTTAATTTGGCTCAGCCAGGAAGATTTTGGCTGTGTGTGTGTGTGTGTGTGTGTGTGTATTCTGAAAAATCTTTCCGAGTGAGCCTCAGGGGTTGGAAGCTGTGGTCGTCATTATGCAGTCAGAAAGTCAAAACCAACAAGGACTACCCTGGCTTAGCTGGGGGTGAGGGTCTGGCAGAGAGTGGGCTATAGGAAGTAGCTATGTGTATGTATGTGTGTAGAAAGGGAAGAGGGCGATGCCGTACACAGAGATCATGCAGCGAATCTGTTTTGTAAACTTTGCTGCCCGAGACCAGGTAAGCCGTGTGTAGGAGGCAGGTAGAGGGGCTTCGGAAAGTATAAGCTCTGTACGGACCCGCAAGAGACACTTCTGGTTTCCCAAGCAGGAAGTGCTTCATTTGGTGTTGGGCTGGAGAACACTTATCCTGAATCCCTCTTTTTGGCCTTGACCATCCCAGCAAAGACTCTCCGCTGAGCCCTTCTTCTCTGACCAGCGGTGGGTGGAGCACAGCAGAGAAGCCCCACACGCCCGCCCGGGGGCCTTGTAGTTGGCAAAGTGCGTCCCGCTTGATTCCCACATTTCTGTTGGGCAGGAAGGGCAGGAATGATCTGCACCGCAGAGAGGCGACCAGAAGCCTAGAGAGGTAAGGTGATTTGCCCCGGAAGTGGGAAACCTGGTCTCAGCATGGTCTGATCTCCACCCAGAGCTTCCCCACACTCTCTGTGGACGCTTCTGGAACCATGGAGGCACTGTTCCAAACACAGAGACCGGCAGAGGGGGCTGCCAACCCCAGGAGACCACCTAAGAGTCTGGCTTGAGAATAAACACCAGGTATCAGAGGGCTTTTCCAATGATGTCTTGACCACATGGAACTGAGAAATGAGGGCCTCTGGGAAGTTGAGGCCGGGTGGCTATGACCATGTGATTTTGAATCAGAACCAGTCGGGTGATTTGGCTTTGGTAAGGTCTTGTAAAAGTTAAATAGCAGAGGCTACAGAGCGGAACTACTTGACGTTCCCACCGGCCATGCACAGCTGTGGGAAGTCTTGAGTCCTGCCCCTCGGGACTTGGTGTTCTAAATCAGGTTCCCTGGGAATGACTGAGCCTGGGGCCGCGGATCAGACCGCTGCTCTTTGAGATGGGTCCTGTGTGAGCATCGCACCAGGCGGGAAGGTGACGAGTGGGGGAGGAGCAGGCCAAGTGTGACGGGCAATAGGGAGCGGTGAGGACTAGGGCGGAGGAAGGGCATGTACCATCTGGGTGTGGCTGTCCCTGCTCTGTCTGTCATCAAGCAGGACTGTGGGCCCTGTATGGCCAGATCCTCAAAGGTTTCTCTCCCCAAGAAAAGTCAGCAGCCCGGATTTTCATTTAAAAAAAGAAAAAAAAACTTCTGGATGTTAAGTGTTGGTGATTTATTATAGCTTTGGAGGGTTTTTTGTTGGTTTGTTTGTTTTAAATATTCTTTAGGCCCTGGGGCTGTTGAGACCTTGTGAGCCCGTTGCTGGGAGGCCCTCTGTCTTTCAGAGGGCTCTGTGAAGTCTACGGTGTCTATATGAGGGCAGGGGATGGGGAGCACCAGGCCTCCTACCCAGCTTTTCCCGGATGGGCCTCACCCCTGCCTTGGCCTGCCCAGATAGCACTGGGGAGAATAAAGGGCTTTTTCACAGCCGGTCTGTGGAAAAGCTGCCCATCCTGGGCTTGGCTGTTGGAAGCCTGATTATCCTGGTTTGGGCCTATCCCCGGCTTAGTGCTCCGGACCCCAGGATGTAGGGTGAGATCCCAGGCAGGTCAAGAACCACTCTGGGACAAATGGTGATGCCACCAGGACCGTCCCCTCAGCAAGCAGAGGCCCTGGCTGGACTTGACTGCAGGATATTTGTGTCGGCCCCAGGCCCCTGCCCTCGGCCAGAGCCTCATGGCTGCCCTCTGCCAGCTGGCTTTCCGCCTGAGTAAAAGCTCATGTTTGCCAACCTGTCGAGTGAGACTCTGTTCCCGCTTCCTGTCTGAGGCCCCGCCAGTGCCGACCTGGCCCCACAGACTTCCCAGGATTGGGGAGACGGGCACGGGGCAGAGGTAGGCCCAGGGAGCCGAGCCAGGGGTCCCCAAGAGGTGGGACCGCATGAGGCCCTGGTTCCCCTGTGACTCGGGGCCTGGAGAGCAGTGTTCTGGGTGCAGACCACCTGTCTGTGTCTTGGAGAAACCTTCTACAGCCATTTAATATTTCCGAGGCCTGGCTGCAGGGCGAGGGAGCGAGCCCCGTCCCGGCTGTATGGTGTGTCAGTGGCCTCGCGTGCCTCTAGGCCTCAGTGCCCCGCTTGCAAACAAGAGAGGAATGAGCCCCACCCGGGGCTTGCAGGAGCGAACAAGGGGGCCCAGGGGAAATGCCAGGGGACAGTGGGATAAGGGGACACCGCCCAAGGGTCTTAGAAGAAGATGAGAGGGGTTTGGTCCTGTGGCTCTTGGATCAGGGGAGAAGGTAAGACGGGGTGCGGTTGTGGGAGGGTGCACTTGGCACAGGCTCTCTGTATTTGCTGAATGGACAGATGAGTGATGAGACTTCCCAGGTTTGTGTGGGCTCCTTAGTCGCCAGTGGTGTCATACATCCATCCCTCCACCCATCCCTCCACCCATCCCTCCCTCCACCCATCCCTCCATGCATCCCTCCCTCCACCCATCCCTCCTTCCATCCCTCCTCCACCCATCCCTCCTTCCATCCCTCCATCTCTCCCTGCTTCCATCCATCCATCCATTCACCCATCCCTCCATCCATCCATCCACCCATCCATCCATCCATGCACCCATCCCTCCTTCCATCCCTCCATCCATCCCTCCTTCCATCCATCCATCTCTCCCTCCATCCATCCCTCCGTCCATCCCTCCTTTCATCCCTCCATCTCTCCCTCCCTCCATCCATCCATTCACCCATCCCTCCTTCCATCCACCCATCCATCCACCCACCCATCCCTCCTTCCATCCCTCCATCCCTCCATCCATCCACCCATCCCTCCTTCTATCCATCCATCTCTCCCTCCATCCATCCCTCCGTCCATCCCTCCTTCCATCCCTCCATCTCTCCCTCCCTCCCTTCATCCATCCATTCACCCATCCCTCCTTCCATCCACCCATCCATCCCTCCTTCCATCCCTCCATCCATCCCACCCTCCATCCCTCCATCCATCCCACCCTCCATCCATCCATCCCTCCATCCATCCCACCCTCCATCCATCCATCCCTCCATCCATCCCTCCCTCCATCCCTCCCTCCATCCCTCCATCTATCCCTCCCTCTACCCATCCCTCCATCCATCCCTCCCTCCACCCATCTCTCCCTCCCTTCACCCATCCCTCCTTCTATCCATCCCTCCTTCCATCCCTCCATCTCTCCTTCCCTCCATCCATCCATCCACCCACCCACCCATCCATCCCTCCTTCCATCCCTCCATCCACCCCACCTGCCATCCATCCCTCCATCCCTCCTTCCATCCATCCATCCATCCATCCCTCCCTCCCTCCCTCCCTCCCTCCAACAAATACTAACTAAGCACCTGCTTGTGCTGAGCCCTGTTCACAGCCCTGGGGATGCCTGATCCAGAAACAGAGCAGCACAGGCAACCACACCTCCACCCTCCCAGAGCTAACTTTCTCATGGCAGGAGCCCATCTATAGATCAAATGAATGGAAAAAAACAGCGAAATGTGCTAGGAAGAGACCCCTGAGCTCGACATGACCCAGGCAGTGGAGGTGGCAGCTGTAGATCTAGAACCTTCCCTCCTGCCAGATGAGCCCTGTCCCCCCACATCTGCCATGCTCTGAGCTCCCTGGGACCACACACCACGAGCGCCTCCCCTGGCCTTGCTCTGGGCTCGGAGTGTATGCACAGCCGAGACCCTTATTCCGAGGGGAGCCCCCAGAGTCATAAACATTCACAGGAGATCTGATCGCAAGTTCTGAGGGCTGCCCGCCCACCAGCGCTGTCTCCAGGACCCTGAATCCCCATCTGCACAGCCCATTCTGGTCCTCCGGGGCATTCTTGCGGGTGTGACTGGGACAGTCCAGCCAGTCTCCAGCAGGCAGGCAGACAGATGTTCTTCATGTTCAGGAGTGAGGCCTGGGCTGGGGAGTCTCGAGCTGCCACCTCCCCGGGGCCAGAAAGATGACCTTGGAAAACATATGGACAGGACAGGGTGAGGGCCCAGCTGCCTGCGCTGGCCTCACAGGACAGCTTTTTTCTTCCCTCTGGCTGTGCACTGACGAGAACAAGCCCCGATGGAGGAAGGGCGCTGCCGAGGCCCCTCCTGGATAATTCCCTCTAATTAGGCAGGGCATTGGCTATCTGCAGGGCCCCTTGCCAGGGCACCATTCAGCTGAGTCTGCCACATCGCCTCCAAGTTGTGGCCTTCCACCACCACCCCCCGCCCCCCACCCCAAGAAAGTGGGAAATCGAGGCTCAGGGAAGCTGGGGTTGGAGATTCTCCCTGTCACTCATGTTGTCACCGCATTAGGATGGTAAGTGCCCGGCAGAGCTGTGCAGGGCGCTCAGGACCAAAGGGCAAGGAGCAGGTGTCAGCTGCCACCCCTGTGCCCCCGCCACCCCAGGTGTCCCTCAGAATGGCCCCCCCTTTCCTGCTGTGCTTAATGGTCCGAGGAAACCCCCCCATTCCCAAGCGCTGCCTGCGTCTCCTTGTGGCGCCCGCCCCTCCCGCCGGGAGCTGCTGACAAGCAGGGAAATGCTGGATGTGGGTTCGGTTAAGCGTAGCTCTAAAAATAGCCTCCTGCTTTGAGAAGTTCCTTGTTCAGAGTCGTACATTTTTACAGGTACACAGAAGTCACTGCTGGAGGTCTCGGTGCTTGGTATTGAGAGATAATGCTATAGCCCAGGAGGTACATCTGGGCCAGACCTTGTCTCAGCCTCGGCAGGGCCGGCCTCAGGGTAGGAAGTCAGCAGGCCGGCGCTTGGTTGGGGCTCTCTCCCCTGAGACAAGGGGGCGGTCAGCAGAGAGGCAAGTGGGCACACCTGGTCGGGTCGCCCTAGGAGCAGCCGTTGTGGGCTCAGGGTCACCTGAGAGGTCTGTGGGTCACAGAAGCCGAGAGACATGGGGATGGAGACCAGGGGCCAGTGGTAGGGGCTGTGGGTCCACTCTGTGCAGTGGGGCAAGGCTTGGAGCAGACCCCCGTTCCCTCTTGGTTGAGACCACGGGCTCCTGAAATTGGCCCTGCCTTAGCCCCAGCCTGCTGGTGGGAGGGGTCAGGCCCCCTATGCAGCCCATTGACCGCCTCCCCACCCGTCAGGGAGCAGGGAGACCCCCCAAGAAAGGGCCCTAGCTGGCTGCGTCCCCTCAGGGACCCTAGCCCGTGCCCAGTGCCCTTTCCTCCTGGGCCTTCCCAGGTCTCCCCTCTCATGTGCCCAGGTCTGTCCCTACTTTACAACCAGTCTTCCTTGCAGCCCCCAGCCCCCTTCAGCTGCCACCCCATTTCCACTGTCTCCTCACCACCGTCCCCAAAAGCTTCTCCACCAGCTCCTCCTTTCACCCCCGCGCTGTGCCAGCCTCGGGTCACCACATCCCTGCTCTCTGCTGCCTCAACTTGGTGCCTCTGGCCTCTCCAACTTGGGTTCAGGACCCTGAGGACTCCTGTTCTTCCTCCCATTCCTCCCGCGAGTGTCTCCCAGCTAGTCAGCATCCTGCACCTAGATCCTCACCACCTAGCACAGGCGGTGCTGTCCCCCAGGCACTGCCGCCTCCTCCCTCCATCTTTCCCCTGCTCACCCTGCAAGTCCAGACTCCTTAGCAAGCCTCGCAGGGCCCCGCCCTTCCGTATATGCCAAACTGAACTTCTCCGCCCCTTGCCTTGTGCACACCTTGAAAACCCACCTCTCCCCACTCAGCCTTTACCCCTCACTGCCACACGGTCCTGGCTGATGGCACGAGCCTCCCAGGAAAGACTTCCCACCCCTGGTACCAGAGCGCGGACTCTGCTCACCACCCTGCGGTGCCTGACACTTCCTCTATTACTGTTCCTAACACAAGCCGTCCTTATTAATTAATTGCATCCCCCAGCCGCGAGGACAGGGCTGTGTCTGTCTGCTCATGGCCACCCTCACAGTGCCTGGCAGGGGTCTGTCACCTAGATGGCATTCAGGACATGTTCGCTGAATGAAGCAACAGAGTGACAGAGTTGTGTTTTAACAGAATCCAGTTTCCCATCCTAGCAGGGAAGCCCCAACTCTCAGGACCTGACATCCCCGAGATGTCACCTCCCCACATATAGTGGTGTGGTGGTGCTGTTTAAGTGCTATAGAAGGAAATGGAGCAGGGAAGAATAAGGGAGGGCAGAGGGGGGAAGGGTGTGGTTTTTAAATGAGATGAGCTAAAGGAGATGAAGGAGTGAACCAGGAAGACATCTGAGAAAAGAGACACCAGACAAAGGAAACAGCATGTACAAAGGTCCTGAGTTAGGAGTGTGTCAGGAGTGTAGAGTAACAGGAGGACAGTGAGGGTGGGGTGGCCAAGGGGGCATGGAGGAGGGATGGCAGGAAGAATGCTCGGGTCTTGCAGTCTTCTGGGTCACTCTGAGGACTTGGCCTCTCTGAGCCCGTGAGGTGGGAGCAGAGGAGGGACCTGGTGAGTTGTATTTTAATAGGATCCCTGCTTCTGTGTGTAGAAGGGTGGGAGAGTAGCAGTGCCTCGAAGGTGCCTGCCTTCCGGAGGTCTGCTAGTCATCAGAGCAGTGGTGCTGGGCAGTTAGATGCTGGGTTCATTTGGTGCCTTTGTGACTCCTATATATCCTCACTAATGCAGATTTGGGAACTAGTTAAAGCAGGAACCCTCCTGACTCCCCCTGACCCCCAGCAAGCCCTTTCGGGGTGCCTCCTGGATTGTCCAGACAGCTCATCACCTCCCTGCTCCTGGTTAACCAGCCAGAAGTCATGTTGAGCCGTGTATGCCTCACGTGGACTCACCCCCTAAAATGTTTTCAGTTCCTGTGAGGGCGCCAGCCTCTCCTGGCCTGTCCGTGCCAGGCTTCGGCAGTGTCTGGAGGCTCTGAGCACAGGGCTCAACGTCTCCGCCCACATGAGTACCTCCCCTGGACTCTCCTGAGATCGCCACTGACAATTAGGACCTTTCCTTCCGGGTCCCCTTCATCCTGCCCCTGCCCCCCCAGGGGAGACGCCCTGCATCACCAGGCCTTGGTTTAGGTGGTCCCCAGCTCCCCCTCCCAGGAGGGACAGAGCTTTGGGATGCTGCTGGGTGTTCATAAGTCACCTCGGTTGCCAGCCAGGCATCTGTCCTCCCAAGAACACCACCTCCTCTCCCCACCCTGACCAGGGAAGACGGCCTGGATGGCCTGCTCAAGAACAGCTCCCCAGTTTCCCCAGGAAAGTCTTCTCTGTCCCTTTCTTGCTGGGCACACCAGCTGTGCGTTCCTTTATGCACTCAGTCTCCCATTGAAATCCACCCCTCTATGTCCTTGTACTCTGCTCCTTGCAGCCAGGCCAGCCCTTGGGGACTGCCTCCCTGACCCCAGGGACTTTTCACAGAGTGGGAAAAACTGGGGGAATGTTGCACAGCGGAGTCTAGGCTCTGCTCTGAGCGCTGCCATCTTGGGGAAGCCACAAATCCTTTCTGAGTATCCTCGGTGGGATCCCTGCAGGGATTAAATACGTGGACGTGGTTTGTGCAAGGGCTCGCATGTAGCGCAGTGGGTGAGTGCGTTTGTGCCGTGACCTGCCCCAAGCCACAGCAGTCCCTGAAGACTGGTTTTCCAGACCCTGCTGGAACACCTACACTACCCACTGAGGCAGCCCTGTCCCCAATAGCTGAAATGCTAGAAACCTCTACTTCCCCAGAGCTCCCAGGCTGCCTTCACCCTACTTCTGGTGCCACTGACCTGCCTGCTCCCATTGCCCCCATGGTGGCCCTGCAAAGACCTGGGCGTTGTGGGTGGTCCCAAGGCTGCCTTCCTGCAGCTGAGCCTTCCCTGTTCTTTCTCAGAGGACATGGCCACCTTTCCCTTCCCACCCTCACCTCCTCCCGAGACCCTGCCCTAGTTTGTCTGCATCCCTCCCCCAGGACCTGGAGCAGAACAAGTCCCAAGTCCCCTAGGTTCTGGACCCCAGCCCTGCCCCCCAGCATGTCAATCTCATGCTTTTCCTCAGGACAGCCGAGTGGCTGAGACACCCACTTGGGGTCAAGTCCCAGCCCTGCTCTTCCCTACATAGGTAACTTTGGCCTAGTGACTCAACTCCACCACTCCCAGAGCCCATCTACAGAAGGCACAACTCTCAGCATGGTGGTTGGGTTACAGGCCATGTAGTTTAAGCACTTAACACAGTGCCTGTGTCCAGCAGGTTTTACAGAGCAGAGTTACTGCAGCATGATCCAACCCCGTGTGTGTGATTGAGGAGTCATATAAGCACAGTGGGTAGGTGTGCAGACTCAAGCCAGACTGCCTGCCTCCCAAGTTCACCCACTTGCTGTATGTATGACCTTGGGGTTGAGTTTAACCTCCTCTCCATGCCTGTAGGCTGTACCTTTAATGCTTAGAGCGCAGCTAACTATATAGACATTCATTTACTCTTCGTACTATCGGTGTCCTTATGTTGGGGTGAATAGCCAGCCCCCTAGAGGGTCCCTGCTTCACCCATGTCCCCTTGCTTCTGCCCAGAGCCTCCTCTGACTAACATTTTTCTTGAGAAAAGTCATTCGTGACTTCACAGGCCATAATTAGAGACATCCGTGGCCCGAGTGGCTGAGGGCCCCCCAGCCCTGACTCACCCCCCCAGCGAGAGTCAGGACGTGCCGTCTGAGCCATGGGCCCCGGGTCTTCTTCTGGGACTGTCCCGCCCTCCCTAGGGCCTCCGTCAGCCCACGGCTGGAGGCAGCCGTCTGCGCAGAGAGAGGCCCTGCACAGAGACGGGTTCCCTGGCTCACACACTGGGCCTGTCTGTCCCCCCACCCCCACCTCTAGCTGCCGGGATGTGTAGGTTGGACCCTATCAGTCAAAGACTAACCAGAGACAGAGTTTAGGAAGTGTCTTTTATGAGCTGAGCAGTCTTTTAAAGGACTTCATCTGTGTTGACTGTGTCAAGCCTCACAGCAGTCGTGTGAAGTCAGGACTCTGACCCCATTTCACAGGGAAGGAAACTGAGGCCTGGAAGTATTCTTGCCCGCAGTCACTCAGCTGGTAAGCGCTGGAAGCAGTTTCACCCAGAACTCCAGCTCAGAGCCTGCAGCAGGGAGGCCGTCTAGTCCCTCACTTGGCAGAAAGGCATGGGGATGTTACCCTTTCCAAAATGTGTTTTCAGTTCTTACGTGCTTTTCCTCATCATCCCAGGGCAGTCGGAAACTCTAGACGCTGTTCTGTCGCGAACCAGCCGTTTCCCCACATAAATATCACACACCCCAGCCTCGGGCGGAGGAAGGCGTGTTTGGGAAACTGGAGAAGGGGAGGAGGAGGTTGGACAGGGTCACTGTCTGAGGATGCGGGGCTCTGAGCCCTAGGCCAGCAGGGGAGGGCCAGGGACATACCCGTGTGCAGCTCTAGCTATCAGCTACATAGCTGTGCTGGGCCGGGCCCGCCTCTGGAGCGCCATGTGCACCCGTGGAGCTTTCGGGAAGGAGCCCGGCTCGGCTCCCCATCTTTGCCAGGGGCCAGGGCTCCCAGGGACCCATCCCGGCGGGGTGGGTGCACCCTCACATTCTCTCATTTCTCCAGGTAATCTGCCCCGTGACAGAATGTGGGAACAGGGGCTTCACTAGCTGGGGGTAGCCTCGTGCAGGAAGTGGGATTTGAGCTGGACCAGAGTGGCCCCTCGGAGGCAGTGGGGATGCACCGGGTGGGGGTGCACATTCAGACAGTCCACAGCGGCTTCTAGCCAGCATAGGAGTCCTTTTGCTAGATCTCTGACAGGCATCTAACCTGCACCTTGCATACCTCCAGTGACCGAGAGCTCACCACCCCCCTAAGCAGCCCTAACCACACGAGCACAGACTTTCTCAGGGCAGGACAACCTCAGCCATAGTTCTTTCCGTGGGAATCTGCTCCGTCCTCCTCTCATCAGCCTGTCAGAGGCTCGATGATAGGCACCCTCTCTCCCCTCTGGCTGCTTTACTCCCGCCAACCAGTCCCAGCTCTTGGTGAGAGGTGGCTTCTAGACTGGGAGTTTTATTCCTGGCATACTATAATTGGGGGTTGGCAAATAGAGTTCATGCCGCGCACCAGCTGGGGTCGGTCGTGTGGAGTGCTGTGTTGGAAGATCTGCAGGAGGGCATCTGTGCTCAACTAGCAAGGTCTGCCAGAGGCGAGCAAGGAGAAGGGGGGGCAAGAATGCACCCCCGGTTTGTGCCCAGATACGGTCCCCTGCTGCGATCTGACCCCTGAGGTGGACAGCCAGGCTGTTTTTGCTTCTGGCTTTACATTCGTGTTAGCGACTGGCTTCCCAACCGTAGCACAGCATCAGCTCATGTTAAATTTACAGTCGGCCAGAAAAATCTCGTCTTTTTTCATGAGAACGGCCATCAAACCAGAACCTTCCCCCGAGCCTGACGTTGTTTCCATTATATGGATATATGAGTAATTTAAATCAATCCCTTGTTGACGGGCATTTAGATTATTTCCAAACTTTTATAATTAGAAACAACACCGCAGTGAAATTTCTTGCATTCACCGCATCGCAGATTCGCTCATTTCCTTAGCGTGAATCTCTAGGAGAGGGATTACGACAACAGGAGCATCTTCTGAGGGTGCTGGGCAGCAGCCACCTACCTGTCACAGAATGTTCCAGAAACTCTAAACTGTCAGGGACTGTCAGGCACTTGGAACAGGTGCCCGCCTCACTGCTTGATTTGCATGGGACCCGGCTGTCTAGGAGAGATCACGAATACCCTTGTGCAGTTGAGGACCCAGCCCAGAGTGCTGAGGCGGTAGCTGAGCTGGGTGGTGAGATGTTGAGCTCTGGTGGGGAAATCACCGTGGCGAAGGAGTGGTGTGCGGGGTGGGCCGCTGGTGTGGGAGGCTGGGGGGGGGGGTTGGGGCAGCAGACGGTGGGGGCTAGGGGCTGGGCCTGATGGGTCCCTGACCCCCAAGCCCCTGCCGTGTCGAGCGTGGACATCATATAAAGCAAAGGTCTCCGTCTCTGGGGCAGTCAGCTATGGGGAGGGAGAGGATGACTGTTCCGTTCACACTGGACAGCCTCCCTTCCACCCAGGAAGGGACTGGGGGCAGAGCTGAGCGCTCACCCGGGCCGAGGCGCCCGTGAGTTCCGGGGTGTTGTGATCCGTGACGTCCCTTTACGCGTTCTGCCAGAGGATGGTCAAGTGGAATGTGATAACTGTTCCCACGTAGGACTCTGAGAATAAACTGACTTAGACACCCTGAGAGTGGCTATTGCCCAAACTCATCACCACCGGGCATTTTCACTTGAAAAAACAGTTACGTTTCTGTTCACCAGCCGTTCAGCTCAGATGAAGAAAAGAGTTTCTTTTCGTGTGAAATAGTGTGTGGCTTCTGATCGTCCTCTGGCTGGAGGTGGGCGCTTACGCTACCCCATACTTCGGAGCACTGCTCACCCATGATCAGAGGACAGCGTGGGTTGTGGGGCCCTGCTCGCTGCGGTAGGACGGCCTGGCCATTTCTTTTCTTACCAGGATGGTGTGGGGTTGGTTTTGATTTTGGTGCCAGGCAAGCGTTGCCACGTTGCACGAGCCAAGAGGATACCATCCAGGTAGATTCAACAGGACTTGGTGACAGATTGAATGGGATGCCGATGGGGGTTGGCTGTGGGGAGGGCCTGAAGTGATGACACCCAGGACCCTGGCTTGTGTCGCTGGGTGATGATGGAGAGGGAGCATGGGCACACAGGGTGTCTGGCAGGAATGATGTAAGGAACTGCATTCCAGGCCCCGGCACCCAGCAGGCACGGGGAAATGCCTTCACTCCTTTGGCTTTGGTATTTACTGAGCGCTGTTAGCTGGGCACGTGTGTTGGCATTTGGGGAACACGAGCAAGCAAAACAGACAAGTTACCCCCACTCTCGTAGAGCTTATATACTGATGTGGGAGACCGACAACAAACCGAAAAACAAGATAAATACATTATACAGTGTGTTTTGAAGTAATGATTGTCATCAAAGAAAAAAACGAAAGCCAAGAAAGGGACCGATAATCTGTGGGGAGGGAGCTGTGGTTTTTAAATCTGGTGATAGCAGAGATCTGGGGAAGAGTGTTCCAGGCAGAGAGAACGGCCAGTGCAAAGGCCCTGAGGCAGGAGGATACCTGACCCCTTTGAACAGAGAGGAAGGAAGTCCGTGAGTCAGGGAGTCAGAATGAGTAATAGGGAGAAGAGCTAAGATGAGAGCAGCTGGGGTCAGGCCTTCAAGGACATTGCAAGGACAGGGGCTTCTAAGTGTAATGGGGACCAGGGGAGGCACTTGATCTTTTATGTTTCATTGGAGTCGCTGGGACAGCCATGGGGAGGAGATAGGCAGGGGGCCACTGCTGTTGTGATAATCCAGGGTGCAGCGAGGGTGGCCTGGACCACCTGCTGAGAAGTGCGCAGAGTCTGGGTGTGCGTGGAAGGCAGGGCTGATGGGGAGGGGAGGCTGCGGCTGCCATCATGGTGAGGAGAAAGGCCATGAGTGACCGTCAGACCGCTGCCCTTGGCTGTGAGGGGAGGCTTGACCCTCTCTCCTGAGTCTGTTCTGGAACCTACTGCCTTAAGACAGTTGGGAGGCAGGAATCCCAGAAAGTGCTGCATCCTGTCAGGTCAGCACCCACACTCACATCCCACCTGTGACCCCAGCCATCAAGGTGGTCAGGGCCCACCTTGGCGAGGGTCCCGGCCCAGCCCTCCCTGGCAGAGCCACCAGGAGGCACGGAAGGACTTCCTGCTCTGGGGACCTGCACAGAGACTGCCTTCAGTCTCCCTGTGTTTCCCTAAACTCAGACTTGTGTGACTATTTTAAAACCTAGGAACAGATGGGGCGCCTTGGTGGCTCAGTCGGTTGAGCATCCGACTTCGGCTCGGGTCATGATCTCACGGTTCGTGGGTTCGAACCCCACGTCGGGCTCTGTGCTGACAGCTCAGAGCCTGGAGCCTGCTTCCAATTCTGTGACTCCCTCTCTCTCTCTCTGTCCCTGCCTGCTTGCATGTACTCGCTCACTCTCAAAAATAAACAAACATTTAAAAAAAATTAAAACCTTAGGAGCAGAGCCCCAGCTGCGTGTCTTCAAGGATGAGATTTTGTTTCCTGTCAGCCTCTTGCTCAGAAAACCAGACTCTGCCCCTGACCAAAGCATTTCCAGTGGGGGGTGTATGTGTAGAAATACTTCCTTGTGAAGGGCTCCAAGGCTGCACAAAAGGCAAGGCAGGGGGGTGTGGGGGCCAGAGCAAAGGCAGGAGCTTTGGGCCATGTGTCCGTGGATGGGGATCGACCACCCAGGGGTCTCACGGGGATTCCTTCTCTCTTGCATGCAGCTATTGATCAAGGCACCGAGTAGCTATTGTGAGGCACTGTTCAACGCTGTATCAAAAGAATAGGAGAATTTTAAGTTTCATTGGACCCCATCCTTCCCCCCACCCAGTGCACACAAACAGGGCCCAAAGGAAACAGCCGTTGGGTGACTGTGACCCAGGAGAGTCTTGAAGGGTTCTGTTCCTCCGACACCTTAAAAGGGTCCTATCCATACACATTGATAATGGACAGGGAGGTAGGCCTTGAGGTGAGGGATGACCCGCCCCGATTCACAGCCAAATCAAGGCAAAGCACCCAGGGCTCTTCCCCAAGGAAGGACCTGTGTCACACTTTACCCTCCGGAGAGCAGGATGGGATGTCCTTTGTCACAGGACACCCACTGCATGTCTCTGGAGGCCCGAGCCAGTTGGTAGAGCGGAAATCCTGTACTATTCTTGAACTACAAGTTGGAAAGCAAGTGCAGGGATTTGCAGCCCATCCCTGGCTTGGGGCAGAATGGGAAGCAAAGGGCAGGCTGCTTCCCTCTGCCCCTACTCCGAGTCCGTCTCCCCCAGGAGACCGTGAACAGTCACCTTCTGTCCGGGCAGGGCAGCCCTGCCAGGCCCTCTGATGTGTGGGGACAGTGGGAGCAGAGCTGGGTGGGGGAAGACCATTTGGCCCCAAGGATGTCGAGTGGGGGGTGCTCCCATCAGTCTGAAGACGGGAGCACTGAGGAAGGCCTGCAGCCTGAGAGAGGTGTTGTATTCCCTTCTCCCTGCTGGGCCCCTTCCAGAGAGACCCCTGCCACGGCTCCGGGGATCAGAGAGCCTTCAAAGGTTGACTGATATCCTGCAGGGACAGGGAAATGGCCAGGCTTGACCAGAGAGGCTGCCGGAAGCCGTGTTAGAAACACCCTTGTCTCCTTGTCCCACGCTCTAAAGTGGTCTGCAGAAGGAACCAATGTCTGTTTTCTGAGCTCACGAATTTGGGATGAGCCACTCCCTCTCTGTGCCCACAGTCTGGCACGTGGAATGCTGAGAGGGACGCGTCCACGTACTGGGGATGATGGGCAGTGAGGCGGAGGCGTGTGCCCGGTCTCGGAATCCAGCCAACTTGGGCGCGGACCCCCACCCCACCCCCAACTCACCCACTCACTACCTGTGCGACCACAGGCAGGTCCCTGTACTTTTGTGGGCCTCAGTTTCCCCACCTGGAAAGGGGGAGTTCATCATTCTTTCTCTGCAAACTGGTTTTAAGATTTAGAGAAAATATATGTACAACACGGTATTCATTTCCAAGCTTGCTGTAGCACACAGCACAGACTGGTATTTATAATAAATGGTAACACTTGTTTTCGCACTGTTTTGGTGGGAGGCCGGACATCCCGTATGTTGGTGTCACTGAGGCCTCTCTCCTCAGAGGCCACCTTCTCCCTGGGTCCTCACATGGTCGTTTCTCTGTACCTGTCTAGCCTCTAATCTCCTCTTCTCAGAAGGGCACAAGTCGTGTTGGATCGGGACCCTAATGGACCTCACTGTAACTTAACACCCTCTTTGAAGATCCCATTTCCTAACACACATTCTGAAGTGCTGCAGTTAGGACTTCAAGATATAATTGTGGGCGGGGACACGATTCAGCCCATAACAAACCCTACAGTGCCTGACGCCCAAGTAGGTGTGTAGAGAAGAGTCACTTTTGTTAATTTTTATTAAAAAAAAAAAAAAGAATAAAAAGTAATCCACATGGTGGGATTGAGGGAGAGAAGGTGACCAGAATCATTTAGTGGGTCAGTAACTATTCACTGACCACCTACTGTGTGCCGGGCCCTGCTGTAGGCCCTGGGGCTCATCAGGGCACGTAGTGGGTCAAACCTCTGTCCTCACGAGCTGATGTGCTCATGTAGGAGATGGACAATGAGCAAAATTAATCAGCAAAGGGTGTTGGATGCTACATGGTGTTGCAGGGGACATGGTGGGGCTGCCGCTTGCCCGGGGCCCCCTCCCACCTTCTGGCTCCCCGTCAGGGCCCAGGGTCTCGTCTCCCACTCACAGGATGCCTCTCTCCTCTCTCTCCTGCAGCGTGGAGGGCGAGGCCCCCAGCAGCGAGACCGGCACATCCCTGGACAGCCCGTCGGCCTACCACCAGGGCCCCCTGGCCCCTGCTTCCAGCCTGAGCCCGGACCGCTACGAGCACGCGTCGGTGGGAGCCTATGGGCTGTACTCGGGCCCGCTGGGGCAACAGCAGCGCTCGCGGAGGCCCAAGCTGCAGCACTCGACCTCCATCCTGCGCAAGCAGGCCGAGGAAGAGGCCATCAAGCGCTCGCGGTCACTCTCTGAGAGCTATGAGCTCTCCTCGGACCTGCAAGACAAGCAGGTAGGCAGGAGGACGCGCGGCCCTTTGCCGGGACCGCCTCGGGCAGCGGGAGTCTCGGTTCTGGACGCTGGCATCACAGAGGGGAGTGTGGCCTTTGGGTCGGCCCAGGCCCTTCTTGTGCCTCCTGACCTGTGGAGGCTCTCACAGTGAGAGCACTGGAGTGTCGGGACTTCGCCCTGCCCGCCCTCGCAGGCCTCAGGTCGGGTGGCCGGACACTGAGTGCTTGATGTCCCAGGAGAGGGCTGGGCCCTGGGTAGTCCTGGGGAGGAGTCCCTGCCTTCAGGGGAGGGCAGGAGGGCAGTTTACGACATAAATAGCACACGCTCTGGAAAGAACACCAAGGCCAGGCACCGCCAGCAGGCCAGCCTGCTTATTATATCCTTTTTGGTTTACAAGTTTGTGTGCTCATGGGAAACGACCTCACTGAGGGCTCACTTCCTCTGCAGGGGCCTTGGCCCAGACCCCCCGTGGGGTGGGCACCTGTGTGCAGATCCTGGGGTCGAGGGGAGAGGCCTGTCCCTGCTGGGTGGGGGGCTGGGGGCAGGGGGCTGAGAGCTCTCACTTCCAGAGTGCAGGCACATAGTAGGTACTTTAGTAGGAACTCTTATGTGAAACAGATGGCAAGTTTCAGGCTTTGGGAGGAGCTGAGGCTGCGGCGAGCAGCGTGCAAACGTGCAAGGCCCAGCTTACCTCCTCATGAGCCTAGTCTTCCCAGCTGTCTTTTCCAGAGCAGAGGTCTGGGCCTGGTGGGGCACCCGGCTCAGAGGAGCGGTGCAGGTACTGCCCAGGGCGGATCTTCCCTGCCCCCCACCTGCAAACAGAGTCCCCTACCAGCCCCCTCCTGTCCCTGTTCTCGGTGCCACCCTGCGACTTCGCGTAGCCCTCCTTAGCTCAGCCCTCATTCTCTTCAGCCTTCTGCCTGTGAGTTGGGGGACAGGGAGCCTGGCCAGTGGCCAGAGCCTGATAGCAAATAGCCACCCACCCCCCGCCTCCTTTGGCACTTGGCCCCGTAGCCAGGCCCACAGCAGGGGAGGACCACTTCTGTTCCATTTATCAGTTCCACCCAGATCCAAAGGGGATCAGAAACAACCGATAGTAAAAGACCGCCATCAGCACCGTTGAAATAGAAGGAAGGGTGTCTAAGACCCAAGAGAGGCCTGTGGAGATAATTGGCCACTTCATCCAGGCTTACTGTGGCCATGGCTATTCATTTGCATCCCGTGCATAGTAACCAAAAGCCCATCATGTGCCATATGTGGTGCTGGGTGCTGAGAAGTTGATGATGGGCAGGGCGAGGCCTCAGCTCTTGAACTGACACTGTGGTCCAGGAGATGGACCCACAGACAAGTTAGCAATACAGACAGTTTACTTCCAGAATGTGATACAAACTCCAGAGACTATAAAACACGGGGAAGAAATGGGGTTACTGTGGGAGGTGACAGCATTGGATAAGGGTGGTGGGGAAGGCCTCCCCAAGCTGGCATCAGAATGGAGTGTCTGAGGAAGGGGCCTTCCAGGAAGCAGTAACCGCAGGTACAAAGGCCCTGAGGCAGAACAGCAGTGGTAGAAAGGATGGCGAGGAAGAGGTGGTGGAAAGGTGAGGGGGCCACTGAGCCATTGACTTTTGGCAATCCTAGCAAGAGCAGGAATAGGACAGATTGCTTGGGAACTGCCAGATACAAATAGGATATGCCAGTCCACAAGGAGTAGAAGTAGGTAATGCAGAGCCCCGTTCAGCGAAGGGAGCTCTGTGGCTTCAGGGCCTCTGTACCTTCTGGTGGTTTCCTATCAATGAGACCAAGAGTCCTGAGTCATCAGGAGGTGGTGGTTCTGCTTTGTGGCAGGGCGTCTCCCCTCTGCTCCCCATCCCTCCCCAAATGTGGAGAAGTATCCTGGGCTTGCTGGGAGAGCCCCTGCTAGGGGTCAGCTCCTGTCACATCCCAGAGCCTCTGTCCTCCAAGGAGTGGGGAGTCCCAGAGCCCCTGTGCACACTGGGTGTCACGTGAGTACTGGGTGGGCACGTACAGACTGGACTTCCTCCCCTGCACTCCAGTGAACTTTCAGACGGGGCCTCGAGTCGGTTCTGGCCCAGACAGAAGAATGAGCAGGGTGAGCCTAAGTGCGTAAGAACAGGCCTGGGCCAGCGCGTGTCCCCCAGGGAAGACCAGGAAGGATGGACGGAGAGGGGCTTCGATGACAAAAACGGCCCATTCCTGCCTCCCCCAAGTCCCTCTGCTCCCCCGACCCCTCCCCCAGATCTGGGGAGCCAGTCTCTGGCAAACAGAGTCGCTGCTTGGTTTCTGAGCTCCAAAGTCAACAGGGGAGAGAGAGCCCTGAAGTGAACCGTGGGCGTCAGCTGGTGGCCCTGGCCTCGTGACCCCGCCCCCAAAGGTGACATGAGGGGGCCCGCGACACAGGCCCCGGAAGGCAAAGAAGAGACGGCTTCCTAGAGCTCAGCCTCAGGCCCTTTATCGGCTCCGTTGGCTTTCAGAGCCCCACTCAAAACCCCAAGAAAACAAAGTCTGCTTACAGATGTGGAAGTGAGGTCATTGCTTTGGATGGTGTTCAGTAACTGCAGGGCAGGAGAAAAAACAGACCCACCCTGGCTGACTCTGGGCCCAGAAAAGGCGTTTTGATCTACCCCCCACCCCCCTACACACACACTCACTCCACACTCCTCTCCCGCGAAGGGAGCCACTCTGCCCAGCCTGTGGGCCCCGGGGAGCTGGCGCCTCTGGTGTTCAGGGGGACGTGAGGGGTCCAGGACCTGTACTGGGGTGTGTGAGGCTCCACGCCCTCTGCTCCCGGCCCACCCCATGGCAGCCCTGAGCGACCCTCTCCCCTGACTCGGGCCATAGCCTGGATTTGCTTGGTGTCTCTTTGGTTCTACTTCAGCTAGGTGTGTGTGTGTCGTTCTCCTTGATGGGCTGTTTGCTTCCTGAGGGCAGGGACCTTATCTCTCTCTGCCACCAGCTGTGGTGTGATAGCGGGCACAGGGTAGGCAGGTGGGCCTAGACAAAAAGGGTGTGGTGCAAGGGTGCCTCAGTCCTGAGGACCTGAGACCTCTCTTGGCCCCACAGCAGGCACCCCTCTGCCCAGCACCCCAAGAGCCCTGGCTTGGCCGAGAAGCAAGTCCTGGTCTTGAATTCTCTTCAGTTCCTACAGGGCGGGCTCCCACTCGGGAACAAGGCACGGGTAGAAGCCCTTGGGCTGTCCTTGGTCACCGAGCACTGGCGTGGGCCTCAGGGCTTCAGGAGGCTCATGTGTCACACGGGGAAGTCCCAGGCAGTGCCACCTGCCTGTAGCCTTGCCCCGTCTCCATGCCTCATCACCAAGAGGGGTGAGCAAGATGTGTGGTGCCAGAGTGAGCACTTGCTCTGGAGTCTGGAGGCCTCCAGCCGTGTGCTCAGCATCTTCTCGCCCTCGCCATCTGTCTACTGAGAGGACTTGGGGATGCTCCTAAATTGTAAACACCTTCCAGGAATGCAGTCAGGGTCTTCTAGCATCTGTCTCATCAGGGGCTCGCCATGATCCTATGAGGTGGGTCCAGGTACTGTCCCCACTTTACAGATGAGGAAACTGAGGAAGGACACGGCTTCAAGGCTCATGTAGGAGTAACACAGCTAATGAGGGGCAGGGCCAGGATTAGAGCTCGGGCATCTGGCCTTGAAGCCTGTGCCTCAGTAAGGTGATTGTCTCAGGCCTCCCTGAAGCCCAGTGTCTGTCTGTCTGTCTGTCTGTCTGTCTCTCTCTCTCTCTCTCTCTCTCTCACACACACACACACACACACACACCCCGCCCCTGGCTGGTAAGAGCACCTTGTCTGCTGTAGAGAAGAAACGAGGCCAGAGGCCTGCAGCCCCTGCGCGGCATCCAGGATCTCCCTGACATCTTTGGCAGGTCTCCTGACCTTGTGCCACGGGTCCCTGCTCCCTGGAGGGGCTGCCTTCACCTCTTCCAGCAGCTCCCAAGTTCCGTTAAACCTCAGGCCACAAGATGCACAAGGGCCAGAGGTCTCTGTGGCCAAAGACATTTGGGAACTCACCCCCTTTTCCAAAGTTCTGGTATGTCCTGCAGGGGACGTCTGGCCTTCGTGTGGCTCTGCTCCAATCTTATGTGGCATGGGACCCCCAATTTGCCCAACCTCACCAGTGCTTGCCAGAACTAGCTCTGGGGCGTGCCCAGGCCTCTCCACGTGGTGCTGCCATGGGGATGGACGCCCGCAGTGGCACAGGAGGGCAAAGCGCTGTGCATGCACGCGGGGCTGTCCTCACTGTCCTGTCCCCTCCCCCCAGGTGGAGATGCTAGAACGCAAGTATGGAGGCCGCCTCGTGACCCGCCATGCGGCACGCACCATCCAGACGGCCTTCCGTCAGTACCAGATGAACAAGAACTTCGAGCGCCTGCGCAGCTCCATGTCGGAGAACCGCATGTCACGCCGCATCGTGCTGTCCAACATGAGGATGCAGTTCTCCTTCGAGGGCCCCGAGAAGGTGCACAGCTCCTACTTCGAGGGGAAGCAGGTCTCCGTGACCGATGACGGCGCGCAGCTGGGGGCCCTGGTGCCGGCCGAGTGTGGCGACCTCAGCGAGCCGCCCGCCCTCAAGTCCCCCGCCCCGTCCAGCGACTTCGCAGATGCCATCACGGAGCTGGAGGACGCCTTCTCGCGGCAGGTGAAATCGCTGGCCGAGTCCATCGACGATGCCCTGCACTGCCGCAGCCTGCACGCAGGCGAGGCGCCAGCTGCCGACGCCGGGCGCGCCCGGGACGCCGAGCCCCCACCGGCCCTGCATGGCGCCGACCACCACAAACTGGACGAGATGACGGCCTCGTACAGCGACGTCACCCTGTACATCGACGAGGAGGAGCTGTCGCCGCCGCTGCCCCTTTCCCAGGCAGGGCACCGGGCGCCTGGCGCCGAGGCGGACCTGCGGCTGCGGGCGGGTGGCGCCACGCAGGACTACTGGGCACTGGTTCACAAGGACAAAGGGGACACGGACACGAGCTGCCGGAGCACACCGTCGCTCGAGCGGCAGGAGCAGCGGCTGCGGGTGGAGCACCTCCCACTGCTCACCGTCGAGCCACCCAGCGACAGCTCTGCGGACCTCAGCGACCGCTCGGACCGCGGCTCACTCAAGAGGCAGAGCGCCTACGAACGTGGCCCTGGCGGGCCACAGGGCAGCCCCAAGCACGGCCCCCCCAAGGGCCTGCCCCGGGAGGAGCCCGAGCTGCGGCCCCGGCCCCCCCGGCCCCTGGACAGCCACCTGGCCATCAACGGCTCGGCCAACAGGCAGAGCAGGTCCGAGTCCGACTACTCGGACGGGGACAACGACAGCATCAATAGCACGTCCAACTCCAATGACACCATCAATTGCAGCTCTGAGTCGTCGTCCCGAGACAGCCTGCGGGAGCAGACGCTCAGCAAACAGACGTACCACAAGGAGACCCGCAACAGCTGGGACTCCCCGGCTTTCAGCAATGACGTCATCCGCAAGAGGCACTACCGCATTGGCCTCAATCTCTTCAACAAGTGAGTGCCACCCGCCCCGCAGGAGAGTGGGGCGGGCCTTCCTCTCATGCCCCGGGGCCTTTGCACGCACCTGTGGTTCAAAAACGAACACGTGTGAGGCCGCGACACTGCGCCAGTGGCGCCTACGGCAGCACCTGGCACAGCCGATGCTGTCGTAGAGGAGATTGGAGCCCGCTGAGCAGTGGGCCCGGCCCCCTCCCACGGGCCCTGTCGTGGGGAGAGCAGAGGCTCACAGGCTGAGTGGCAGCCAAGCAAAGGGTTTCTCTGATAAAGCAACCTGGGGACAGGAGTTCAGGGCCCTGTCGGCACCTGGAGCAGCACCTAGCACACACTAGGGTCTCCAGAAACATGAATGTTCAGGCTGGCGCCCTGTGGAATGCTGCACCCGGCCACAAATGCCAGGCTCGGGGGCTTGGGTTTTAGTCTCTGAATGATGAAGGGCGCGGAGGTCTTTGGGCTAGGGCATGATGGTGTCCGCGAGACCCCTCCCAGGGCAGGTGCGGGCTGGGCTCAGAGGCGCACTTCCGGGAGGAAGGACACAGAATAGCAGCGATCTCAGCAGAGTCCTTTGGGAAATGTGTGAATTGGGGCTGTCGAGCGGCCACTACCCGCCAGGAGTTCTAGAAAGGTGCTGTGGGGGCAGTCCTGAGAGCAGATTTAAGGAGGGAGATGGGTATTTAAAGCGGGCTATTCTTAGCACGGCCAAAAATAGCCAGCGGAAGGGGAGGAGGGCTGTGACGACTCCCTTGGAGGAGACGCTGGCGGGCTCTGGTTATTCAGCATCATATTTCACACCGTTTCCATCCTCGGGACCTCTGCAGTTGAGGGTCATCAGACGTCAGCCTGGTAGTGACTCCTCCAAACCTCGGGACACGGCCAGACTGCCCAGTGGTTACTGACACACATCCTCTACTCTTCCCTGCTCCCTCTTCTAGAAGCAGGGAGCCTTGGGGCCACTTTTGAGCCATCCCCGGTACAGATGGAATTGCTGTGCTGTCTTGGGGACTCAGAGAGGCCTGCCCCGGAGGGTGGGCACAGGGAACAGGACATTTACGTAGGAGCAGCCAGAGCCCTCTGGGTCACTGGTCCTCACTCAGCTAAGAAGTAAGAGTCTCAGACACCTCACATCTGCCAGCGTGCTCTCTCTGGAGACTCCCATCAGCCCAAGGCTCTCAGCATGTGGACAGCCTCACCGCTGCACGAGCCGGGGCCAGAGCAACATGCTCGCAGGAAGGGCCGTATCCTGCTGAGCCCATCCTGAGCTCTGTCCTGAAAGTCTGCTCCCACCTGCTCCCGGGCACAGGCCTGTGCCCTCCTGGGGTGGGGGGGTGGCTATAATGACCTGGGGGCTCGCCTAGCGTCCAAGCCCACCCTGGCAGTCTGCCAGGGACGTCCTGATGGTGGGGGTCCGAGCTGCGTCGACAGGTGGAATACAGAGAAAACAGTCCCTCCACCGACCAGTGTTGGTCTGGGTAGATTAGCTCTGTTTTGAGTTACGTGTGCGGCTCACAAACATGTTCCCCACGGAAAGCGGAAGCCTTCCATTTAGGATAACGTTTTCCGTGGCTCTTGTCACTTGGGAGTCTCTCCTCCCAGATCCGTATTCCGTGAGTGTGTGCGCTCTGAGGAGCTGCAGACAGCCCTCCCGGGCTCAGACCGGCCTTTCCTCTGGACAGTGGGGCTGGGCCAGCAGTGCCCACCTGGCCGGGTGCTAGCTATAAGTGAGCGGGTGTGTAAAGTGCTTGGAGCAGCGCCTGGCACAGAGTAAGTCGTTTCCGAGCGTCCGCTGCTGTTGCTATGGCCTTGCTGACATCTGGGGCCCAGGGGTGTGGACATCCTTGCACTGGGATGTCACCGCACGGCTTGCTGTTGGAGATCTACCCTGTCCGTGTGCCCGGGCCACCCCCCTCCTGCTTGCTGCTGCGTCGTGGGCCCTGGGGCAGCTGGTCCGGCCAGGGGCGTCCACTCCTCCATGATTACCCCCCGCCTGTGACGAGGAGCAGGGCCCTGCTCTTAGCCTGCGCTCCCAAGAGCGTCTGCAGGGAAGCTAGCTAACAGCGGCATGATGGGCCTAGGTAGGCACGGTTTTCATCAAAACAGCTGCCAGCTTACTCATTTCTGCTCTCTGCTGCTGGGTCTGAAGGGTCCTCTTGCTCCCACAGGCTTGGCACCAGTCAGCGTTACCTCCCCACCCCCAATCAAAGAGTAGAAATGATTCTCGGTCATTTTTGTTTGCATTTCCTAGCTTCTAGAGTGGTGTAGCATCTGTATGTGTCTTAGCCATTTGAATTTTGTCTTCTATAAAATGCCAGTTTATATATAAACTTTTTTAGATTTTATTTTTTTTAAGTAACCTCTACACCCAGCATGGGGCTCAAACTTACAACCTCAAGATCAAGAGTTGCATGCTCTACTGACGAAGCTAGCCAGGCGCCCCTAGTTCATATATTTTTTAATATTTATTTACTTAAATTCAACTTATTTAACATACAATGTAGTATTGGTTTCAGAAGTAGAGCCCAGTGATCTATCACTTACATAATTACACCCAGTGCTCATCCCAACAAGTGTCCTCTTTAATGCCCATCCCCCACTTAGCCCATCCCCCCATTACCCCCCACCACCAGCAACCCTTGATTTGTTCTCTGCATTTAAGAGTCTCTTATGGTTTGCCTCCCTCTCTGTTTATATCGTATTTTTCCTTCTCTTCCCCTGTGTTCATCTGATGTTTCGTAAATTTCACATATGAGTGAAATCATATGATATCTTTCTTTCTTTGCCTGACTTATATTGCTTAGCATAATACCCTCTAGTTCATATATTCTGCTCATTTTTTGTCATGTTGATTTACTAGTAGTTCTTTATTTATCACAGATACTGATCCTTTGTAATTACAAACATTTTCTGTCACTTGTCCCTTTTTTAATTTTTTTTTCTTTAGAGATGTAACTCACATACCCTTATAAAAAGTGTACAGTTCAGTGGTTCTGTTATGTCTTTTAACTCTGTACTCTTCCATCTAACAGAAGTTTTTTTTTTAATTTTTTGTGTTTTTTAAATTGAGATAAATTGACATATAACATCAGTTTCAGATGCACAATGTAACAAATCGATTTTTAGGTATATTGCTAAATGATCGCAATATGTCGTTAACACCCCTCACCACACATAGTTAGAATTTTTTTTTCTCGTGATCAGAACTTTTAAGATCTACTCTCTTAGCAACTTTCAAATATACAATCCAGTGTGCTGTATAGGAAGGTTTTAATTTTAATTAGCTAGTTAATGAGTATTGTTTCAGTTCTTTGGCTTTTCATGTTTTATTTTAAAAGAGGCTTTGCCCCACATCATAAATATAGTTTTAAAATATTTTCTTCAATATATCTGTATGTCCCTTAGGACTTTAAGCTGAAATTTGTTTCAGGGAACCATACAAGGTGAGGCGTCCAATTTTTTTTTAAGAGAGAGCACGTGTGTTCACGCAAGGTCGAGGGGCAAAGGGAAAGAGAGAGAGAATCCCAAGCAGGTTCCACGCTCAGCGCAGAGCCTGATGCAGGGATCAATCTCACGACCCTGGGATCATGATCTGAGCCGAAATCAAGGATAGGACACTCAGTGGACTGAGCCACCCTGACGCCCCATTATTATTCTGTATAAATTAGCCAGTTGTTTCCAAGCAATTTATTGAACAGTCCTTTCTTCATTGACTCAAGTTCCATCTAATTCCTACATGAATTGGATCTTTTCATTCATTCAGAGGATATTTATTGAGCACCTACTACATACCAGGCAGTGTCTGAGGGGCCTGGGAACTGATCAAGGACCAGAACAAATCCACATTCATGGTTAGAGGACCTGTCCATTCCTTTGCAAGCATCAGACTTTGAGTTTCGTGGGTTTTTTTTCTTGTTAGGACAAAACCCCTGTCTGGTTCTTTTTAAAAATTATCTTGCCTGTTTTGGGCGGGTACTCACTCTTCCACGTGAATTTGGGAATCATGCGTTAAGACCCACGAGCAATCCTGGCCGAATTTTCACCAGCACAGCCTTCAACTCAGAGGATAACTTGGGGGAACCTGTGCTTTTACAGAGTGGAGGTCCAGCCATAGGCGGGGATTGAAGTCAAAGTCAACTAACATTTAACTTGAGTCCGGCTCCTCTGCCGCACTGGTCGCGGGGCAGGTGCGCACTGGCCACATGTGGCTACCGTGCGTGGCAGCGCAGATCTAGAACAATTCCGTCACCACAGAACATTCTCGTGGACAGCCCCAGTCTAGCAGCAAGTCTCGCTCCATGCGGGGTGCGGGGCAGAGTGGTGGGGCCGGCCCCCCGATGGCAGGAGCCCATGGCCTCCGTGGGAAGCATGCCCCCTGCCTACCAGGGGGGCTCCAGGGTGGTGAGAGTGTGTCACAGAGCACCGGGCCTCCTCCCCATTCAGCCTTCACCACCACTGAGCCTCAGGTTACTGCCTCCAGAGGCTGTTATGTTGGAGAAACCACTTTTCCAAAATCGTGTTGTTGAAGCAATCGAACGCCTTTCTTACACAGATTGAGCTTCTCAGCTCATAAAGCCCTTCGGCAGACAGATGCCCAGTGGCAGTACCCCTGGAGCCTCCCAGCGACGGACCTGTTTCCCCTGCAGCTGCCAACCAGGGGAGGGCAGAAGATTCTAGTGAGCAGCCCAATGCTGGAGTTCCTCCCCAGAAGGTTCCTCCTCACCCCTGCCTACTGCTGCTCCCCTCTCCCTGTGGGTCTCTTGTCTCCCATGCCACTGTCTCCCTCCCTGCCCAGCCCCCCCACCCTTGCCCATACCCCCAACTGCCCCCAGTCCCACCCAGGCTTCCAGAAAGCTCTCAGTCCCCACCTCCTTCCAGTAGTAGGCTTTCCCGACACAGAACCCCAGCCCCCCAAAGGGGTACACGGAGGATGTGAATGATGCACCCAAAGTGGGCAAGCGAGCCCATGGCAGGGGAGGAAGACACCCTAGAACGTGAGGCCAGTTGGCGGGGAGGGGCATCCCCAGGGGCCCCCGGAGGAGGCGGCAGTCTGCCTGACATCCAGAAGTTTCTCACGCATCTGCGATTCACAAGCCCTGAGCCACCCATTCAGCTCACAGCACTGGAGGGAGGGCGGGGATCCAGGAGCCGGAGATAGGAGGGTTTCGGCCCCAGCTCTGCCACACACCAGCTGCAGGGACTTGGCAATCCCTGCGCTCTCTGAGCTGTGCCAGCTACACCTGGAAAATGGGCACAAAGGCCTCCCAGGGCCCAGTGACGATTAGTGGAACCAAGAGCCTTGCCTGGAGCCCGCCATCAAGGAGGTGCTTATGGCTGACAGCTGGGGCTCCTATGTCCAGATCAAAGGAGGGGGTGGCTTCCAGGAATGCAGGCTTCAGGAGGACACAACGGGTGGTTTGGTGGACTGGGCAGTCCCAGAGAATGACAATGGCTAACGGTTACCTGAGCTTAGAGTATGCCACACACTGTTCTCCACACCTGTCGTGCCTTAAACCCTGTTCTCCTGTGGAGAAGGGACCGTTATCGACCCCACCGTACAGATGGGTGAACTGAGGTTCCAAGAGGCTCACTGCCTGAGGTCACACAGCTAGCGGGTGGGCAGGCTGGAGCTCACACCCCCACTCCCACCCGGGCCCTGACAGCAGTCTCATAAACTCCAGTGTAGGAACTGCTCCTGCGCCTGCAGCCCTGTGTACCCCCGTCAGCTCACGGGGCTGCAGATGTAAACTGAGTTCAGGAGACAAAGCCACACCCCTCGTGGGAGGCCATGCAGCCCTGGAGTGGTCGTCCTTGGGCCATCACCGTGGCAGGAGCTGGAGTCCCTATCCCTACAGCCCTGACGGGTCCCCTGTTCCTGGGCTCCACACTCGTGCCCAGAGACACAGGCCTCTCCTCTTGCATGCCCCTGTCACTCTGGCCAGAGTCCAGGTGACTGTGGCCGAGGCCGCCTTCGTCACAGGTGGACCAGCCTAGACCTCTGCCACCTCTGCCCTGGGATAAAACAGGTGCCCTCGTGAGTGAGTGAGCTCCTGGTCTCTGAGGAGCATGTAAGGAGGGCCTCAGCGACCCCTCAGTGTGCTGGGACTCTTGGTTGGGCTGGGAGCTGTTGACGGGGGGCCTCTGAGGTCTCTTCCAGCCCAGGGCCTGCACCCCATGCCCAGCCCCTGGAGCCTGCCAGGCGCCACCCTCACGCGGCCCCCAGAGCTGCTGCAGGAGGCGGAGAGCCCTGGCGGGAGTCTGGGATGCTCTGAGATTGCACCCTTCCTGCGTGCACAGGCACTCAGCCGCTCTCTGCCTGCGTGGGGAGCAGAGCCGGGCCAGCCCCTCTCCGTAAGCAGCAGGGCTGGGGGTGGGCCTCCGATCTGCTAGCCCCAACTGCGCGCCCCTCATGTGTGGCGTGTTCCTGGGGATTAATTAAAATGACAGTGATGATAGTTAGCCTCTATAAGTACGTATTAGGTCCCGGGCACCAGGAGCACTTTGAGCTACGGAGGAGGCTGGGGTCCCATCACCCTGGACGTGAGCTACCCATCCAACTTGTGGCCCTCGCCCTCAGGGCCCTGGAGCTCCCTAGCCCTGTCCTGAGGACAGGGTGGCTTATGCCACTCGGGGAAGAAAACAGTGCCAAGGCCAGCCCCACGGGGCATACAGCTACACTGGAGGACAATCCCTCCTCCTCTCTGTGATAACTGCAAGCCCTGTTCAGCTTGGGTTCCCAGCATCAGGAAGAACTTCGTAAAAATCAGAGCTGGATGAAATAGTCTGAAAAGGTGGTGGGCTTGCTGGCCCTGGCAGTATGCCAGCAGATAGAAGGTGGTCCCTTCCTTGTAGGACGCTGGAGGCATCTGAGCCTGGATTGCCGAATTGAAGGGTACTTACAGGCATGCAGGAGTTGTCTGGGTCCTGACCTTGCCCCCGCGGCCAGCTGAGGCTCAGCCTCCTGGCTTCAGAGCATCCTTGGGGTGCCAGAGGTGGACAGACCTTGCATCAGGTTCTGTTAATCAAGGTTCTGTTCGTCTCCATTGCAAGTGGCAGGAACCCAATCAAACTGGTTTAAGCAAAGAGGCCTTACTGACTCTGGACCTGAAAACCCGTTAGGGAACTCTCAGCCTTTTTCCCCAGAGTCGTCCTATACCCCACCAGGGCAGGAGGTCCTGGGCTCAGGGCACCCCTGGCAGAAAGAGAGATTCTTCTCTCTTGTCGGCTCCAGCCGGCTCATGCTGAGCTGCTCGCCGTGGTCAGCAGGATTCCAGGCTCTGACTGGCCAGGCTGGGGGTGAGGTCAGCCTGCGGGGGGAAGGGGAGGAGCGGGCGGGGTGGAGACACCGGGCCAGGAGGTGTGGACAGCTGCCCACTTCCACTTCTCTTCGGCTGCTCCAGCAACTAGAAATGACAGGAGAAGCCCGTCGTTGACCCTGCAGACCCCTGCTGGGAAGAGAGCCCACAAAGCACTTAGCTTCGGGTTCCAGGAAGCAGGTGATCCCCAAGTGTGATGCCCACGGAGTCCCGCGAGTTCAGCGTCACCACCGGCTGCTCGCAACCCAGGGACGGGAGATGCACGTGAGAGAGCCCACTGGTGTGGTCTGCGCGTGCTTGCCAAGTCTGAATCAGCAGTTGACGTGGAAGAAAGCCGGCCCGCCTGGTGGCAGGCAGCAGGACCAAGCTGTGGCTCTCTCGCTCCAGCCTGTCCCGCGGACGCCTTTCAAGGACCCTTTGCGGTGGGGCCCAGAATGCAGCAGCAGGCGGGTGTGGACAGCACAGCTGTCACTCTCTGCACCTATTGACACTGGGCCCTTAGAGAAGCAAGCAGGCTCCGCAGGTGGAGAGACTGATTTCCAGCAACAGTGAGGGTGGGGAGGACGGAGTGAAACCGTGCCGGGGCTTCTCGGAGCAAAGGAGTGGGTTGAAACTCCCAGCATGCTTTCTCTCGCCTGGCAACCCAGAGCCAAGTTATCTGACCTTTCTGTGCCCCCTTTTAGTTAGTTATGAGTCAAATAAGTCTTTTGCATTTGTCATTCCTTCTAGCAGGTCCCTCTTCCTGGCTCCGGAGGGCATGCCCTTGACTCCTATGCTGTGAGCGTTTCTATATCCTGGGAATTGTTTCCCTCCTTTATCGTGCTCCAGGTAGGGCGTTTTTTAGGGGGACTTTGTTCGGACCACAGGTCTGCTAGCACAGCCCCCGGCCTGGAGCAGGGGCACAGCGAATGTTTGTGGAATGAAAGGAGAAGTGAATCAAGAGGCAGAGAGCCTACCAGATCTTGTCCTGCAGGCATTAGGAGGCCCTGGCAAGGGTTTAAAATAGGGTCCTGGTGACCCAGGCCAAGGCAGCCCTTCTCCGAGGCACGTTTCTTTCCTCCTTTGTTGGGCATGCTCAGTGTGGGCCAGGCCCTTGCTGGACCTAAGGGTCAGGAGCTGGGTGAGCCCCAGGCTAAGCCCTCCTCAGGCTTTAGAGCCTGGGCTTCGGGACAGGAGTCCCACGGCACCCTAGTAGGAAGGGAATGTAAAGCCACAGCTGGGGAAGGAGAGCCCCACCACTGTGTCTGTGCTTGGGGCAGATGCTCTGTAACCCAGTGTCCACAGCCGGACGGACCCTCCTCGGCCAGTCTGGGTGGGCCCTGACACACTGGCACAGCCTAGGTTCATTTCTCTGGCACACCGGCATCGATTGCAGGCTGGCCAGGGGCCCTGCTCCCCAAATCTCTCACGGATGAGACAGCAGGGGTGTCCTTCCTGGTTCCTGTGGCAAGAGAAGGCGCCACAAGGGATCACGCAGCTCCCATAAGAAGTGCACTGGCCCAAGCAGGTCACGCGGTCCCCTAGCTGCCGCAAGGGGAGGTGGGGGAGCAGCACCCGCAACTCATCCCACCTCTGCCCCTTCACCCAGCAGGTCACTGCATGTGACGCTTAGCAAGATCTATGGGAACATGCCCTTTGAGTGAGCGCAGAGCAGTGTGAGGGAGCAGGTGCATCTAGGACCACCACCCGGCAGGGCCCCCAAGAGCACACTTGGGGGGCCTTACCGAACTGCCAAGGTGGGCGGGGCCAGCACAGTCCTGACAGGCAGGGAACTGTCATCAGCAGATACCCAGTGTACTGGCCATGTGCTGTCAGAGAAGCTGCTGAAGGCCAGGCCACTCCAGACAGCCACATTCATCCTGACCCCTGAGCTCCCCGCCTGGCCCGCACCCCCCACCCCAGCTCCCTTCCATGCCTCCTGCCACCACATCTTTCCCCTCCGTTGCTCAGCGAGCTCCTGGGCACTGGTCAAGGCCCAGTCCGTTCAGATTCCTTCCTCCTGCGACATCACTGTGAAGCCTGCCAGGTGGAATCAGTCCCTCCCACATTTGGTTCAGACTAGGAGCTGGGGCCTTGGGGTTCAAACTCAGATCCACCAGCAAATATTGTCATCTCTGCCCTCAAGTTGCCTGCTGTCCCCACCTCCTGGCACTGTAGCATGGATGCCTCCGGGAGGCTCCTCACCGTGATCCCTCTTTGGAGATAGCCTTGCTCTTTACAGAGCATACAGCGGGAGCTTCTCAAGCATAGACATCAGGTCCCGTCATTGCCGTATTCATTCTACACTGGGGCTTCTCACCCCACTCAGAGGAAAACCAGATTCCCCCTGTGGCCTGCACAGTGCTGTGGGGTCCGGCCCACCCTCCCTGCTGCTCTTCTCTCCCCTCCCCTCAGGGCCCCTGCTCTCAGCCACCCTCAGGCAGCTTTCTGGTCCTTAACCCTACAAAACCCATGGCTACCCCAGGGCCTTTGCATGCACTATTGCCTCTTCCTAGGAAGCTCCTTAGTAACTTAGGTACCCAGTGTCACCTGCTCAGAAAAGGCCTCTGATTCACCTGCAGGAGACCCTCCCTACACCCTCCTGCCATCATTCAGCCCCTTTGTCCTTTAGACCAAGGGTTAGAGCCTGCCTTTGTGCTGGGCATTCATTTGTGACCAGCCCCGCTCACTGCTGTCATCCTGAGTAGACTCTCCATACTTGATCTTCAAAGATTCCGCATTCCTGTGGCTCCTTGTAAGACTCTCCTTCCTGAAGTGCATTCCTCTTTCCTGCTGCGTTCTGCTCCTTCCCTGGCTGGAGGAGCCCAAATCATAGAAGTCCAACATGCTGTGTGATGCTGGCAGGCTAGGCCTGGATCTGGGCCCCATACTGGGGCCTCGAGGGACCAGGTGGGCCCCGGGGTGGGTGGCTGAGGCAGGGTGCCTGAGCGAGGAGGTCCAGCCCCACTCCCCAGTCATTGCCACACAGCAGCACAGGCCCAGGAGTGCCAGACGGCCTGACTTTTCAAGAGAAGCCAGAAATCTGGATCCTGTGTTGGGCTCTCACAGTTTCTAAATGCTGGCGACTAACTAGAATTCTTTCCACTAATGTTGTGTGAGCTAAAGAAAGCCCGTCTGCAGGCTTGCCGTGGTGACCCCTTGCCACAGGTCTGGGGTCCTGTGGGGGCTGGCATGGAGCAGGGCAGTGTGGGAGCATGGCCTGCCCTGACCACAGCAGGAGCAGCTGAGTGGCTGGAGAGGCCTGGGACGGGAGCAGGTCTGGGTTGGATACCCCAGAGTCGTGGGGAGGAATGGGATTCGTGGAGGGGGGTGGGGGGTCCCAGCAGGGGTGGAGGACCAGTGCTCCCCTGTCACCCCTTCGGTGCTGGGCCCAGCCGGCCAGCAGCTGCACCCTGCCAAACTCTCGAAGGTGACGTTCGGGCATGTGGTCATCCTGGGGTAAAAATAGCAAGGTCACCTTGCAGCACGAAGTTTGCTCTCACTGGCAGGTGGAAACGCAGTATCTGCTGCTGTCAGCCAGGAGCTGGTGGTATGTGGGGACAGGTGGGCACTGGCTCACACCTCCAGGCTCCTAGGGGACAGCAGGATACTGATCTCTACCTGCTGGGGCAAGGCGGGGGTGGAGACGGCTCCCAGTTCCTGGGTACCCCTGCTGACCTCACCCCCGGCACGGGTGCTGGCTTCACCACAATGGTTCCACAGCTCCTCGGGCCTGTCCGAGGCTCTGGGATTGTCAGAGGACACCTGCTTTCCAAGGGTCACACATGCGGCCCCCTCACACTACCCTGTGAGGCCAGCTGCGCCTGTACTGGGCCTCCTGCCCAGCCCCTGAGGGGGCCTCCCTCCACCGCAGCCCCCCGGGGCCCCATGGCTCCCAGGGCAGGAGGATGCACTCAGCCCTGCAGCGCCAGCCCAGCCCTTCCCAGAAAACTCCCTTTGCCCAGGAAGGGTCACAGCTGCCCCTTCACTTCCTCTTGCATATACTGGGGCTAGTCTTGAGAACCTTCCACGGTGCTTACTGCACGGATCGTTCCAGGCACTTACTCTGTTAACTCAGGCAGTCCTTACAAGGGTGGTTGAGGCTCCTGGCGAGGTCACAGGACTGTCAGGCTGTCCTAAACAGCCCGGGTTACAAGAGTACTGCCCGGCAGGAGGAGTGTGAGAAGTTAGTGTGTGTAGGGTCCTCAGACACCGGTGCTCAGAGTAAGTGCGTGGCAGGTATTAGAGACTCTTTACTCTGGGTGGGTGGAGGGCAGGCCAGCATATGCTGGGCAGGGAGTTCCAGCCTGCCTGGCTGGGGGTGGGGTGGTGGGGAGGGTCCCTGGTCCAGCCCCCGTGGCCACACTCCTGCCAACGCCCCAGTCCCATCACATGTCTGGTGCACAGCCTGGGCAGTTGTGGGTTCCCCCGTGTTTCGTGCTCTGGGAGGAACGGGACAGGGTGCCCAGGGATGAGGGCAAACCAGGAGGGGCTGGGACAGCCAGGGCTGAGCCTGTCTCTCATCCCATCCCCAGGAAGCCTGAGAAGGGCGTCCAGTACCTCATCGAACGGGGCTTCGTGCCTGACACGCCAGTGGGGGTGGCCCACTTCCTGCTGCAGCGCAAGGGCCTCAGCAGGCAGATGATCGGCGAGTTCCTGGGCAACCGACAGAAACAGTTCAACCGAGATGTGCTCGAGTGAGTTCCGGGGCCGGGACCGGGGGGCGGGGGGCCGCGCGCAAGCAGCGTCGGATTCCCCTGCTTGCTGGAGCAGACACCAAGGCCCCCCCCCGACCTCGTCATGCCTCTCAGACACACGTGGATGCCCCCACGCGGTTTCGCACATCACACCCTGCCGCGTACATGCGTGCTTGCACCTGGGGCACCCTATCTCACACATGGACCCATAATCACACCCTCCGCACCTCTGTCCCTTCCCGGCAGGGCCCAGCCACTGCAGCACCGGGGGGATTGGTGGTTTGGGCTCCCTCCCCGAGCCTGGCTGCCAGCTGTCCCAACACACCCTTGGGGCAGGGGCGGGGAGCCCACAGAGACCCCCAGTGCCTCCCTCCCCTGCCTCTTTCCCGCCTCTCCCGCCTGCGAGATCTGAGGGTGAAAGTCCAACCATGGCCGGCGGCCACGGCCCTCCCGGCTGCTTGGAACTCTGCAGAAAACCAGGTTTCCAGCTCCGGGTTTTGAGACGCCTATACCCCACATCTCTCCATCCGTCCTTGAGACTGCCCGAAGTAGACTGGCACCCTGCGCTTGGACCCTTGGGTTTATGATAGACCCATTGCTGTGTATGAGCCCTGCACCTTCCCCTCACATGCGGGGCTGGGGGGTGTCGGGTCTCACTGACCCCCTTTCACAGATGGGGAGCCAGAGCTGCAGAGTGGCACGGAACGGGGTGGCACAGGGCCTGGGGGACCATTTCCAGGCCTGTTGTTGAGGATTTTCCTGACCAGGCAGCCGCATGCGGAGATGTAGGCCAGGAGCAGAAGTCAGAGCAGGGTAAGGGGCAGACCGTCAGGAACAAGGGCAGTGCCTTGCGTCCATGCAGCCCTGCTCCATGGAAAGAACAAAGCAAGAGGGGCAGGCACCGGCCTTCTGGGGCCAGGCATCCCTGCGATGAGGCAGAGCCTGGCCATGTGTGTTCCGGCCATCTCTACCGTTCCCGGGGAGGAGGTGGGCACCTGCCCAGGGCCTCGTTCTCGGCTCAGGGAGGGGCTGGCCGCGGTGCTCCCGTACCCCCACACATGTGTACGTACCCATTCGGCCCCACATACACCCGCTTATACACACAAGTACGTGCACGGGCACCCAGGATGCAGGGAGCCAGACCTTTGGCGGCAGCTGGCAGTGGCTGTCACAGGGCTGTCTCCCCGCTTGGCATTTCTGTCCCCCGTCAGGAACAGCCTACTGCGTCGTTAGCCTGGCTAGTGCCTGTCTCCTCCTTTACCCAACCTCCGGAATCAGTGCAGGGGAAAGCAGGTGGGGTCCTTAGTGAACGGGGCCTCAGGCTGACTTGGGCCAGGCCCCCAGCCCTGGTCCCCCAGCCCCTGCAGCCATTCCAGCATTCCCCCCACACACACCCCAGGCTGGCTGCTGGTCCGTAGGAAATCCGGGCATTGTTCTCCCCCATCAGAAAATAGCAGCAGCCTCAGGAAGTAGCAATGCTAACCCCACCCCCCACCCCCAACCCTCTACACCAGGCGTCCAGCTCAGAGGCTACTCAGCAGATCACCCCATGTGGCCCCTGCCCTCCCCCCACCTGCTCTGCCCCGGCCTCCAAGGATGTCACCCCCAGAGCCATGAGCACTGGGACAAGGTTGGGGGCAGCACAGCTTATGCCCAAGCCCATCGCACCTAGCAGAGGCAGGGCCGCAGGAAGTGAGGATTAGGCCCTCCATGGCCGAGGCCTCTGCAGCCCCACCAGGGGTGGCCGTGGCTTTGTTACAAATGGATACAGCGGACACTGGAGCCTGCTGAGTGGGCCCCTGGTGCAGACCTCACCTTCTCTGTTCCGGGCCTGAATCAGAGAATGGAGCATGTATGCTGGGGGGCAGGTCTGGGGTGAGTGGAATGAACCAAAACCTGGATACCGGCCGCCTGTGTCAGCTCCGCGTCCATGCAGCGCACAGGCAGTGCTTCTCCAAGGTGCCTCTCAAAACCACCCAGCAGAAAGAACCCCGGCGCCTCTCCCCAAACCCTCCACTTGGGAGGAGCGGCTCAGAGCAGAGCCACCGCCTGGCACATTAGCGCCCTGGGCCTCCACGTCCTCCTGGCGAGGATGGGAGACTGCTCCTGGCATCCCTCACGGATGGCCGGGAAGACCGGCGCAGTAGCTCCCACCGTGTGCCCTGTGGACCGTGCGTGCTGAGAGCTGTTTGTCTCGGCCTTTATCAGGACCAGCCATTCACTCTGGCTCTAGAAAATCACACACACACAGGGCACCCGAGTGGCGCAGTCTGCTAAGCGTCCAACTCTTGATTTCATCTTGGGTCATGATCTTGCAGTTCCATGAGTTCAAGTCCCATGCTGGGCTCTACGCTGGCAGCACGGAGCCTGCTTGAAATTCTCTCTCTCCCTGTCTCTCTGCCCCCCCCCCTACTCACGCTGTCTCTGTCTTCCTCAAATTAAAAAAAAAATTAAAAGAAAAAAATATTACATAGATGTAAGCACTAATGTTTTCCTATAGTTTCAGGAGGTCTGTGGACACCCCAGAAGCATGGGGGTCTTTGGGCCATAATCTGAAGTGTTTGCAGATAGGAGGAAGCCGGGTGGAGGGCCCCTTGGGATAGAGGCAGCCGGGTGTCCTGGCTCTAGGCAGCTCACCACCTGCCCCTGCACTGACTCCCGTTGTGCTCCGCCCGCAGCAGGACGGCTGGCAGGGGCCATGCGGCAGCAGATGCTGATGTGGCCTTGGTGTGTCTTTTCAGCTGCGTGGTAGACGAGATGGATTTCTCCGCCATGGAGCTGGACGAAGCCCTCAGGAAGTTCCAGGCCCACATCCGGGTCCAAGGGGAGGCTCAGAAGGTGGAGCGGCTCATCGAGGCATTCAGGTTGGGGGCGGGGCAGGGCGTGGGTGCGTGGGATCCTCTGTGCCCTTGCTGGGCATGGGGCACACGAGTCAGCCGCTGACCCAGCCCTCCGGGCTCAGCACCACTGGTGGGGCCCAGGTGGGGAATGAGAACACAATAGGAGGGCACCTCTGGGGTCCTGAGTTGGAATTCGTTCAGGCACTGCCTTCCAGGAGGGTGTATTGGAGGTGGCGGCACTAATGGAGAAGACAGGATTGGAGCCCACATCGTCTGAGCTGGGATAGCTGTTGCCTTAGTCCTGGCACCCCACGGTTGCTCTTGTCCCCTCTGCCCCCCTCACCCAGCTCTCCCTGAGGTCACCAGTAGAGGGTGGGACTCTTGGAGTTCAGGGCAGGGCACGTATTCAAGGCCATGAGGACAGTCAGCAGACGATTTTAGAGAGGCTATCGCGTCACCTGCTCTAACAAAGGCACTCCAGCAGCTGTGGCTGAAACAAGATGGAAGCGTGTCTCCCTCGGAGCTGCCACGCAGGAGCCCAGAGCCAGGCTCCTTTCATCTCAGAGTCTCAGGGGAGCAGGTCCGACACCCACCATCACATCCCCGTTCCAGGCAGGGGAGAAGAACGGACCCTGCCTTTTAAGGCACAGCCTTGAAGATGCCCACACGCCATCTGCTCTTATCCCGTTGGCCAGAACTTAGTACCCTCTGGGGCGCATCCAATCCCGAGGGAGGCTGGGGACTACAGCCCTCTTCCTAAGCAGCCACAGTCAGCTAAAATACAGGTGGGAGATAGAACCCGTGTAAGAAGCAAAGCGTGGAGAGAGCAGCACTCTGCCTGGCGGGTGTTACCCCCATTTACCAGACGCAGAAACGGAGGCTCATAAGGCAGCTACCTGCCTCTGCTGTTTAGTGGTGGTGGCTCTCGTGAATGAGGGACAGGCCCACCGCCTGCCCTGACTGAAGTGGCCCTGACCCTGCTCCTCTCCTGGCCCCCAGCCAGCGGTACTGCATCTGCAACCCCGGGGTGGTTCGGCAGTTCCGGAACCCGGACACCATTTTCATCCTGGCCTTTGCCATCATCCTGCTCAACACAGACATGTACAGCCCCAACGTCAAACCTGAGCGGAAGATGAAGCTGGAGGACTTCGTCAAGAACCTGCGAGGTGAGCTGTCCCAGGCCCTGGGCACCATCCCACAACTGGGTGCGGGGCCAGGAGGTGAGTGCGCCACGGCCCCTGCCGGGCGCAGGGCAGAGCAAGGGAGCGGGGCACATAGGGGCCTTGGGCCAGCACTGGCTCCACAAACACAGCACGCGTCGTCCTGAAGAGGGCAGACTGCTGTCACACTCAGTGACACACGGTGGGAGCACGGACTGAGCGGCCCACACCCGGGTCCTGGGGTGGGATGGTTTTGGCTTGTTCCAGAAAGATGCACGGGGACATGGCAGATGGGCAAGCTGGGCCCAGCACGGGAGGACCGGGCTGGACATGGTCTGTGGAAGCCGATGGGGGGACGTGAGGGAGCACAGTCAGGAGCCCAGGTGCTGGGAGCCACGGGCAGGGGAGGGCCCGGGCAGAGAGGCTGGCATACCCTGCCACCCTCTCCTGCACTCCGTGTTCCTCATGAAACTGACTTGACTTTTATTTTTTAATGCTTATTTTATTTTTGAGAGACAGAGTGGGAGCGAGGGAGGGGCAGAGAGAGAGGGAGACACAGAATCCAAAGCAGGCTCCAGGCTCTGAGCTGTCAGCACAGAGCCCGACGCGGGGCTCGAAATCACGAACGGCGAAATCATGACCTGAGCCAAAGTCGGATGCTCAACCGACTGAGCCCCCCAGGCACCCCCTGACTTGCCTTTCGTGTGTATTTTTTAGAGGAGCCTTATAGCATCACTGTAAACAGGAAGACCATATCATCTGCCACACATAGGCAGCCATTATAAAAATGAATGCAATGGATGAAAACACCAGGCTGCGGCGAGTGGCCCATTAGACAAGTGCCAACGGGAGGGCAGCGGGAAGCGAGGGGAACTGAAAAGGAGACGGCTGTCTCCCAGGTGGCCTGTGGTAGCTGACAGTGTGTCCTCCTTTACCTGCAGTCCCTGGAAGAAGGAGGAGGGACTGTGACCCTCTCCTTGAGAAATGCCAAGCTGCAGCAGGCTGAGGTCCCCTTAGAAAGGGGGTCATATTTTTTTTAAAAAAGGAAGAAAGCTGGTCTGAATCAGGTTCAACTGTATGAGCTGTGGAGCTGTTTAAATTTCCTATAAAACTGCTGCGCTGTCGTCCCCTTTCCTGGGGCAGGATGACCCGCCCCGCTGTTTGAACTGTCCTGACGCGCCCCCTGGTGGTGGGCACCCCTGCACCAGGCCAGCTAATGGGGTGCCCATCCAGATGGCCGAGCTGCCCCCTTTTCCCAGCTGGGCTCCGGGACCTGATGGGTCAGGGAAGCCAAGGGGCCAGGGCTTGGTCCAGACCAACCAGATGGCCATTCCCTGTGCTGAGCACACCCGGTGCGCCACCTCTACTAGATCTCAGGGGTGCTGTGGGCCCCAAGGAATCCAGGCCTTAGCTACAGCTCCTAGGAAGCTGAGGATGTTCTTAATGGCAAGTCAGCATGAGGGCGGTAGAGAGCAACCAGCAGATGCTTTGATGGGGCAGGGATGTGCCCTAGACCTCTGCCCTCACGGCACCGAGCCCGATTCTGGTCTTCACAGGGTCCCACATGGCCCCAGCGTGTGGCGTGTGCTCCCTCGCTAGCCAGAAAGCAGGCTGTGCGCTCCATGCTCTTGGTGACCCCAGGGGAGTTTAAAGGTCCTTGTGACTTGACTCTGATTTTTTTTTCCTGCCTTTACACCTCACCCATATATCTGGGACTCCCCTGTCCCCGGGGAAGGCTGAAATGATTATCCCAGAGGAGAGAAGGCTCGGGGAAGGAAGGGTTGCTCAGTCAGATACTGCTAGTCGGCCACCCTCACGTCAGTAGCCTTGTCGTCTGTATCCGCCCTTGCACCTGACCATCCCAGCAGTCGGGGGGAATTAGCATCCCATTTCTCAGGGGATCAACCTGTCGGTTGTCTCCTAAGCCTGGGCCGTGCCCCTCAAATCCCATCTTTTCAAGCCAGGAACTCAGGAGTGTTCTGTCCTGTCTTCCTTGTGTTCAGAAGGGTAGCCAAGGCAGAGGGAGGGGATTTGCCCAAGGTCATGTCAGTGGGTGCAGGACTCTGGTCTCCCACAGCCTTGCTGGTGGTCCGCTCTGGGCAGACGTCCAGCCCGTTCTGTGCAGAGGAAACCTTCCCCCTCCCCCTGCTACCCACACACACTGGGTGCATTTTCCCCGGAATTGCTCACTCTGGTTCCCCTGGTAAGAAACCCCCCCCCGCCCCCCGCTGTGGGGGCTTGGATGGTAAGCGGGGGAGGAATAGCTCCCCCACATGGCGGCCGGATGAGAATGCTTTTCTTTTATTGATGTTTGTTTTTTTTAATTTCTAGATTGATTTCTTTTGAATGGGTATTATCCCCACATAGTTTAAAAAGAAAAAAACAGTAATACAATCTAGCAATCATATTCCCTGGTATTTACCCAAAGGCATTGAACACCAGCAGTTTTATTCATTGTTGCCAAAGCTTGGAAGCAGTCAAGATGTCCTTCAGTGGGGAACAGATACATAAACTGTGGTCCGTCCAGACAAGGGAGTATTACTCAGCAGTAAAAAGAAATGAGCTACCAAGCCATGAGAAGACAGGGAGGGGCCTTAAAATGCATACCACCAGGTGAAGGAAGCCAGTCTTAAATGGCTACATACCATAGGAGTCCAGCCATAGGAACTTCTGGAAAAGGCAGAACTGTGGAGACGTAAGAGATCAGGGGCCATCGGGGTGGAGGGAGGAAGGGAGGAGTAGGGGGAGCACAGGGGAGTTTCAGGGCAGTGGCACTATTCCACCGACTCTGTTGTGGTGGGTACGTGCCGTTAACCATTTATTATCCAACACACAACACCAAGAGGGAATCCCAGTGTGGATTATGGACTTCGGGTGATAATAGCATGTCAGTGTGGGTTCACCAGTTGTGGTAAATATACCACTCTGGCGTGGGAAGTTGGCAGTGGTAGGGGCAGGTATTGTGGGGAAATCTCTGTCCTTTCCCCTCAATTTTGTTGCAAACTTAATTGCTCTAAAAACAAAAACAGATCTAAAAAAATAGTCTGTTTTAAAAAAAAATGTATGAGGCGCCTGGGTGGCTCAGTCAGTTGAGGGTCCGACTCGATTTCGGCTCTAGCCATGATCCCAGCCAGGGTCGTGGGATTGAGCCTTGTGTCGGGCTCTGCACTGAGCGTGAAACCTGCTTAAGATTCTCTCTCTCTCTCCCTCTCTCCCTCCCTCTCTCTCTCTCTCTCTCAAATTAAAAAAAAAAAAGTATGAACAGTCCACAGCAGAGCCCCTCTCACACCTACCTGTGTGCCCAGACCACGCCCTCCCCCTTACAGTTTAGGCCCCCGTGAACCACCCAGAGCTCCTCTGCTCATCAAGTACAGACACGCATGACTGCTTTTGCCCTCATCCAGTGGGCACCTTCTTCTCCTCATTTAACAAATATAAGAGAAAGTGTCCATGGCGGCCCCCCGTGGCCTTCCTCACTTTCCTGGCAGGGGTGTGGTATTCTCTCGTGAGTGGGACCAAGTTTTCCTCGCAGCAGTTTCTCAGGGCACAGCGGAAAGGGTACATGCCTGTCTTCAGAACAACCCGGCTTCAGGGCCAGACCCCAGCTTCTGCGCACATGGTGCAGGACAAGGGCTGGTGGCACTGCCCAGGTGCACCAAGTTCTCACTTTCCGGGATGCACCAGGCCTGCTGTGTCTTCCTCACAACATCTCCACAAAGTCACCTGTGCTCTTGGTGCCCTGCTTCACAGAGGACCCCCTCTCAGAGCCTCGGTCACAGAGCTAGTGAGGAGCAAAGCAAGAACTTGGGCCCATGCCTGTGGGAGCCTGAACCCACAAACACCAGCCTCACAGGCTCCTCCAACCCCGGGCCCTTCCCTGAGCCTCGCTTTCCCAGCTGCAGAATGGAGACGGTTACACCCGCCCAGCGGGGCCGTGGTTGGGATTGGCGAGCTGATGTTTATAAAGCCCTCGGAGCCTGGCCGGAAGGTGGCACAGCCCCACCCCCCTGTGTGCCGGCCTGGGTGGCTGCACTGGCCTGGTCTTGGCGGAAGTTTCCGGGGCACTTCATAACTGACTGAAGGTGTTCGGGGCTGCGGGTCTGGGAGGTCTTTGGTTCAGCTGAGGACGGGTGAGAGGGGGCGACACTCTGACTGGGTTTAGAGACTGGAACATCAGGGGCGAGCCTGGGCCCCGAAGCTGAGCGGTGCCACAGCCAGCCCACCCCTGGCCCGCCCTGACGCCTGGCCGCCGTGTCCTGCCCAGGTGTGGACGATGGTGAGGACATCCCCCGCGAGATGCTGATTGGGATCTACGAGCGCATTCGCAAGCGGGAACTGAAAACCAATGAGGACCACGTGTCCCAGGTGCAGAAAGTGGAGAAGCTCATCGTGGGCAAGAAGCCGGTACGTGGCGCCCGACCTCCCTGGTTCCCTCACTCCCAGCCACCCCCACCCCCTGAGACCCCAGGCCTACCCCACTGGCATCAGCTTCAGACAGGGGCCCTGATGCCATCTGGAACCTGGCTCCTTCGGGGCAGGTCGGGTGGGGGGGATTCCTTTAGGTTTAGGGTGGCTCCTGATCTTTGGGACTAACAACCACTGGCTCTGGGTTATGTTTAAAGAGAGCCTGAGCTCTTAAGAAGCCAGCAGCCCGAGTTGTGCAGTGGGCCCTTGGTGGCCTTTCCGGGTTCTGGCATGAGGAGGTCTCCCGAGCCATGTGTGGTGTGTCTGGATGGAGGCTGTGGGGACGTGCCTCTGGAGGGGTGCGTACCTACTTGGACCTCACCCCATTAGCGCCCTCAGGCCCCAGGTGCATCCTCGGGGTCATTAATGTCTTTTTATTGTTGTTTAATGTTTCCCACATAGATTGGATCCCTGCATCACGGGCTTGGCTGTGTGAGTATCCCTCTGCTTTTACATTCTGGCTGATATCCAACCCTGGGGCAGGGGGCGGTGGAGGGGAGGTCCACCATGTCCTTTATTCACCTCCCTGCATCCCCTGGTCCCCAGATCCACAATTCTGGCTGCTTGAGTTAATTTCTGGAGTGATAAGAACTTGGTTTTCATACTTCTCCCGGCCACCTGGGGAGGTTGTGGGCTGTTGGGGCCAGGGCAGATGGCGTCCCTCCCTCTCACGGAGGCCAAGGCTTGTCCTCAGACCCAGAGGCACTGTGCCCGAAGCAGAGGATGTGATGGGCCATTGCAGGCCTTCCCCCCGCCCCCACCCGCACTCTGCCCCCCACACTCCACTGTCACCACCTGGAGCAAGCCTGCCTGCTCACCCCGGGAGTGCACGTACACGTGGCTAGTCTAGCAGTCACGCGGCCCTTTCCTTCTGTGTCCATCACGGGCAGCCCTGCATTGCCAGAGTCAATGCCACAAATATGCCTGCTCCCCACTCACTCTTCCCAGCGTTGCCTAGAGAGAGACCCCTGGACGCTGCCGTGAGCGGCCCTTGCCCACCTCCCACCACCCTCTTCCCTGCACGCTTTTGCTCCGAATGGTACCTTTTCCGGACCACGCCAGCCAGAGGGGTGGTTCAGGGCAGGGTCTTCAGCCATCAGAACCAGCAGGATTCATTAGGAGGGGCCCGGAATCTGCTCTCGGCCCCGCACCTTCCCAGCTGTGTGGCTGAGGCAAGTGACTCAACCTCTTTGTGCCTTAGTGTCCTCATCTCAAGTAGACCCTCTAGAGAAATCTTTGCAGGGACTAACGGGCTTATGTGGGTGACGGGCACAGCATGGGGACTCAGAAAGCATGAATTCCTTGCTGTTGGGGCTCCCACAGGAGCGTGATGCTCCAAGGAGTCCGGGACCTGCCTGAAGGAATGGAAAGGAGGTGTCACGAGAGGCAGAGGCGCTTGCCACGGCCCCTCAGGAGGGTTCCTGACGGACAGCAGGGACTGCAGTGACCCCGAACACTGCTGTGCGCGGTTTCCGAAGGCCAGGCCCCTGGGCCGGGTGCCCGGCGATCAGGCTGGACCGGAGGGGAAGGGAGGGGGCTGACGGTGGCACTTCCCCCCACACAGGTGCTCTCTCTGCCCCACCGGCGGCTGGTCTGCTACTGCCGGCTCTTTGAGGTTCCAGACCCCAACAAGCCCCAGAAGCTCGGGCTGCACCAGCGGGAGATCTTCCTGTTCAATGACCTCCTGGTGGTAGGTGGTGCCCAGAGCGTGCCGTGGCTGCGACCCGTGGCAGGGCTGGGCTTGAGCCGCAGCTCTGGTCTCCCCTCTGGCCTTGTGTGCCTGCACGCACGTGGGGTGGGGGCGACAGGGTGGAGTTAGCCCCGAGCTCATGGGTTCCGAGAGGCCTAGTCTAACCCCCAGCGCTGCCGATGAAAACAGAGCTCCGTCGGCTTATGGGAAAGCCCAGAGGGGGAAGTGGGGCTTCAGCCCCAACTATTTCTAGAGGCTCAAGCAGCGTCTGCAGGACTCCTTTATCAGGCTCTCCGTCTCTCCACTGCGTGGGCTCCCTCCCAGGCAGTCTCTGTCCAAGAAGGGAAAGTCAGTCTTGGCAGCTGCAGGCTTCATCCCGCCCCCTCCCTGCGCCCCCAGCCACCAGGGGCGTCTGTTGGTGAGAGTCCTAGCAGAGGTCTCCGTGCTTCCCGTGCCTGCGCCTGAGCCGCTCACAGGGGCCCAGCAGGTGCTACACCTGGGTCACTGTGCAACCCAGAACTGCTGGACTGAAGGCAGCAGAGAGGGGGTTCCCCAAAGGGAAACTGCGGAGCCCTTGCCCAGAAAAAGGTGGCAAGGGCACTGGCCCCTGGGGATAAAGATGCCCCCTGGAGACAACAGAGAGAACCTGTCCCTTGGGTCTTGCCTCTCCTGCGTGCCACGGGCTTTCTTGCTCGAGGCCCTTGTCCCTGACCCCTACCTGCCTGAGGACCAGCCACTTCTTTCTGACTACTGAGGTCGGAATCTGGACCTGTGGGTTTCAAGTCTTTATCAAGAGTCCCTGACCTCAAGCAAGTCACTTCAAATTCCTGAGCCTGTTTCCTCCTCCAAAACCTTTCCAACAGTCACAGAGCTCAAACGGGGTCCCGGGTGTCAGAGCCCAGCCTGGCACCTTCAGGGTCGAGGAGCGTGGCTGCCAGCCGGGATGACAGCTGAGACTCGCAGGGGCACCCAGGCCGTCCCTGTCCCAGAGGCCTCCTGCTCGCTGCATGGCTGAGAGGGTGCTGACCTTAGCCTCGTTCGGGATCCTGAGCCCCCAGGGCTGCCCCTGATTGGTGCAGGCGATGTCACTCAGCCTCTGTCTCTGGATGCCCCCAGGTGACCAAGATCTTCCAGAAAAAGAAGAACTCGGTGACGTACAGCTTCCGACAGTCCTTCTCCCTGTACGGCATGCAGGTCCTGCTCTTCGAGAACCAGTGTAAGTGTGTGCTGGGGCCTGCCACGGCCGGCCACGAGGGGGCACGCGGGCACTCTTGTCCACACGTGGCCGTGTGCCACACCTTGGCGTCACGACTCTCACCTTGTGCTGGGGAAGTGCTGTGTTCCCAGGGATCTCCCCCTCTGCCTGGCTCCTTGAGGACAGAGCCCCAGGGCAGCTGTCCCAGGAGTGCTCTCATACTCCTGCTTCACCAGTGGAGAGCCGGCTGCAGGCCAGGAGTCTGACGAGCACCAGTAACTGGGAAGAATTTGACAACATTGTACGTGGTGGTGATCGCCTGTACTTCTGCCCTTACTTCTTCTCAGCGGTGGTCAGATTTTTTTAATTCAGGGGGCAGTGAATTTACGCCAATGAAATGTTGCCCGGAAGACCCCAAGTAAACGGCACAGGTGATGTGCAAACAGGAGGGAACACCCGGCAGGCCGTGGGACAGGAGCTCAGCCCTGAACAGAGAGCCTGGGTGCAAACGCGGCAAGAGGCTCTTGGACTTCACGGTCTCCGGGCTGCGTTCCCTCCGTCTGTAAAGTGGGGTGATAACGCCTACCCCAGAGACTTATGGGAGTCCATACGTGAAGAGAGTCCGTACAGGAAGTGCTTAAAGCAGCTCCTGACACAGCAGGTGCTCGGTCAGGATTTATTCTTGGGCGTTATTGGAGCCTTCTCTGGGTATGAGTGGGCCATGGGGCCTGAGGATTTGGGGGAGGAGCTGACACCCCCACGGACTCTTTCTTTTGACCTGGTCCTGGTCCTTTTCTCTAATACCCAAGCCCTTCCCTTTACCTCTCTCCCTCTCCGTCCTGTCCCTGTTGGAGGTCCCTGAGCGGCAGGCTGAGCCAGGCATCCTGACATGGGGGGAGAGGTGGGTCCTGCTGCCCTGCCCATTCCACACTGGCCCGAGAGGAGGACCGTCATGGAGTGTCACAGTATGTCCAACAGCAGGGAAGCCCTTGTCCTCTCAGACAGGTTGCCAAGCTACCATCTGATCACCTGTCCATCTGCAGGGCAAAAAAGTACCAGGGACCTGTGGCCAGGCCATCCCAAACCATGGGGCCTGAAGGCTTGGATTAGAGGCTCTCTACCCCTTCTCTGTCCTAAATGGAACCGGCAGTTGCCACGTTCATGAGGAGCCCAGGATGCCGACCTCACTCTCTGCCACCTCCTGCTCTGTTTGCCACACCCCAGGCCAGAGGCCTACCTTGCTTTGGTTTCCAGCAGGTGGGAAGGAGGGAACGACCACACAGAGTCCTCAGGCAGAAGCTGGACCCTCCTCATTTTTATATTCCCAGGGATCGGCCCTCAGTCCTGAATGCAAGGTCCTGGCAAGAGTCCAAAAGACGACACTGACATTTCTATGGGATGTGACCACATGCCAGTGATCTCACAGCGGTAGCCGTGGGGCAGTCACAGCCCAGTTATGTTATATTAGGTTTACACATTTTTAAAAATTTGTTGAGCTAATACATAATATCTAAACTTAGTAAAATTTGGGGCGCCTGGGTGGCTCAGTCGGTTAAGCGTCTGACCGGCTCAGGTAATGATCTCGCAATTTGTGAGTTCAAGCCCCGCGTCAGGCTCTGGGCTGATGGCTCAGAGCCTAGAGCCTACTTTGATTTCTATCTCCCTCTCTCTTGGTTCCTCCCCCTCTTGCACTCTGCCTCTCTCTCAAAAAGGAATAAACATTAAAAAAAATTTTTAGGGGCACCTGGGTGGCTCAGTCGGTTGGGCATCTGACTTCGGCTCCGGTCATGATCTCACGGTGCATGAGTTTGAGCCCCACATTGGGCTCTGTGCTGACAGCTCAGAGCCTGGAGCCTGCTGCAGATTCCGTGTCTCTCTGCCCCTCCCCTGCTTACACTCTGTCTCTCTCCCTCTCTCAAAAATAAGAAAACATTGGGGTGCCCGGGTGGTTCAGTCGGTTAAGCATCTGACTTCAGCTCAGGTCATGATCTCACAGTTCATGAGTTTGAGCCCCACATTGGGCTCTGTGCTGACAGCTCAGAGCCTGGAGCCTGCTTCAGATTCTGTGTCCCCCTCTCTCTCTGCCCCAGCCCTGCTTCTACTCTGTCTCTCTCTTTCAGAAATGAATAAACAGTAAAATTTTTTAAAATAATAAATAAATAATAAACAATTTTTTTAATTTTTAATTAAAAATAAAAGTATTAAGATTTTAGATAATTTTTGACTTTTCTTGAAAACTGAGAAGGTTTGGCATGGCTAGGCCCACACCCCTCCTGTCTCTCATTCTGATGCTCTGTCCCATGTGGTTTGCTTCCTACATTTAAGGGGACACACTCGGGCTTCTAGGCATCTGAGTTCCCAGCCTTGACCTAGGTCTGAGCAAAAGTGGGATTGATGTTTGGGCCAAGAACTGCAAACACCCAGTGGCTGGTGGTTAATTCCTGCTGAGGAGAGAGGTGCAACCAGGGACCAAAGCCACAGAGAGCCTGTGAGCCCGGAGGTGGCACCAGGCAGGCCACCACTCAGCATAGAGTGCATTGGGTGGGGGGAGGGGTACCCATGATGCACAGGGAACTGAGGGTCTGGAGGCCATTTGTGAGAGAGCAGAGCTCAGTGTACCCTCAGAATTGTGCAGGGAGACCAGAGAAGACTCTCCACCCAGCACAGGACACTGATTCTGACTCCTGGACTCCACTTCTGGCCATTCTCGAGCTTCAAGCAGTGACCAAAGACCTTGAATTGAAGGGTCCAGGCTCCATGACCTTCAGGCTGAGGAAGAATGGGGGCCCTGACCTCTGTTCAGATTGGCCAGATCCACCTCAGACTTATGGGTGGAGCGACACAGACCCAAGTCCGGAGATGGGGATTTCTTGTCTGTCCCTGTGATCTGCCCCATGGGTGCCTTTCCTCCCTGGTTGGACATGTCTGCTGAGAGCCTGTGCTCTGAGGCTTCTCAGTATTTTCTTGACCAGCAGGGAACGTGCAGAGAGCACCCAGGCACCCATGGGTTCTTCTCCTTCCCTTCTCCTTTGCAGACTACCCCAATGGCATCCGGCTTACCTCTGCTGTCCCCGGAGCAGACATCAAGGTGTTAATAAACTTTAATGCTCCCAACCCTCAAGACCGGAAGAAGTTCACCGACGACCTGCGGGAGTCCATTGCGGAAGTGCAGGAGATGGAGAAGCACAGGATAGAGTGTGAGTCCCAGGCCCCTGGAGAGGGAGGGCAGGCAGCCTCGGCGCTCCCACAGCCCTGTGACCCCGCAGCCCTCATACCCGGGCCGTAGGGGGTGGCATGGGGAGGGCAGCAGAGGCCCCCCTGCAAGAGCGAGGGCTTCAGTGCCCCAGGCCCATACTGCCTGAGGGACCACATGGCATGCTCTGTGAGAGCTGGGCTCCCCGGTCACCCCACGAGACCAGATCCTGGAGATCCGGAGCTGATCTCGTTGCGCTTTGGTGTGGTCATTAACCGTTTGTCTTACACGTCGGTGACCGGCTGGCTGATGGAGTCCCCGCCAAGCCCATCCTGTGGGTTTCATCAGGGCTGATAATCATCTTTCCTCTCCTGGCTCCAAGCCTCACTCCCCAGAGACATGCAACTATCCCCACTTTTGGACCCCACCCAGGGCAAGGCCGGATTACCCCTTGGTCATCCGCAGACCCAGGCCAGTCGGCCTCCTTGCCAGCCCTCAAGACTGCAAAGTGCCATCTTTCCTGCAGACCCCAAGTCCCTGCGCCTTTCCAGCCTCCCTTTGAGAGTTTCCTTCTGCCTCCCTTTTGCAAAGGCAGCATTCACACCTTCTCTTTCTTTCCCAAGACAGCCCTGGGCCCTGACTTTTGCCCAGGCCAGACAGACGGCAGCTGGGCATGACACCAAGCCTGCACAGAGGGCCCAGGGCCGCCCCCTCAAGGCTGTGTTTCTCTCATGGGTCGCTCGCCCCCTCTGTTTCAGCGGAGCTCGAGAAGCAGAAAGGCGTCGTGCGGCCCAGCATGTCCCAGTGCTCCAGCCTCAAAAAGGAGTCCGGCAACGGGACGCTGAGCCGAGCCTGCCTGGATGACAGCTATGCCAGCAGCGAGGGCCTCAAGCGCAGTGCCCTCAGCAGCTCCCTGCGGGACCTCTCCGAGGCGGGTAAGAGCCGGGCCGGGACCCCCTTCCTAGCCCAGTGCATGCAGGACTCGGACCTGGCAGCCAGGGCATGCATCGTGCGCCAGGAAGGGACGGCGGCAGCAGCAGCTGGCGGCGGCAGGGCTCAGACGGAGCACCGTTGGGTTTCCCGTGACCGTCCCCAGACCGTAGCAGCCTCTGACCACACAGAGAGGGCGTCCCCAAAAGGCCAGAGGAAACAGGACCCAGGTGTCAAGGCAGAACAGCCAGGAGGTTACCCCCATTCTCCCTTTCTTCTTCTAGGGGTGTTATTTATTCTTGTATTTATTTCCCGGAAACTGCTCTCACACAGAGCGAGTCAGGCCCCGCTGATGGATGTGTCCCTTGTCCTCTGTGCTGCCGCGTCCCTGTGTTTTATGCTGATGAATGAAATGGAGTGAAGCCCTTGAAGATGTGTCTGGAGACGCCCCCTCCCACTGTCCCTGGTCCACAGGGGTCTCCCTTCCTGGGAAACCCAGGCCCCCATCCAGCCCAGAGGCAGTGGCCACAGCTGCCCCGGGATGTCAGGGGGAAGGCCCAGGCAGGAGTGTGGTTTTTGTTATTGTTTCTTTGTTTCTGTGTGTGTTTATTTGCTGCCAGCCTCTTAACCCCCAAGCAAGCAGTACCCCTCAAGCCTCCCAGACTTCCCAGGGGCCAGGCGGCTTCTGGGAGCAGCCTTCGCCTGGATGGGTCCCCTGGGCTGGGCCAGCCACCCGGAGTGACAGTCCCTGAAGCCCCCCGGTCACGTCTCCACAGACAGCTTCTCCTGGGAGGAGGCTCCGGCCACATGGAGCAGAGGTTATGGGGCATTGTCCCACAGAGGGCACGCGGCCACGGGTGTCCTGCCTCTAGGACCCTGACTGCAGGCCCTGGGTTGTTGGAGACCCCTGCAGGCCGAGATCAGCCACCTCCCCTCCAGGGGCCTGCCTCTCCTACCCCACCCGGCCCCGGGCCTTACCGCGTGGCCAGCTCTGGGCCCTGAGAGAGCCCGCTAGTGACTCCATCCCACACCTGCCCCACCAGCAGCACTGCCTCCCCGTGGCTTACTCATTTCCCAGAAATTCGTTTTTGTTTTCTTTTTTCTTTTTCTTTTTCCTTTATTGAGTTGGATTTTTTTTTCCCTTAGTTTGTCCTGTCATTTTTTTTTTTCCCATAGTAAAAATCAGAAATCCATTGCCAGCATGAGGGTCAACCCAGGGTTTCTCAACCCCAGCACTATTGACGTTTTGTGCCAGATAATTCATGCTGTGGGGGGCGGAGGGTCCTGTCCTGTGCACTGCAGGATGTTTAATGAGCATCTACTTATGAGATGCCAGGAATACGCGCCCCCCCCCAAGTCATAACAGACAATAATGTCTCTAGAAATTTCCAGGTGTCATCGGGGGCAGGGGCAAAAATCACCCCTAGTTGGCCCAAGTGTCTCTGGTTGAGAACCACTGGGTTTCCCTATGGCTTATGAAACCCAGCTGTGCCTAATGGGCCAGCTCGGGGCCGTGGGGGCCGGGAGCTGGGACCTCTGTTTGAGTTTGTGCAGTGTGGCGAGCCCTGGCCTCTCTGTTCCCTGACGCAGCAGCTGGAGGGTGGAGGGGTCCTGTCCAGTCCCTCAGATAACGGTGGCTCTGTTGAAACCGAGGCTGCCGGCCACACCTACCTAGTATTCCAGCCCCTGGGGGTCGGAAGAGCCGTACAGCCAGGCCGAGCTCAGCTGCTTTCCTTGCTATTGCCACGGCCACTTGGGCATTCCGAGCCGAGAGCAGCTCGAGGGATTTCCAGGGGCCCCTGTGAAGAGTCCCCAGGAAGCTCGGCGTGTTTGCGTCCTGGCAGCCGCCAAGGCCCCAGACTGGGAGTGGGCCAGCTGCGACCTCCGGAGGGACACGGGCCCGTGTGGGCGGCCATCCAGGAAGGGGCTGGCCTCGGCCGCTGGAGACGTGGATGTCCCTGCCCCGCACTGACTGGGTTGGGGCGCAGCTCTCCCGGGACACCGTCACTCTCCCTACCGTGGCCCTCACCAGGAGGGCTCCTGGAGAAGAGGCTGGCCTTGGGGGCCCTCTCTTCGCTCGGGGAAAGCTCTTGCCCGGTTGTTGGCATGTCCCTGCTCCAAGAGCATCTGCCCTGGGCCTGCGATCACCCTCATTCCAGGAGATGACACACCTCAGAAGTGGACCCCCACCCACCACCCGTTCTCTGCACGTGATCTCCCTTCGTCCAGGGTTCCTGCTCATTTCAGTGGCACCAGAGCCCTGTCGGCCTGAGATCAAGGACCTGTGTGGACCAGGGACACAGATGTGACTGGGGCCTCAGCCCCCGGCCCAGATCAGTCAGGTCATGAGGGACAGTATCCCTAAGCCCCCGAGGCCCTCCTGCCCCTCCCAGCCAAGCTGCCCAACACCAGTCTCCAGAGAGAGGATGTCTCAGAGGCCATGGGATCCGCCTGCACCTGTCGCTCCAGGACCCAGCCAGAGACCTGCCATGCTCTGCAACCAGGGCAGTCCTCTTGGGAGATTTGGTGGCTCCCGGTGGCCAGGGTCCAAAGCAGCACCTGCTCAGCCTCCAGCATTATTAAGGACCCCAGGATGGGACTCTGGGCTGGGAGCCCTTGTTGCCTTCTGTGCTGATACTGAGAAGCAGGGAAAGGCTGTGAAGAGCCCTGCTGGGAACTCCTTCCGGACGCGGCTCCTGATCCTGGCCATGGTTGGCCTGGCAGGGCCTCATAGGGTTTTAGGAGAGGCACCAGGTGGGGCGGGGCTCACGGGGGCTGGTGCAGGACCCCACGAGAGAGGGAGTGTACCAGGAGACAGCGTGCAGGTGAGGACAGTGTGGGTGCGTGGGCGAGAGCCACTTTCCCAGCATGCCTCACCTCCCATTAGCACATGGTGTGCACCTGTGTGCACACACCTGGCCACAGGCCTGCAGTGAGCAGGTGTCTGTGGGGTGAGCCCATGAGTGGGGCCTCTGGGACTGGACTGCTGTCAGCTCCTATAGGGACACCTCACATCCATGCTTATTTGGGAAGTTGAAAAGATGGATTCTGAGAAACTTAGCATCGCTCAGAGACATCCAAGCTAAAACTGTCCTAAGTCTTGGCCCACTTGGGGGCAGGAGGAGGAGGGTTTTGCTCCACTTCAAGTCAGATACCATACGGAGCCCCTAAACCTAGCTTGAGGCCTGGCCTAAATCCCCTTGGTAGAAGCATGTCGGCCAGAAGACATTGCTGGGCACTGGTGGGGCAGGCTGGCCTTATTCTGTCCCTGGTTTTCAGTTACGGGCATCCTCTAGGCTTACAGGGGCCAGAGAGCTGACTTTCAAACCCCAGAGACAGCAGAGAGGGGACTTCAGTATTTCCGCATGGTGCCGCAAGATCCTCAGTGATGCTCGTGTCTACCCTACTCAGAGGGGGGCGCATACCCATTTCACAGATACAGGAATGGTGGTAAAGAATCAAAGGAGTGCCGGGGGTGGTTGCCTCTCCAGTCAAAGAGCCTTGTCCTGCTCTGTGTCCCTGGACTTCTGTGTTGGGACAAAAAGGAAGGGAAGAAGGTCAGCCTCTCTTCTCGAACCAGCTGAAAGATGAGGATATGTGACCCCTGTCTTTCTTCCAGCTGGGAATAAGAGCCAGGTCCTATATGATTCTCCCTGGTCCTTGGCAACGGGCAGAGAGCACTCTTGACCTGGTCTTCTGCGTGGCCCTGTCCTGAGCGAGCTCTGAGGCCCTCTCACACTTGCCAGAGTCAAACGAAGCTCCCAGCTGGGACTTGGGTGTGGGGTTGGCAGGCCAACCAAAGGGACCAGACGTCCCCCGAGTCCACCGTTGTATGCCCAGGATCGAGGCTCTGTCCCAGTACACGCGCATGCCACATTGAGGCCTGAGGATCCACAGACCCACTCTCTACCCCGCACAGGCCACGGTATGGGCCACAGAGGGGCACGTCACAGCCTTTCCATCTTTGAGGCTGCTGGGCTCAGCCTGCGTTCCGCTCAGAAGGCAGCTCAGCCAAGCTCACCCCGCAGAGGTGGGCAGGAGGGCCTGGGTGTGTGTCCTCGGCACTCAGGTACGCATGTCCTGCATTGCCACAGGGCTTGACCAAGAACAACCGTGTTCGGCTCATGGCCAGGGCTGCACAGGTGGAAGTCTCCAGAACGTCAAGTGGGAGGCCCCTCCTCTGTCCCCTCCCACCTGCCTTCCTGCAGGCTGGTCAGACAGACCGAAGCCTGGGCACCCACCATTCCCGCCAGCTTCAGATCCTGCAGGAATCCATGGAGAGGGCCTCCAAAGGGACTGTGGAGGCCAAGAAGACACAGCCTTCCTCTAACACAGCCAGCATATATTGAGTGCCTACTGTGCGCCATGTGCAGGGGGGGGGGGTAGTAAAAAGCCACGGGCAGGCAGCGCTTGCAGCTTCGGGAACACTTGGGGCATCCAGAAGGCCGGTGCCCACAGAAGGAAAGCAGGACCCCGGGGCTCTCCCAGCAGCCCCTGACCCCGTCTCCTGCCCCTGGCCAGGGCACTGCACAAACCAAACGGTAGGCTCCAGAGGCACCAGTGCATCTGAGCTCCCCAGGAGGAAAAGACAGGACACCCAGTTTAGTGTCCTCCCACCCATCATCCCCACCCTGCCTGCGAGGGGGGGAATGTATATGTATGTATGAATATGCATATACATATGCATATGAAATCCACGCAGTCAGGGCTGCGCAGGTCCCCATTTTGTTTGTTTTGAGCCATTGGCGAAGCTGCCCCTGTCCCTTCCCCTGTTGGCAGGCGGCTGGGGCCACAGGGCTCGACCCCGCCCCCCACCCCCGTGCACACGCCCCAGCCCCCCTGCGGGCGCCCCCACCCCCACCAGACTGCCAGTCCAGGAAAAGGGGTATAAAGTTGGGGCTGGCTGAAAACGAATTTTTTTTTTCTTTAAACGACCCCTCCTTTTTTTTTTTTTTTTTTTTTTCCCTCCCTTAAACTCGTGCCTGCCCCGCTGCGGCTTCCCCGCGGAGCCAGCCCCCCGCCCCCCAGACCGTCCCCAGGCCTGCAGCGGAGGCGGTGAGCCCGGGCCAGGCAGGCGGCGGCTGGCCCCAGGCGGTGTCTAACTTGTGGTATTGCATGTTCTGGGCAGGGAAGCGCGGGCGGCGCAGCAGTGCGGGATCGCTAGAGAGCAATGTGGAAGTAAGTAGGAAGCGCCCCCGTCCGGCTGGCTGTCGTGTGTTGCCTCCCCGACCCTCGGTTTATATCTGTTGTCTTTTTTTTTTTCCCTCCGTTTTGCTCTCCCTTCCCCTCCCCCCACTGCACAGAGGTCGCAGACAGCCCATCCCCTATGCCTGCCTCCGCCCCGGTGCATGCCAGCTTCCCCTGCCTAGAATCGCCCGTGCCTCTCACCGCTTGTTTGGGCTGGACCCGTGGGGGTGGGGGGGAGTTCTGGATTCTGTGTTTTACTTCCCGCTTAACCCCGCCCCCGTGGCCCCGAGCATGGTTAACGTCCCGGCTTCCCGGCACTCCCCCGCCCCCACCCCGGGCCCCGGCCTGCCGACACCGTTCCTGGGCTGGACGCGCAGCCGCCAGGCACCCACGCGCCCTCCGCCCGCACTATCGGGGGCGGGAGGCTGGGTTCTGCCCATCTCTTGACTTCCATGCTCCGCAATCCCCATCGCTTCCTTCCTGGAGTTTCGGTCGCTGTGTGTCTGCAGTCAGGGCGTCGTGGAATTGCTTAGTTAGCTCGGGGGAGGAAGGCCGTGAGAGGAAGAAAACCTCAGTGTGGATTTCATGAGATTTCATTCATCTGCCAACCATTTCTATATTACTGTTCACATCATAACCTCAGCTTGCAGACCTTTTTGTTTCCTTCTTTTTCCTTGTTTGGTTTGCAGTAGGTAGCTGCAGTTGAAATGCCTAGGCAGCCCCCCCCAACCCCACCAGCCCAGGACAAGGTTCCCCGAGCCCCCTCCCCCACCCCGTCCCTACCCCCAGCCTCGCAGAAAGCTTGGGCCCATCCAGGCAGAGCAGATGGCGCAGTGTCAGCAGGCCGGGGTTCTTCTTCAGGCACACCTGCCCAGCCTACTCCTCCACGCAGCACACGCCCCTCACAGGCACCCCCGGGCCAGCCGTTCTGATCGGAAAGCTCAGGCCGCCTTCTGTATCAGGAGGAGAGCAGAAGTCACACTTGTGCTGCTGCAGCTGCTGCTTTGACCAGACAGGAGCACCCCTCACCCCCTGCCCTATCCCCACCTCTCTCAGTGGAAGGCCACCCTGGGTCCCTGCTGCCCCCAGGAGCGTGAGCGGAGGTGGGCCCACCCAGCCTCACCAAGCCCTGCCCTCTGCAGCCAGAGAGTTGAACTAAGGCTTAGCAATCAGTGGGTGAACTTTTTACATTTAAAAGAAAAATCATTCTGACATAAGTGCTTTAAGATCTTTTAATTTTGATTTCTATGAATTTCCTTTTTAGGGGTCCATCATTAGCAGTCCTCACATGCGCCGGAGAGCTACATCAACACGAGAGTGTCCATCTCGCCCACACCAGACTATGCCTAATTCATCCTCCCTCCTAGGCTCCTTATTTGGGAGTAAGAGAGGGAAGCCCCCTCCCCAGGCCCACCCGCCCTCAGCCCCTCCCCAGCCGCCCCCCCACCCACCGGGCCTGCCCCACTCGCAGCATTCTGTGGCCAGCCATCACCAGGGGCCTGCCGAGGGCCCAGCGCAGGCCCAGGTGCACGGGCACCATGCCCAGTACTGCCACATGCAGCAGAACCCACCCCCCTACCACCACCACCACCACTACCACCCCCCCCAGCACATCCAGCACGCACACCAGTACCACCACGGCCCCCACGGGGGGCACCCACCCTACGGGGCCCATGTGCACAGCCACCCACCGCTGCCCTCAGCCCATGCTGGCCACCCGGGGCACGGCCACACAGCGCACCACCACGGGCAGCCCCCTGCCCCGCCGCCCCCCACCAGCAGCAAGGCCAAACCCAGCGGCATCAGCACAATTGTGTAGACAGCCTGGGCGGGGTCCCAGACTTCCCCAGAACAACCGCACACCACACCGAGGCAGCGCCCGGGGGCGGCCAGCCTCAGACCAGACCCAGGGCACCTCTGTTTCCACCTATCCCCTCTGCTCCCCATGGCCTGGACGGAGCCCTCCAAGTCCACGGGGCTCGTGTTGCAGGGAACAAAGCTCCCGGTCTCACTTAGCGTCGGTGTCCTGGGTTCCATCCACGTCAACCCAAGGGCTGGGCCTCGGCCACCATCAGCCTTGAAAACGGTGCCACTGGCCACGTAGATGTTGAACTGCCCCCCCCACCCCAAAGCAGCCCTCAGCTCTGCTCCCTAACTGTACACGCATATGAAAACCCAGCCTAGGAAAAGAAGAAACGAGACACAAAAACCAGAGACAGAACAAAACAAACAAACAAACAAAAAACCAAACTTGCTGCATTTATTGCTCTTTTATTGACAATGGGCAAAAAATTAAGTAGACCTGATATGGTTGATGAAAATACGTAAGTAAACTTTATATAATATAAATATATAAATATATAAATATATATATATATATACTGTATAGGTAGTATTTGTGTGTGAAAGGAAATGTCTCAGTCCACAAAATTAGCAATATAGACTTTACAAGGAGCTCCACTTACCCGCTAGGAAGACAGTATCTTACATGAATGTGTGAGAGAGTAAACCAAAAACGTAAATGCTAGGAACAAATTCAGATACTTCCATATTTTCATAAGAAAAAGAGAAGTCCCTCCAGGACTGGCTAAAACCTTTACGCAAATCATTACTAACTGTGCCAAGTAACATAGCATCTAACTGTTTAAAAGAGTCCAATATTGCTTTGTACAAATCCTTATTTTATTAACAGAAAACTATCATAAGTAATCAGTATTATAAACTGCTCTGTTATTTCAGGTAAGCAAATAGATACAAATGCAGTAAATGCTACAGTAGCAACTCAGGACAGCTGGTTAGGGACCAGTTGTCTGAGGATATTGGTTACACAGATTCTTAGACACTTTAATGGCTGCAATAACTGTGAATTTCCATGATCCATATTTCTTTTATATGCATTTGATTTAATGCACACTCATTCAGAGGCCTCCCACGGGCCCCCCATCCACGGCACAAGTGTTCATCTCCAACGTGAAAGCGGCCAGCCCTCATCCTCGCCTCCCCAACACCATAACTAACTCATCCTGTCTCAACTGCCACAGGCACCCCTCCTCCCCCCCGCCAGCAAGTTTCTTCCTTGAACCGCTCTGAACCCGAAGGCTGATTCTAGCATGTAGTGACCCAGGGCGGTGTGTGTGTTTCCCGTTTTGTTTTCTGAGTGGTAGCCGCAATCATCGTGATTCCATGTGGCCATGTGCTAGCACAACCCCCATGTCATGACCGTGGCCCCTCTGCCCCCCCCCGACCCCACCCCCCGCCAATGAGTGCCGGCCCTCACCAGCGAAGTCCCCGCTGCCTTCTCATGGTCCAGTTAGCTGCCCGGGCGTCACATGACTCTCAGCTGTGCTCTTGTCGCTTCCGTGTTGTGGTGGCACCGTCCGCTCCCCCAGGGCCGGGCACCGCACGCGTCCGGTTCTGTGACTGAGTCACCCACGGGCCGTACTTTATAGTTTCAGCCTTTCGAGCCACTGCAGCCGCCAGTGCTGTGCTCCTAAGCCGTGGGACCGGAGGACTGCCCCACGGCCCCTGCCCCGGCGGAGAGAGCCCTTTCAGAAAGGGCGAAGCTAGTGCCGGACTCTGCGGGCCACGGGCTCCGCACTCCGTGGACGGCGTGGCGCGCCGTGGCCAGACGGCGGGACGACCGAGGGGAGCCCACCTGGCGGGCCAGCCAGGGGTCCTGCCCGTTTCCCTCCCCACCTGCCCCTTTGTCATGTCACCCAGGCCACCGTACCAGCAGATCTGCAAACCAAGCACTTTGTTAGTCTCCACAGAGAGCAAATACAGCAATCTAGAGTTTAGCCTTTTTTTTTTTTTTTTTTTTTTTTTTGGAAGAAGTGTGACTTTGACCTGCCCACCTTTCTCTTCCCATCGTGTTGTGTTTCTCTCCCGGGCATCTGCTCGGAAGGAGACAAGTATACAAAGCACGGGTGTGTCTGATTGGGGCCAGGCTGGGCTGGTGGGAGGCTCCCCACTTACTGGCTCCTAAATTCCTCGGTTTTCCTGCACAGTCAGGCTCCCCGGGGCATTCTCTGTCTTGCAGTTTAAAGGATGTCGTTCCGACCCGGAGAAGTCGAATCGTACTGCATGCCACCCGGCGTCAGTCATGTGAGGCCACACTCTATGTATTGTGTATTTGCAAACTATATCAGTGTTACTGTTGACAAATAGTTGAAGTAAAGAGATAACATATTAAATATGTCGGCTTTCCTTCACCCTCTGTACCAATAGTAGAGTCTACCTGTAAACTCGAGGTTGTTCCAGAAAAGATGCAGGCCGTTTGGCACAAGGTTGCCCTTTCTGAAGGGGTGACTGCTAATGAAAAAGAGTGGACGGCAGAGCCGATGGGGGCGGGGGGGGGGGCTCTCTCCATTGCCGTCCTTCGTGCTCCACAGCCCATTCAGAACCCTTACCTCCAAAACTGCCATCCGTGTGTCTGGAAGCGTTGTCCGGGCGCCACGGGGCCGGATCTAGCGAAAGGGGGCTTCTCGAACAAATTGCATTTCTCCCCATGTTTCCAACTGCGTACAGTGTGTTGGGCTCAGGTCAGTGAGGCTTCATCATTCTTTGATTTACAAACTTAACCATGGGAGGTGTTTCCAGAAGGTACATTGCTCCATTAAGGAGGCCAGAGCCACGCTGCCCGGAAGCTCGTTTGGGGAGCAGGAGCTGCTGACAGGTTGCTTTCCCCACCCTCACCCCTGCGGTGTCGCTCTCATGGGACTGTCCTTTCTAGACCCCAGCCTGCCGTCCACCCCCCGCCCTCCTCCCGGGGATAGGAGGCTGGACACCGCAGGCTGCGTGTGTCAACCTTCCCCACGGTCAGGACACACGTGGGACATTTTTCTCAAGTCACACAAATTGTTCCAATTAAACAGTCATTTCCGACAGGAGCAGGAGTAGAGGAAGCGGCTGGTAGCATCACAGGAATCTTTTCTGGGACAACAATTAAATCATGTATTTGTATTTTTTTTTTTAAGTTTACAAATGAATTGTACAACCGTGTAAAAATAAAGCTCATCCTAATACGATGTGCACATCTTGCTTACAAATGTCTTCGGTCACCCAGCGTAGAGCGATTTTTCCATCACGCGCTGCATGCAGAAGAAGCCTCTTGTTTGTCTTTAAAACGAGCTGAAAAGACAGCAGATATGTATACATGACCCTAGGTGTTGACCCCGCGCTCCCTGTGCAGCCGTGTCTCTACAGGTAAGCATGCATCCTACAGTTTCGTTGTAAAATATCATCACTCTTCCTGCCTGAAAACTGACTAATTTTGTAAAGTATCTCCAGTAACAACAATAATACAGGAAACAGATTTCGAGACGGATCAGTGTGAAGTGGGGGTGGTGAAAAGGGACGGCCGGGAGGAGGGGCATGTGCCTCTCACCCAGGCAGGGCGCACCTTAGCCTAACCGCAGTCGCATCGAGGTCCCGCGCAGGACCCGTCACCTCTTGGGAACTGTCGTCCACTTTCTAGTTGTCTTAAACGGTTAGCATCAGGTCTGGACTGCAGACCGACCAAAGGCTTCGAGAGACACGTCCCTCGCCAGAGGCCGGGCACCGCTGTGTAACTTTGGGCAGGAAAGGAGTGCTTTTGTTTTAATACGTATTCTGTTTGTGAGTAGTAACAGACTCTATCGATGTAAAACCATAGCTGTGATCATGTGGAGAAATCAAATAAATCCTTTAAAACTCTCGGGTTTTTACTGTTTCTGAAAAGTCCAGCTGTTCCCCTATTGAGCAGACACAGAGAGCCCTCCAGGTGACCAGCTTACCCCATCCTCGTCATGACTGCGGGGGGCAATAGCTTTCCTGGAAGGCGTGGGACTGGCTTGAATCGAGGGTGCTGGTACAAGACTTAAAATAAAGGTATGTGTCACAGTGTAGGCATGGATGGTTTCAAAGGTATTTAATTTTATTTATTTATTTATTTATTTTGAGAGAGAGAGAGACAGAGCTCGAGTGGGTGAGGGGCAGAGAGAGAAGCAGACACAGAATCCAAAGACAGGCTCCAGGCTCTGAGCTGTCAGCACAGAGCCCAACGCAGGGCTCAAACCCACGAGCTGTGAGATGATGACCTGAGCCGAAGTCAGACACTTAACCGACTAAGCCACCCGGGCGCCCCATCAAAGGTATTTATAATTTCTAGCAACCTACAGCCAATTTAAGTCCTTCCACTGAGTTAGAGAGGAGACAGGTCCTTTGGAGTGTTGAGGTAGGCTGGGAATGACATGGGGGAGCCAGTCCCCAAATGCTTGAGGAGAGATTATTTCACGAGGTCAAAGCAGCCCGTTTTTCCCACGAAATGGTTAATGCGATGTGCAAAAACCAGGAAGGTGAGGGGCACCTGGGTGGCTTAGTTGGTTGACTTTGGCTCAGGTCATGATCCCAGGGCCATGGGATCGAGCCCTCTGTCAGGCTTCACACTGAGCATGCAGCCTGCTTGGGATTCTCCCTCCTCTGCCTCTCTGCCCTGCTTGCATCCTCGCTCTCTCTCACTCTCTCTTTAAAATAAAAAAATTAAAACTAAAATAAGGAACCCAGGAAGGTGAATTCTGCTTTACCTGGAGAACGTGATTGGCTTGAATGATGTCTCCTTTCCTGGAACCAAATTCAGCTCCAGGAAATGCTTCCTTAAAGTTTCCGTTTCATTCCATAAAGTGAAGTAAACTTGGTAGATCTTATTTGTGAATGACAAAAAGTTCATTTTAGTGACCAGAATTAGCTGTGGCCCACCCTTCGTAGGGAAGTGAATTGTGATTAAAAGATGTTCTCTGATTTCCGCCGCTGGGTGGCCATTCCTTTCCCAGCTGCTCAGAGGTGCTTCCGCGGGTGACCCAGTTACTGCAATTCCCTGAAACCCCAAGCGCTGGGTTTGTCTGATACCACGATTCCCAGTACTGCACTCACCAGCTGCTCAGGGTAGGCAAGTGGCTAAGCCAGTGCTTCCAAGCGATGACGCTGGGGGTTTGTGTTGTCTTCCCCCCACACACCAGATTGTGAGCCCCTTGGGGACAAGGGCTGCATCTGATCCACTTCTCTGTGTCCGAGGACCAGCACGGGACTGGTCTTGTCAAGGTACATCTGAAAACAAACTGATGGGTGCAAGGGGCAGCAGGGGGTCATGGCAGAACTACTGGCTGATCTTAGCGTGTCACCCTCCTGGGGCGTCTGGGTGGCTCAGTCGGTCTAGCGTCCAACTCTTGCTTTCGGCTCAGGTCATGATCTCATAGTTCATGAGATTCAGCCCCGTGTCGGGCTCTGCACTGATAGCATTGGAGCCTGCTTGGGGATTCTCTCTCTCTCTGCTCCTCCTCCTCTCTGTCTCAAAATAAATAAATAAACTTGAAAAAAGAATTGTTCTTGACACCTGTCCTTTTCCTTGACTTTCCAAGTCCATTCTGTCACCAAACCCTGTTGATTCTTCTCTGCACATCTCCCCCCTGGCCTAGAGCCCCCTGACTGGCCTCCCAGCCACATGGGTGCCACAAATCCATTCTCCACAGGGCATTGGAGGAATCTCCGTAAGGGGCATCCTGCTTAACGCCAAGTCAGTGTCTTCTTCCTGACTTTGTGATTAAAAAAATAGGGGCGCCTGGATGGCTCAGTCGGTTAAGTGTCTGACTTTGGCTTAGGGCATGATCTCACAGTTTGTGAGTTCAAACCCACACCGGGTTTGTGCTGACAGCTCAGAGCCTGGAGCCTGCTTCGGATTCTATGTCTCCTTCTCTCTCTGCCCCTCCCCGGCTCGTGCTCTGTCTCTCTCTGTCTCTCAAAATAAAATAAATGTAAAAAAAATATTTTTTAATTAAAAAAAAAAGGTCCTTAACGTGGCCTTCACGAGGCCTGCATGATCCGGGCGCATCGCCCTGGCTCTCCAGCCTTTCAGGTGCCCAGACAACCTGTGTCTCCTCCTGCCACTGGGCCTGTGCAGGTGTGTTCTCTCCCTTCCCCCCAAAGGTAGGGTGGGATGCTTTTCCTCGCGTCTTTGTTTAGTCAGCTCCTATTTCATCTAATGAGCTTCAGGTCAGCCACTGTTCCCTGTGAGATGTGTCTCCTGTAGTCATGTGCTCAATGGTGTGATCTTTCTGCCATGGCAGAGGCCACAAGGTCAGGACAGTGGGCAGTGCTCTTGGACCCTGCCGTAATCTCAACCCGCAGCAGAAGCAGAATGGCCGTAAATGTTTGTTGAATGAATAGATGAACACCATAGGACCAAAGATGGAATGTAGTGCCGAAATGCATGACACAAGTTAGTGGCTGAGAATGAGATCGGGGACCTGGGGAAGCAGCCTGGGGCCAGCGTGCTGGCGAGAGGCCCACCGGGCCTATGGTGTGCCTCATTACTTCCAGGAGCGCTTGCGGCAGCGGCGAGAGTTTTTAATCATTATGTTTTAACCTTCACCAAATGCGTTTTAATATTTAGAGCATTTGGAAGGAATAGATTCATACAAAGCAGGGGAGAAACATCGTCCACGATCCCACCACCCAGAAACAGTTAGAATTATTAGGTCTACTTCCTTTCCACCTTCTCTTCTCACATATCCTCAATTACCTGGTTCAGATCCTCTAAGAGTCTCCCAAAAGGTTTGTTGACGTGTTATTTGGTGCCCATCATGACAAACGTGCAGGACATGCCAAATTGGACGAAGTTAAACTGGTTTTTTACTACAGGACTTTTCAGAGCCTTTGAAAGGATGATGTGCATTGTGAATCTCTGAAAGATAGCTAGCCTGGGCCATGTTTCCTAAACTTAACTGAGCTGTGGAACTATTGCATTCTACGGCATACAGTTTAGCACAAGTTTGTATGTGTAAATTTTATTCTTTTCTTCCCCCTTAGTACGAAAGACTCGACAGTTTATAACGTCTGCATGATGGCCCATCGTATGGATGCCCCATGATGTACTTGACAAACAGATAGTGTTATTTTGGTGAACAAGGAACAAACAAAAGGAAATAATAGTTCCCGAGTGGATTGGGTGAGTGACTTCTGGTGAATCTGGTAAGGAGTTGAGAGCTGGGTCAGACCCCTGAATCTAATTTCAGTGCTGGGTTCCTGGGATGAACATCGGCACCGTTTTGGTAACTCTGGGTAGTCGTGTCCGCTGAGATCCCGCTCCATTCAGTGTATTCAAGTCAGTGCCCACTTCCCAAGGGAACCCGTCCTACGTCTCAGCACAGAATGGGCCATAAGAAAGACTTCTTGCCTTGACTTCTTGGTGTGTCATGAAGGCTGATCCCCCCCCCCCCATTTCTAATGTGTGGCTTCATGACTGTTAAGGCATTTCTAGGGGATTCTTTTCTTCCCTTCCTATTATTCGCAACCGTGCTCCACCCTGACCTCCAGTGGAGCCAGTGTTACTTCTCATCTCCCACGGAATTCCTAGGGAAATAACCGTTCCAAAATCAAAATGCCAGAGGGTAATCCCGGCCACCTCAGTTGGAATTTCTCCCCCACATCCTTTAAGAACTGTTCAGGGAAAAGAACAAATAAAGTCACTTGTAGCTCAGACCTACAGTTTACCAAGGAAGAGTGAAAAACACACATTTCGACGAAAGGTCAGTGGGAAAATAAACATCTTCGACTAGCAGAGCTGACATCGAGTCCCAAACCAAAATATATAGATCCAGGCAGAGACTGCATGGAAAAGAGAAAATGTACCATCCTAAGGGTGGTAGAAACAGGTCACATCCAGGGCTCGTGCCAGGAGAGAGACCCACCCTGCTTGGAGAAATGCTGAGGGAGGAACTGAGACCTGGTGGAGACAAAAGGAAAAGATATGGAAAGTTATGGAACCAGAGGGGACAGAAGACACCCACTGGAGAAGAAAGGGCACCTTGGAAGTAGATTTCCCTTGGAGGCTTGGCAGGAAAGGGAAAGGGTAAGGGCCCTCTTCAAACAAGATGCTGTCAAAGAATCAGAAGACAGACCTTAAAAAAAAAAAGTGTCTTATTAAAGGCAATGCAGTTGAAACATATAGAGCATTCATACAAAGTATTTTCAGAAGAAAACTGGGAAAACTGTTTAGCAAATAAAAATGCACAATGCCTGCAATCCGGATAAAAAGCCAAAAGCAGGAAGAAATTGTAACAGCATCCCCATCACTGATTACGTATGAACAAGCAGCATCATATGAAGGAGGCCATGAATCATAGCCCCCCGAGATCAGAATAAAAATGGACAAGTACCTTGTGCAATGGGAGCTCCCTGAACGTGGAGAGAAAACTGAAGAAAAACACAAAAGTATCTCACATGCCCAAAGGAGAACAGATACAACAGAAAATATGGAAACAGACGCGGAGGACGGGAATAAAAGGACCCAAGAAAATGAAACTGTAGGAGGCGTTAGAGATCAGAGAGGAGGGGTAAGTGTGTCGGAAAAACAAAAAGCCAAAAAACAGTGGTTAACACTCATATAAGAGAAGTCCTGGAAGAAGAGAAACGAAATAACGAACTAGAACTAAGGATGTAACACTCGAAAGACCTGTCCTGTAATAAAGAGCCAGCCTTCATCCTGAAAGATTCCGCTGTGTCCTTGGGGAAAAGCACACCCAGAGTTATCAATACTGAGTGACATATCCTGAGAAAAGTTAGTGAACTTTGAAGACAAAGAAGAAATTTGCTGGACCTGCAGGCAATAAAATCAGGTCAGATACAAAGAAAGGAAAATCATATTGGCCTCAGGTTTCTTAAAATAGCACGTAAGTCAAGATGAACAGAGGTGCAACATTTTAAAGAGACTCAAGAAAAGGTGTGAGGCAAGGATTTGGTGTCCAGCCAGGCTGGCTTTCAGGTTTCCAGGGTATAGACAAGTAGTTTCAAACTGGTTTTGAACATACAAGAGTGAGTATGCTACTTACGAGTCCTTTCGGGAGGGAGCTTTTCGGACAAACCATCCAACCAAGAGATTTGACAAATTTGGGCAAAAGGACTGATGATGATTTACTTAAATGTACATCTAGAACTAAAATATAATGGATAAGGATGGAAGAATGCCACACCATGGTATGTGCCAAGACAGGTAGAAATAGCACGTTTTAATTGAGAGGAGAAGGGAGGTCTCGAGATTAGAGTAGAATAAGGATGCACTGCTGTCTTGTTAAAGCATGAGTTAGATGATGTCACTGAAACCTGGTGAAGCCAAAGAGTAAAAGGCTAAATAGGAAAAAAGGGGACTAAGAACATTATTGGAAGGTGCTGTTATAAGGATAACCTCTAGAACAAAAATGTGAGTCTTCCTAAATACAGACACAAAACAAAGGGAAAAAGGTGGGGCGAGAGAGAAGAGACTAGACCTTCGTGGGAAGGATGCACAGTAAATGTAACATGATACACCCAGAAACTGTAAAACATAAAGAGCACAGGACAAGTAGCAAATGGATCACTTGTATCAAGAATGTAAATATGCTTAGATCCCCAATAAGAAGATTTTAACATTGGCCTCTGTGCCACACAGGTAGTGCCATAATAATTTTCTGTGGCAAATAACCCCAAAAGTCAGCAGCATTAAACAATAAATATGTATTCCTCACCAGAGCATCTGCAGACTGATTAGAGTTCCCCTGATCTAGCCTGGGCTTGGCTCTGATCTTCAGGTTGGGTCTAGGTCTGCTCCATGTGTCCCTCCTTCTCCTTGGACCAGTGCCCAGTTGAGGCATGTCCTGGTCATGGCACAAGGATAGAGTACTAAAAGTCAATCCCAATCATGTGAACATTTCCAAACTTGGCTCGTGCCATGTCCACTAAATTCCAGTTGACCATATCAAGTCCATGCCCAGTCCCAAAGTCAAAGGACTGGAAAGTATACCCTGCCTTTCATGAAGTCAAGGTAAGGGTATGGAACACTACTGTATTTAGTCTATCCCAGATCACAGAGCAAGACCCAACAAACTCTATGCCAATCCACTCTAGGCACACCTAACATAAAAATTCAGAAAAACTAAACATGAAGAAATGGACATGCACATGCAAATGCAAAATCAAAAATGGCAGGGGAGAGAAATTAAAATCTGGATATCTGACAAGGTGGAATTCAGCCTTAAAAACGATAACTGAGATGAAGTGACTTAATGCTAAAAGCTACAATTCCCGATGAAGACATGATAGTTAAGAGTATCTATGCATCAAATAATACAACAGCAATCTGCAAAGAGCAAGAACTATAGGAGATGCAAGAATAAATAAAAACATATTAATAGCAAGTTAACACACCTCTCTAAATCCAAGACAAGTTAAGAGGAGAAAGATAAAAGTTTCCTTCGGATAGATACTGAACTTCATATCCTGAAAACAGAGAAAAATGCCTTCTTTTCAAGCACAAATGGAACATTCATGAAAGTTGGCCATATATTAAGCCACAGAGAAAACTTTAATGTATTCCATAAGGTAGAAATGATACATATTCTCTAATCACAATGCAGTAAAAACCAAAAATTAATTATATAATCAAAAAGTCCCTTCCAACTGGAAATGTAGTTAATTCTCTATTAGATTACTCTTGGATCGAAAGACAAATCCTAACTAAAACAGTAGGATTTCTTTAAATATGATAAAACCTTTATCTGAATCCAGGGAAAATTACCTTGATGTAAAAAAATGAAGGAATGAAAAGAAACATCAAACTCAAAATTAGGAAGGGAACAAAGGAAACTAGGCAGAAAAGGCAAATAATAGAAAATTATTAGAAAATTATCACAGTAGACAAACTGAGAGTTGACCAAGTCAAGATGAAAAGAAAGCACGAACACACAAAAGAAGAAGGAAGCAACTATTAAAAAAAAAAAAAGGAAACTTTTAGAAATTGAATTCCAGTGTAGTTAACATCAGTATTATGTTAGTTTCAGGTATACAATATAGTGATAAAGCAATGCATACAGTACCCAGTAACCACTCCCCGCCCACCCACCTCCCCTCGGTAACCATCAGTTTCTACTCTATAGTTAAGAGTCTGTTTCTTGTTTTGTTTCTTAAATTCTACATATGAGTGAAATAATATGGTATTTGTCTTTCTCTGACTTATTTCACTTAACATTATACTCTCTAGATCCATCTCTGTTGTTCCAAATGACAAGATTTCATCCTCTTTATGGCTGAATAATATTCCATTATATATACATACCACATCTTCTTTATCCATTCATGAGTCAGTGGACATTAGGCCTCTTTCCATAATTTGACTATTGTAAATAATGCTGCGATAAACACAGAGGCGCATTAGTGTTTTCATATTCTTTGGGTAAATACCCAGTAGTATGATTACTAGATCGTAAAGTAGCTCTAGTTTTAATTTTTTGAGGAAACTTCGTACTATTTTCCACAGTGGCTGCACCACCTTGCATTTCCACCAACAGTGCATGAAAGTTCTATTTTCTCTACATCCTTGCCAACACTTGTTGCTTCTTGAGTTTCTTATTTTAGCCATTCTGACAGGTGTGAGGTGGTATCTCATTGTGGTTTTGATTTGCATTTCCCTGATGATGAGTGATGATGAGCATCTTTGCATGTGTCTGTTGGCCATCTGGATGTCTTCTTTGGAGAAATGTCTGTTCATGTCTTTTGCCCACTTTTTAGTTGGATTATTTGTTTTTTGGGTGTTGAGTCATATAAGTTCTTCATATATTTTGGATATGGGATATCCCTTTATGGGATATATTATTTGCAAATAGCTTCTCCCATTCAGTAGCTTGTCTTTTAGTTTTGATGATTGTTTCCTTTGCCATGGAGAAGCTTTTTATTTTGATGTAGTCCCAATAGTTTTGTTTTTTGTTTTGTTTTTGTTTTTTGTTTGTTTGTTTTTGTGGCTTGTTGTTGTTGGTTTTGCTTTAGTTTTCCTCGCCTCAGGCGACATATCTAGAAAGATGTTATTATGGCCAGTGTCAGAGACATTACTGCCTGGGCTCTTTTCTAGGATTTTTATGGTTTCAGGTCTCACATTTCAGTCTCACGTTTCGGTCCTTAATCCATTTTGAGTTTATCTTTGCATGTGGTATACACATATTGCATATGGTCCAGTTTCACTCTTCTCCATATAGCTGTTTTCCCAGCACCATTTGTTGAAGAAACGATCTTTTTCCTATTGGATATTCTTGCCTTCTTTGTCGAAGTTAATTGGTCACATAACCATGGGTTTATTTGGGGCCTTTCTATTCTGTTCCATTGATCTTTGTGTCTATTTTTGTGCCACTAACATATGGTTTGGATTACTACAGCTTTGTAGTATAACTTGAAATCTGGACTTGTGATATCTTGGGTTTTATTTTTCTTTTTCAAGTTACTTTGGCCATATGGGGTCTTTTATGGCTACATACACATTTTAGGACTGGTTTTTCTAGTTCTGTGAAAAAATGCTTTTGGCATTTTGATACGGATTGCATTAAATCTGTCGATTGCTTTGGGTAGTATGGACATTCTAACAATATGTTCTTCTAATCCATGAGCATAGAATGTCTTTCCATTTGTGTTGTCTTCAGTTTCTTTCATCAGTGTTTTATAGTTTTCAGAGTACAGGTCTTTCATCTCTTTGGTCGTTTATTTCTAGTCATTTTATTATTTTTGGTGCAATTGTAAGTGGGATTGTTTTCTTAATTTCTCTTTCTGCTGCTTCATTATTAGCGTATAGAAATGTAGTGGATTTCTGTATATTGGTTTTGTATCCTGCAACCTTACCAAATTCATTTATCAGTTCTAGTTGTTTTTTGGTGGAGTCTTTAGGGTTTTCTATATACAGTGTCCTATCATCTGCAAATAGTGAAAATGTTACTTCTTCCTTACCAATCTGGATGCCTTTTATTCCTTTTCTTTGTCTGATTGCTGTCGCTGTGCCTAGGACTTCCAGTATGATGCTGAATAAAAGTAGTGAGAGTGGACATCCTTGACTTGTTCCTGACCTTAGAGGGAAAGCTCTCAGTTTTTTTTTCATCTTTGAGTATGATGTTAGTTGTGGGCTTTTCACATAAAGCCTTTACAATGTTGAGATATGTTCCCTCTAAGCCTACTTTGTTGAGGTTGTTTTTTTTTTTATCGTGAATCGATGTTGTCCTTCATCAGATGCTTTTTCTGCATCTATTGAAATGATCAAATGGTTTTTATGACATAAAGGACATTTTTTAATGTGATGCTACTTTGAACAACCTTATGCAAATACATTTGAAAACCCCAGATAAAATTAATAATTAGCCAAAACTGACCTCAGGAGAGAGAAGTCTGAGGCAGACAAATTCCCATAAGAGAAATAGAAAAAGTAACAACCTCCCAGGACCATAAGGTTTCATAGGGGAATTCTTCCAAACCTTCAAATATCAGATGATCTCAGTGCTACTTAAGCTATTTCAGATTATAGTAGGAAAACTTCCAAATTATTTTTAAGGAGTTATTCTAGCAATGTTTTCTAAACCTGAGAAAATTTGCATAAATATAAGACTATCAGTGCAAAATTATGAGTGAAATAATGGCAAACCTCCAGTGACACGTTAAATGTAAGCTAATATACTTCATGACCAAGTAGGGATTTATTTCAGGAATGCAAGGATGGTTTCACATCAGGAAATTCACTAATAGAATCTATCATTTTAATTGAAATGAGAATTAAAAAGTCTTATCACCTCGGGGTGCCTGGGTGGCCCAGTCAGTTGGGCATCTGACTTCATCTCAGGTCATGATCTTGCAGTTTGTGGGTTCGAGCCCCGTGTTGGGCTCTGTGCTGACAGCTCAGAGCTTGGAGCTTGCTTTGGATTCTGTATCTCCCCCTCTCTCTTCCTTTACCATGCTCATTCTCTCTCTCTCTCTCTCTTTCTCTCTCTCTCTCTCAAAAAAAAAAAACACATAAACATTTACGAAAAACCATATCACCTACATGGTTGCCAAAAAAAGCCTTCAACAAAATCTAGACCCAATCCTGCTATATAAGCACATACTAAATGGATACTTGGTTAGCTTGATAAAATGTATGTATCTCTATCCAAAAGCCAGCAAGTCATTTAATACAGAAACAGTGAATGGATTCTGTGAAAATCAGGGCAAGAACGTGGATAATCACTGTCTTCATTTATGTTTAATGTTGTCATGAAGGTTTTAGCCAACATAATCAAATACAGTTGGAGGCATGAGAATTGGAAAAGAAGAGGTAATTCAGTTCTATTTACAGGTGATATAATAGCATATCGGGACAACAAAAAATCAAGAAGAAACTATAAACAATATGGAAACTTAGCAGATGATTGAATATAAAACTAACATACAGGATCAATAGCCACATATATATTTGAAAAATCAGGAAAAAAAGTGGGGGGAAAACATCACACTTTCAGGATAATTTTTTTGTTTTGTTTTTATTTTTTTTAATTTATAGTTTATTGTCAAATTGGTTTCCATATAACACCCAGCACTCTTCCCCACAAGTGTCCTCCACCATGACCGTCACCCCCCTTCCCCTTTCCCCCTCCCCCTTCTGCCCTCAGTTTGTTTTCAGTATTCAAGAGTCTCTCAAGCTTTGTCTCCCTCCCTCTCCCTAACTCTTTTTCCTCCTTCCCCTCCCCATG
>CM053574.1:52558790-52590432 GCA_028646485.1 Cryptoprocta ferox
CCACATCCTCGCCAGCATCTATAGTCTCTTGAGTTGTTCATTTTAGCCACTCTGACTGGCGTGAGGTGGTATCTCAGTGTGGTTTTGATTTGTATTTCCCTGATGATGAGTGCTGCTGAGCATCGTTTCATGTGTTTGGTGGCCATCTTGATGTCCTCTTTGGAGAAGTGTCCATTCATGTCTTCTGCCCATTTCTTCACTGGATTATTCATTTTTTGGGTGTGGAGTTTGGTGAGTTCTTTGTAGATTTTGGATACTCGCCCTTTATCCGATATGTCGTTTGCAACTATCTTTTCCCATTCCGTCAGTTGCCTATTAGTTTTTTTTTTTATTGTTTCCTTTGCAGTGCAGAAGCTTTTTATCTTGATTAGGTCCAAACAGTTTATTTTGGTCCTTGATTCCCTTGCCTTTGGGGATGTGTCGCGTAGGAAATTGCTGCGGTTGAGGTCATAGAGGTTGTTTCCTGCTTTCTCCTCTAGGGTTTTGATGGTTTCCTGTCTCACGTTCAGGTCCTTCATCCATTTTGAGTTTTATTTTTGTGTATGGTGTAAGAGAGTGGTCTAGTTTCATTCTTCTGCATGTTGCTGTCCAGTTCTCCCAGCACCACCTATTAAAGAGGCTATCTTTTTGCCATTGGATACTCTTTCCTCCTTTGTCAAAGATTAATTGGCCATACATTTGTGGGTCCAGTTCTGGGCTCTCTAATCAATTCCATTGGTCTATGTGTCTGTTTTTGTGCCAGTACCATACTGTCTTGGTGATAGCTTTGTAGTAGAGGCTAAAGTCTGGGATTGTGATGCCTCCCATTTTGGTTTTCTTCTTCAGTATTACTTTGCAGGATAATTTTTTTTAATGCCTGGGATAAATGACAAAAATAACCAAAATATATGTGAGGAAAAGATTAAAACAATCAAAAACAAAAAACTAGAGTCGAGCAAATTGAAATCAATTCCACATTCTTTAATAACACAATTGAACATAAGGGTGTTGATACTCCTTTTAAAAATGTGGGGCTAGAAATTTTACTTTAAAGTTCATATTTTAGGGGTGTCTGGGTGGCTCAGTTGGTTAAGCGACTGACTCTTGATTTCAGCTCAGGTCACAATCTCCCCAATTCCTGATTCGAGCCCTGCATTGCCCCTTCCTCCCACAGCTCCCCCACTCCAGTGTCCTCTACCGCTAAAGATAAGCTCCATTATCACAGACTAAGGAGTGAAAAATAGATTTGGAGCTTACGGAGAAGAAATCAGTAACTCCTATGATTCACCCTCTTTGGCTACTTGGCCTGCCATATGCACCCTCCTACACACATTTGGACTTCTGTACAGCAAAACAGCTCTGTGTTTCCACCTATCAAGATACAACCACACTTCAGAGAAGTCAAGTTTCTCACCTTCTCCCCAGAGTGAGGAGCCGCATGGTAGAAACGGCCCTTGTATCCATGTGGGCCATCTTAATGACCCTCAAATGGTCAAAATTCACTGAAAATTCTGTGACCTAAAGGCAGAATTGTAACATTCACCTCCAACAACTTGTAAATAAAATGAAAAAAATGGGAAGGAGGAGAGTGAAGACAGAAATAGCATAGGCAAACAAACACCTACAGATGACAAGGAAAGAGAAAATGCACAAAGCTAACCACGGTCCGCATTTTTGAAATTGATCGTTAGGCTGCATTTGAGACCTATGGCCCTATAGCTTCCCATTAACCATTGCTGTTGGGTGTGGAAGTACTAAGAGGCACCCCCAGAGAAGCCCTGGGTTGCAGACCTTCTTGCCCCATTGTGTAGCAGCAACCCAGTTCCCCCTTGGTAATTGGGGTCCATCCCTCCAGCGAGTAGAACAAACCCTTTGGCTTCCTGTTGGTTCAGTGGCAATAAAGAGCCCAGATGGCCAGGGGAAAGTCTCATCTTGCAATTTAGCAGAATCTTTGCTCTCTTTCCTCTGGGGGAAGCATTTCCTCCTTGGGAAGGAAGACCCCAGAACCCGCAGAGCTCAAAGTTGCTGGGAGAGAAGGGAAAATATCTGTGCAAGGGTTCGGGGTATAAAAGTGAGGGAGCCACTCCCCACTTCTGCCCCTTCATTTCCACACCTGTGTATTCTGACCACGAAGGAGATACTGGTTCAACTTATGTCCTGTATACCCTAACACAGAACCTGTTCTCCCAAGGTAGTGTCCCCCGCCTGGCTCCGTAACTTTCAGGAAGCCATTCCACCTCTAAATTAGGTCAGCTGGTCCTTGGTAACTGATGGTAGACATATGGTAAAATCAGTTAGGGTTGGCTTTGTTTTTTGTTTTTGTTTTTGTTTTTTGTTTTTTGGGGGTTTTTTTTTTTGGCTTAATTCTATTTGGGGGCATATAATGTACATGGTTCAAAAGTCAAAACCACATAAGAAGGCATTTTAAGAAAATCACGCTTCCATCTCATTCCTTCTAGCCTTATTTCACTCCTAGCTGCTCTATAGGTAACCATTTTCATTAGTTTCTAGATGTATCATTCCAGTGTTACGTTGTGCAAAATTAAGCAAAGACACACACAATTTCCCAGCCTTTCCTCCACAAAAGATAGCACGCCATGCACACTGTTTTGTATCTTGCGTTTTCACTTACAATCACTCCATTATATCACCTTATTGATTCAGTTCCAAATCCACCCTCCTCGCCTTGCTCCGTGATAATAGACCTGGGCTCTTCATTTGCCACCTCGCATGATGTTAAGCTTTGTCGATAGAGGGCGCTGGAGGGACACTGCCAGAGGAAGGAGATTTCTCATATTAGTTATTTGTTGTTGCCTAAAAATTACCTTAAAACTTAGCAGCTTCAAACAATACATATTTATTATCCCATAGTTTCTGTGGGTGAGATGTGCCTGAACCACTTATCTGGTGGTCCTGGTCCCTGGCTTCTCACAAGGTTGCAGTCACGGTATCAGCCAGGGCCATGGTCATCTCAAGGCTTTCAAGCTCACTTATGTGGCTGTTTGCCAGGGGACTCCGCTCTTCACCATGTGGCCTTCTCCATAGCACAGCTCCCAGCACGGCTGCTGGCTTCCCCCTACCGTGGGTGATCTAAGAACCAAAGCAGTGCCACATTGCCTTCTAAGACCTCGTCTCAGTGACACAGGGTCACTCTGCCTTATCCTGTTCATTAGAAGCCATCACTAAGTACAGCGCATGGGCAACGGATGGAAATCACACTGGGGTAAGAATGGGGACCATCCTGGAGGCCGCCTACCAATGTCTACCCCCTAGTCTGCAGTGATTCCTGTCGGTCCCACATGCAAATATGCTCACCCTTCTTCCCCAAATTGCACCCCAGCGTAACACCAGCTCAGAGTCCGGGATCTTGCCATCCAGGTGCAGATAAGGCTCTTCAAACACATTTCCTTTGACTCATGAACTGAAGAGATAAAGTATCAGCCCCTCCCCATCCCACCGCTTAAAGCACACACACCAACGTACAATGGTGAGATATAGGCATAGGATAGCCTATTCATAAATGGGGAAAATGGGAGGCATACAGCAGGCAGTGGTCCAAGGCAGTTTGAAATGCAGCCAAGAAAATGTTGGGAGCTCATTGCCTGAGATTCAGTCCTATTCCTGCCCGGGAGTGACTCTTCATTGCTCTTGGCTCCTCTCTCTGGGGCATCCTTCCTTTTCCATGAAAAGTAGTATGTGTTTGCAGCTGTGTGATTTGCTCAGCCTGTTTTCTGAGCAGACTTTTGGATGTCCAAAAGCCTCTTTTCATTTCTTGCAGTCTCTGTGCCTTTCAGACAAGGGCATGAATCCCAGGAGGGAGGGTCATCGACGACTGTCTTGAAGGCTGGCCACCACTTGGTGTAAACTCGAGGTTTTCAGTTTAGAAAGGTAAATGATAGAAATAAATACAGATGTAAATAGGTGAGAAATACATATATCCCCTGCGTTCACTTACAGGAGTTGGGAACAGTGAGACTTCAGGAGCCATGAGCGTACCTAGTGCCCAGATCTTGGCTTCTGAACACTGCTCTCTCGGAGCCCAGGAACCAGGCCTCCAAAGGGGAACGGCTGATTCCAGGACGAGGGCAGGGCAAGTACAAGATGTACTTGGAGCACTTCGTTGTGCCGGAAAGTAAGGACATGCTCAAAATGACACAGGAGCCGGCTTGAAAGGGCTCGTACCGCACAAATATGGGATACTTTGAGTTTTAAAGTAAGCAATTATAGTAATGATTATAAAAATCATTGAATGCAATGGGAATCCATATTATCAAGTTAAAAATGAATTAAGTAAACATCTGATAAGGATTGGGATGTTTACATAGTTCAAAATACTCAGGGCACCTGGCTGGCTCAGTCAGTGGAGCGTGCGACTCTTGATCTCAGGGTTGTGAGTTCAAACCCCGTGTTGGGTGTAGAGATACTTTCTTACCACCCTTATGTTTATTGAAGCATTATTATACACACACACACACACACACACACACTACACACACCGGAGTATTACCCAGCCATTTAAAAAAAGAATGAAATCTTTCCATTTGCAACAACATGAATGGATCCTAGAGGGTATTTGTACTCTACTCAGCATAGTACTTTCCCACAACATACTTATTAGTTCCAATGGGAAAAAGACCAACCTTTCAGTGAGTAAGCCTGGCCAGTACCACCTAAATCATGCACCACCCAGGAAAATGCCATGAGAAGAACACAGCATTATTGCTGTGATATTCTTGCCAAAGCCGCTTGTCCTGACTCTAATGATGAAGTGTCGGATGAGCCCACGTTGAGGGACATTCTACCAAGTAGCTGGCCTGCAGGCTTTAAAAATACGGAAGTAAAACAATCGAAGGTATGAAAGTAAAGGAACGACTGGGGCACTTTTCTAGATTGAAGGAACTGAATGCAATACGCGGTTTTGGGCTTCATTCTTTTTGTTGGAAAGGTCTTGCTGGGCTGATAGGAGAAAGCCTGAAGGAGGTCTGAGGCTTAGATCATCATTTGACTGCATCAAAGTTGGCATCCTTATTTTGGTGAGTGTATTGTGACTCAGGGCCTCTCGTGAGCCTGGAGTCGGATGTCAGCAGAGCTGGAAGCTCTGAAGCCTTGAGTGGGGCTGGAGGACCCATCCCTGAGTTTACTCAGGCAGCCGTGGGCAGGGGGAGGCTTCTCTTCCTCCCTCCCTTGCCAAGGGAGAACAAGGGCTTTCCATAGGGCCAGGTGTCATGACACACCTTCCCCCAGAGCGTGTGATAACTCTTGATAACACGGGCAGGAGAGAGCTCAAGTTAGAAACCAAAGCACCTGCACGCCTGCAGCATAATCTGAGAGGTAATTCACCAGCACTGCTGGTCACACAGCCATGCAGGGAGGGGCTACACGCTGCTTTGAAGTTGGGGATCACTGCGGGTCATCCCTGGAGGCTCCTGCCCCACCCCCATTCCCTCTGCTCTCCTTCCAGGGGCAGATATTTTAATCAGTTAAAAATCAACTTTAAATTAGATGGAGTTATTGATTATTCTCCTCTCAGTAGTAAAGCCTATTAGAACAGCAGGGAAATTCTGTAGGCACCGGGAAGGATCCTATTTTCCAAGTTAAGCGAAAGAATGGCAGAGAGGAAGAACATGGCACATTACTCCTTTGGATCCTGTTGATGCTTTAAAAGTCCCCCCCCCCCCTTATGCGGGGCACTGTGCTGGCTGCTTTCATCCATGTCAGTGTCATAGTTTTGTATTCTCATATCACTCTTATCCAAGAGGAGGAAAGTAGCTCAGCCGGCTTGTCACTTGTGCAAGGTGACCACATTAGTAAGCACAGGAGCAGGAACAGAAAACTACTGTCTGGGTCCTAGTCGTGTGCTCTTTCTATTCCTCCCGGACCTTCAGATTCACCGATTCTCCTGGGGGCAGAACCAGAGGCAGGCAATGCTTTTTGTTTATTGTATGAACTTGTTTATCCAAGTTCAGTGGCTTGAATGTCCCGCTCACCTTGGTGAGCCGGCTAGAATAAAATATTTGTATTAGAGTGTGGGAAATGCTAAAATAACCTAGCAGGTTAGTTTGTAATACTGCCCTCAAGAATTCTAATTGGCAGAACTTCCAATAAAGTGATTAATAGAGACAAGCATGATTTTTTTAGATCTATTTAGTCTCATTAATTTATTTTTTAATAATTCCTGCACATGATAGAAAACTCAAAAGGAACAACAAGAAAAATCACATGGTAAAACAATCTTCTTTATTCCTCCTTCTTCCCAGCCTGCCAAATCTCTCCCCCAAGACAGCTATTGTTACCAGCTTATTGGGATCCCTTCCAGAACTATTCTTGCATATAATGCATGTGTGGTTGGGAATTCCTCTTGTTAGGTAGATTTATATATATATATATAAATGTGTATATATACACACATGTATATGTATCTGTACATATATATGTATATAAATATACAGGTAGGTGTATATTTTATTCTGATATAAAATCTATGAAGATTAGAAAGTCTTTGCCAGGATATTAAGAGAGAGGCACCAGGCTTCAATGCAAGCACTCACATTATGTTTGGGAATCTTACTGATAGAACTTAGCTTTCAGTAGTTTTCATGGATGGAGACAGATACGGAGCCCTACACTTTCCTCAGTTACAAATGTTTGAATCTTCTTAAATGTCAAGGGCTTACTCTCTAGGACTGTTGAATGGTAACCAGCTAGGGGGTCCCCTCACCCTTTCCTGTACTGGACCCCCTGTTTCCTGAGTGTTAGGTCCTTTCTCTTGGTCTCTGCTTTGCTTTGATGGAGGATATGCCCCAGTGCCTTCCTGAGAAAGGATATACATATGGGAGATAAATTATTTGAACCTTTGCATGTGTGAAAATGCCTTTTTCGGAGGACGCCTGGGTGCCTCAGTCGGTTAAGCAGCTAACTCTTGATTTCACTTCAGGTCATGATCTCAATGGTTCGTGAGTTTGAGCCCTGTGTCGGGCTCTGTGCTGACAATGCAGAGCTTACTTGGGATTCTCTCTCCTACCCCTCCACCCCCGCTCAAAATAAATAAACTGGAAGGAAGGAAGGAAAGAAAAAGAAAGAAAGAAAGAGCCTTTTTTTTCTTACTTTACTGAGAAACTAACTTTCAGATTACTGCCGGGGTTGTCCATCTGCTTTCCAGCTTCCAGATTTTTCGTGCGTTGTCTCCTCTCCTGTTCTGTTCAAGGTGAAAGATTTATCTCTTGTGCTCTTGTTGTGAAAACCCCCTTATTCCAGTTTTAGTGGGTAGGGAGCAAAAATAGATGGATGTGTGCAACCCACCCCTCGCCCAGGACTCCAGCCTGACCTCTTGATTTTTGTGTTTTGATTTTTGTGTATTGAAAAAGATTATTAGGATGCATTTATTATATTCATACCTCGCCTTTTTCCAGAAAGAATTTTGTACTGGGAACGTTATTTTAGACAGTGTTTAAATCTCATTCCTCAAAAATGTTTCTGGCCCTATTATGGTATATTATTGGTAAACTTAGGACTCATCAGAGACCTTTGGGTAGTTCTTTTGCTCCAAAAGTTGAATGTTAGAGCATGCTGAGAAGCACCTAGCCGCTTCTCTGTGTTAAGAAACACATTGCCAACCAGGACACAATTTGGTTTTTCAAGGTATTTGCATTTCTTGCGTTTCAGAAACCAAATGTTCATGCTTTTCATTTTTCATAGTATTTCCTTGGGTCCTGTAGCCTTGTCTGGCATCAAAGCCATAACAAGGGAAAGGTTGTTGTTGCTGTTGTTGTTGTTGTTTTAATGTTTGTTTATTTTTGAGACAGAGTACAAGCAAGAGAGGGGCAGAGAGAGAGGGAGACAGAATTTGAAGCAGGCTCCAGGCTCTGAGCCAACAGCACAGAGTCTGATGTGGGGCTCGAACCCATGAGCGAGGTCATGACCTGAGCCAAAGCCAGCCGCTCAACTGACTGAGCCACCCAGGCACCCCAAAGGAAAGGTTTTAAAGGAGAAACACCACTGCGTCAACTTTGGGTCTAAAATCCATCCTTTACCCCACAGTCCTCCTTCGCACTTTTTGAGTTAAAACCCATTTCATATATTTGGAACTCCAGCTAAATTCATTATCCTTAACACCCATAAGGTGATAATGTATTTTACAACAACCTATAATGTACGTTTACAGTTAGCTTTTACTTCCTTAAAAATCGTTTTGGTAAGAGGCGCCTGACTGGCTCAGTCGGTGGAACATGAGATTCTTGATCTTGGAGTCATGAGTTCGAGCCCCACATTAGGGCTAGAGCCAGCAATAGCGTATTGGATCTTCAAGACAAAAGGAAAAAACCTATTAATTACAATGTATTACAGGGGGAAATATAAAATTAGCTCCTCAGATGAGTTTCATGGAGTTATCTCTCCTATAAATTACAGCTGGAAGAAAAATGAATCCGAATAAATGCCAAGTTCATTAACTGATTAAGAGGAGTAATTGTCTTTAAAAGGGAACAGATACAGCAATTATCACTAACTTTTTACTTAATGCCAAATCTCCACAGTCCAGTAATCTGCATTTACAACCTCCAGGATCCACCGGGAAGAGTTTTGATGGCGTGGTGTGAACAGACACTCCAGATCCTTCCAGGAGGCAGGCCGGGTAGAAATGATAAATGAGCGAACGTGGAGAACAGAGCTGATTATCAGTCTCTGCATCGAAAATCACATTGTCGTCTGCTATCCATTAGGTGTTCTGCGGAGCTTTAATGTTGAGCAAATTGTCTTCTTTATCAACTCGTGCTGAGTGAGCATTAAAAGCTTTTTGAAATGCAGGCACTGGTCTGAGAGCCCGAACTGTCTCTGCCTTCTGTGCTCAGTGGGTGAACCATTAAAATGAATTCCCCACATTGCACTTCATTATCTGGTTTGCAGCCCCACCGGCACTGGCTCAGAGGATTACAAACAATGTTGTTGTCAGTTTCAAAGACCCGTTAGCGATGAGTGCTGCCTGCCGTTGCTACAGCCCTAGGGTTTTCCGGGAAGAAGTTGGCTTCGGTTTGCTGACAGTGACCCACTGTGTCCTGTCCGTCCACTACCCCAGGCCCCAGGGTGATGAGCTACGCTTTCCCAAATATGTTTCCCGGTGTTTATTTGTTCGAGTTGAAGAGGAACACAGTCGTCCTCCCTTATCCACAGGGATATGTTCCAAGACCCTTAGTGGATGCCGGAAACCACAAATTGTACCAAACCCAATATATATATATTGCTTTTTTTCCATAGACATACATGTCTATGATAGTTTAATTTATAAATTAGGTACCCTAAGGGATTAACAACTACAACTAGAGCAATTTTAGCAATATACTGTAATAAAAGTTATGTGAATGTGATCCCCCCCCAAAAATATCTTTTTTTTAACGTTTATTTTTTTGAGAGGAGAGAGAGGGAGAGAGCAAGCATGAGCAAGGGAGGAACAGAATCTGAAGCAGGCTCTGTGCTGACAGCAGAGAGCCCGATGCAGCGCTCAAACTCACGAATGGTGAGATCATGAGCCAAACTTGGATGCGCAGCCAACCGTGCCACCCAGGCGCCTCTCAAGTGATCCTGTTATACAGTTCTCACCCCTCTTGTGACGATGTGAGACGATAAGATACACGTGATGAGGTGAAGTCAGGAACGATACGGCCTTTGTGCCGTAGCGTTAGGCTACTAGTGACCTTCGGAATGTGCCTCAGAAGGAGGACCCGCTGTTTCTACGGGTGCCTAAAACCACAGACGGGGGAGCTGGGGGGACTACAGTATTCTGTAAAAAAGTCCCTTTAGCCAGGACTAGCATTGCACCTTCTTTATGTGCAGCTTCCCACGAGTTAAGGTTTTTCCATGCTGCCTCTGCCTCCTCGCCATCTTGAAATGTGATTCCACTCTCCTGGCTTTTGTGCAGATACAGAAGACCCCAGTGGGTTAATGTGATTACCTGGCTCTTACTTGCAGCAGTTGCTTCAGGAATTCTCACACTCTCAACACAGCATTTGTGTTACTTGACACAGTTTTTATGCTGTCATAGTGGGGGTCATATGCTCTAGAACTTGGACCTTAGCCTATTTTGGCTTTGGGAACATAAGAGAAAATCAAGAGGACTTTGGCTTCGTTGTTAATGCTCTTATGTTTCTGCTCTCCTGAGGTTTTGAAAGGTCATCATTAGGATCAAGTCTGAACTGGGGTGCTGGGTGGCTCAGTCAGTTGAGCATCCAACTTTGGCTCAGGTCATGATCTCACGGTTCATGGGTTGGAGCCCCGCGTTGGGCTCTGTGCTGATAACTCAGTCTGGAGCCTGCTTCGGATTCTGTGTCTCCCTCTCTCTCTGCTCCTCCCTTACTCATGCTCGCTCGCTCTCTCTCTCTCTCTCTCAAAAATAAACATTAAAAAAATTTTTTTTAAAGGATCAAGTCTGAACTCAAAAGCCCCTATTTTTAGATCTTTTTTTCCTTTTTAGCTGGATTGCTAGACTCTGAGATCTAGGGTGGGTGGAATGAGAAGAGAAACCAATGTTAACCCATTTAACCTTACTGAAAAATACATCCTTTGTATTGATTTCATCATTTTATGGAGGAGGAAGAAACTGAAATCCTGTGACGGGTCTTGTCTAAGGCACGGTGGCAGTGACAGAGTGGGAAGAAAGGGATAATGCGTCTTGTCTGAAAATACATTGCTAAGCAGAAAGATTCCTTAGCCAAGTCCAAAACTGAACCGAGTGGCTCAGTCAGTTGAGCATCTGACTCTTGATTTCAGTTCAGGTCATGATCTCACAGTTTGTCAGTTCAAGCCCTATATCAGGCTCCCAGCTGACAATGGGGAGCTGGCTTGGGATTCTCTCTCTCCCTCCTTCTCTGTGCCCCCCCCCCCCGACCTTTCTCTCTCATCTTCTTGATGGGGCTCCTGACCTTATCTGTTAGACTCATTTGGCCATATTTCAGGTCAGCCAGGAATGGGGAAAAGAGAACAGAGAGAGGGCTGGGCGTCTGTGCCTCTCTTTACATCCCCAGGCCTCCCCCTCCATCTCGGGAAGAAGTAGAGGAAGAGGGCTAAGAAGACACAAGATCAGGAGGCGGTTGGAGAGGCCCCTAGTCTGGCTTCGCTGTTTAGGGCTGTGTGACCTTTCAGTATGTTGTTGCGCTTGTAAAATGGACATGAAGGAACAACACTGAACTCCCAGGCCTGTTTGGAGGAGTCAATGGTCTAGCGCAGGCGAAGTACATGAAACAATGTCTGGCTTAGACAGGCACCCACTAAATATTAGATGCTTTTAGCACTGTCTTTGAGGCACTGTCTCCAGTGACCACAACGGGGTTTAGTAACACCAGTGTGGTTGCCTGGGACTCAATTCATGTGTCTGATGAATGGGATGGACCTTTGGTATGATGGCTGTATTTACGCTGTAACTTCCTGTACTTCAGTGTTTTCTTTGAAACTGGGAAGGTATTTTTAGTTGTCAGCCCTGGTTGCTGGAATAAGTAAACCCCCAAATGTCAGTGGCTTCCTACCATAGCTGTTTCTTGCTTGGGTTCAACATGGGTGTCCCTGTGGCGTGGCTGCCTGGTCTCCATAGGGTTGAGCCAAAGACCTAGGCTCCTTCCCTCTTCTGCTGCCGTCCCGAGGCACCAGAGTCCCCAGCTTCCAGCTGGTAGAAGAGGCTGCATGTATTTCTTAAAAACGACAGAAGTCCCATATTCCTTCCATTCACCATTGGGTTGGTGAGAACCTCATTCTGGATGTAGGGCTGCCGGGGAACGTAATCCCTGGCTGCCAGCTGCCTTGCACTGGCAACTGGACGCGAAGGATGAGGCACGCTTTTTTGGTCACTTTTTGGGCCAATGCACCACTTCTAAGTCATAGGCAATAAATACAGTTGAGGCTCAGAGATGAATCACACAGCTGACGCGTGGCAGAGTTGGGGCTCGGTCTCTCTCTTGAAGCCTCATGTTCTCACATCTTGCTGTCTCTTTTTTTTTTTTTTAACATTCATTTATTATTGAGAAACAGAGACAGAGCATGAGCATGGGAGTGACAGAGAGAGGGGGAGACACAGAATCCGAGGCAGGCTCCAGGGTCTGAGCTGTCAGCACAGAGCAACAGGAAATCTATCCTATCTAGTACCTCTATTCTGAGGTACTAGAGGTAGGACTTCGACAAATCAATCGGGGGTACACAATTTAACCCATAATACCTTATTACCTTTGTGGTTTTCAACAAACCAGTGACTTCCATATTTCTATAACAACTAATATTTCTATAATAACTAATGTATCCCAAATGGGAACAAATATGTATCAAAAAGAGAGTAGTAGGGGTGCTGGGGGCTCAGTCTTAATTAAGCGGCTGACTTAGGCTCAGGTCATGATCTCATAGTTGGTGAGTTCAAGCCCTGCGTCGGGCTCTGTGCTGACAGCTCAGAGCCTGGAGCCTGCTTCAGATTCTGTGTCTCCCTCTCTCTCTGCCCCTCCTCTGCTCATGCCCTGTGTGTCTCTGTCTCTCAAAAAAGAAATAATAAACATTTTTTAAAAAGGGGAGTGGTAAAAGGATGTAATTTAGCATGGGACAGCACACCTGTCTGCATATAGATGTTTGATTTCTAGACAGTAAGGTCAGCAACTGCTCAGCAGGAAATAAACTGGTGATAAAATTTGCACAACTTATTTGTTGAGCCCTTTTTATTAAGATATTATTGATTGCTATGAGGTAGAGACCTTGGTTGGACTCATTTTTCACATAACTGATTATTGATCTTGTAGTCTTAGGAGACAACTCCACCCCTTCTCCCCAAAGCTGTGCACGTAAATCTCTCCATTAGCGTTGCGGCTTAAACATTGAGGGACCTAGGAATGGTTTCCTACAATGTGCCCAAGACCTAAAGTCAAGTATCTTGATATACGAACACTAACCTACGACCATGGAAGAGTGTCAGCTTATTTGCTGGTAAGTTCTGTATGGGTATCAGTGATTATACAGGAAAGACGTAGAGAGAACACTGAATGAACAGAGGAAATTCTATGTCCCCAGCAAACTGTTTAAAAACAGCATCCTATTTCTCAAGTGGAAGATGGGAATCTCCTAGTACAACCATTATTCGTTTTGATAGTATTATGGGAGAAACACTGAACACTTACTGTGCTAGATGTTTTCATATTATTTTACTTAATCCTCACAAGTCCTGTGAGATAAGTGGTATCATACTCATTTTTGCAGAAAATGACTCTTTTCCCACTGTATGTGCCACTAGAGTACTTACACCTTATTTTTTCTAATTTTTGTTTTGGAAATTGTGTGCCACTAAATGTCTCACTTGCTTCATATAGGAGACCTCTGTACACTAAACAGGATCAGACACATTGTCAGGTTGAATGATAGGACTATATGTTTTGGCAAGAGTGTACAGTAGCTCAAACTTGAAACCCAGTTTTTAAAAAATTTTTAATGTTTATTTATTTCTGAAGGAGAGAGGGACAGAGCAGGAGCAGGGGAGGGGAAAAGAGAGAGAGGGAGACACAGAATCGAAACGGGCTCTAGGCTCTGAGCTGTCAGTGCAGAGCCTGATGTGGGGGCTGGAACTCACGAACCGCAAGATCATGACCTGAGCCCAAGTCGGTTGCTTAGCCGACTGAGCCACCCAGGCGCCCCAATACCCAGTTTTTTAAATAATCACTTTTTGTTTTGCCCATGCGGTTATTTCAAAGGCAGTTTCCAAAGGCCTTCTTGTGAAGCTGAGTGCTGAAGTAAGGAAATACTGAACACTGATGAATAAATAAGGTATCAAACCTTTCAACGTTAAAGATAAAATAGGTAACACAGATTGCGGAAGATCCTTGCAAAGATTTTGCAACCCTACAAGTTTTTGAGCTCTCCCCCACCCCCACGTTGCGTCATCAAGTCAATCTTTTTTTGGGCGGGGCCGGCAAAGCGCTTTGAGATGACTGAGATTTCCCGCTCTTCTCCAGGAGTTCACACGGTGGAGGCAGAAAGTGTTTTCCAATACCGTGTCAACGCCAGAATCAGGGCACAAGCGCAGAGAAATCTTCCTGGAGGAGGCTGACTTAAGACCACGAGGGGGCGCCCATTTGCCTTCGGGTCAGGACATCGCTGGGCAAGGACTTGCGCTGTTGAAGGGCTGCGACCCGTCCCAGCCAAGTGTACACACCCCTTCTCGGTTCCCCCTGGAGCTTCTCTTCCTCCGCCTGCCGTGTCCCAGGGAGAGTTGTGACTCAGGATTATATACAGACCCCTTTCTGGCAGAACAAGCCTTTTATTTTCCTCTTCCACCACCCACTTTAAAAAAAACATTACGCCTACTGGGCTCCCCTCCAGAGAGAACCAGTATTGTAAGTATTGCGTTTTCCCGCCCCATTTCCTTTTCTTTTTTTTTAATGTTTATTTTTGAGAGAGAGACACACACAGTGTGTGCAGGGCAGGGTCAGAGAGAGAGGGAGACACAGAATCCGAAGCAGGATCCAGGCTCAGCGGTCAGCACAGAGCCCGATGCGGGGCTCGAACCCACAAACTGTGAGATCACGACCTGAGCTGAAGTCGGCCACTTAACTGAGCCACCCAGGCGCCCATTTCCTTTCCTATACGGTGTCCTCGTCGCCGCAACTGGCGAGAGGGAGCTGGGCGTCCCCGAGAAGTCTCCCCCGCCTGGCATGGACGCAACCACCCACCGGTGTTTGAACAAACACCTTGCAACGGCCGCTAACAGCCGAGCACGAAGCCGCCAACTTGGCACCCACCCGCCCCTGCGGCCTCTCCCCTCGACCGGACGCTGAAGGCCGCGCAAGCGCAGAGGCGGCGGGCGGCGCGGGGCCGACCCGCGGCTTGGCTCAGGCCGGTGACGTCATCCGGCGGCGCGAGCCATGAGCACGTGACCGAGGCGCTAAGAAGGAGGCTTCGGGCCCGGGGGGCTGTGCGAACAGCGTCGGGCAGAATGAACGCGGTGCAGTTCTTACGCGGGGCGGCGGCAGCGCGTGCCTGCCGAGCCCTGGTGGCCTTGGCCGCGAGCAGGCGCCTGCTGCGCACTAGTCCGCCGAGTCGAGCTTTCGCCAAGGAGCTCTTCCTGGGCAAAATCGAGAAGGTAACGCCGAGCCCTGGTCGCCCCTTGCCCTCTTGCCTCCCGCGTTTTGCCCTTTAGCAGAAAAGAGGGGTCGAAGTGAGAGTCCCCAGACCTGGCTGACTGATACACCGGGCGGGGGCGGGGGGAGGGGTCGTGCTAAAGCTCCCAAGTTCCCGAGTCCCACTAGAACCTTTCCAGGGAAGGGGTAGAGCCCCGGTTACGGACTCCTGAGAATCCATCTGTGGTTTTGACAGATGTTCCAGCTAATTCTTGTTAGCTCAATTTGGGAAGCCCTAGGCGACGTGGTCCCTAAGCAACCCTCGACCCAGCGCTCTGGCCCCGGAATGTGCGGCATTTCCTCCCTCATTCGTAAAACACAGCTCAGACCATGGCGCTCTCGCTCTTCCGTCCGCTCTCAGGGGCCCCTTAGCTTTCACGGCTTGAGTTCTAGCGCGTCCTCTATCTTTAGGGCTCCTCGGCAGCCTGGCTTCAAGTTGCCTTCCCCACCCCTTCCCTTCCATAGGTCGTACAACCCTGTCCGTAGTAACGGCTACATTATCAAGCACTCACTCTCTTCTTAGTGGATTTGACCTTGGTCCTTGGTCCTGTAACTTTGAGCCTCAGTTCTTTGAGCCTGAAAGTGGAGCTAGTGATATGGCTGCCTCACAGGGACGTGTTGTAAGGTGAGATTTATAGTGCGTGGAAATGCTTTTGAAACTGTCAGAGACTGTGCAGATGCAGAGGCAGCAGGATAGGTGATTAACGCTGGCTTCACCACTCACTCGTCATGGGACTTTGGGTTAGTCACTTCACTTTCCGGTGCCTGAGGTGCTAATCTACAAAATAGTAAAAGTAGTGCTTGCCCACTCCTCAAAGTGCCGTGTAAAGCAAAGAAAACATTTGTGTCAAATGCTTTGAGGTGGGCTGAAATGTTGGCTGATACTATGTTTAAGGAGTTACTCCCTGGTTTTTCTTTTCCTCTCCCTCTGATCAGTCAGGCATTACAGGTGCAGAAGCTGAAATTCAGAGTAGTTCGCCCTGCCAGGAAGTGCAAAGCCAGGTTTTAATGTTTGAGAAGCCATTTTTTCCCAGAACCTGGGGCCTTTGGGCACTCAGTCCTGCGATGTCATGCCTTCCAGCCCCCTGGTGAAAAAAACCCATAAATCTTTACTGCTTCTCTTTCTCCAAGCCTCTTGCACCATTTCCCCGGTCTTCACTCTCACCTGTCAACTTTTTTGCTTGTTTCACTGAGAAAGTACAGGCAGTCAGGTGAGAACCCCCCCCCACATTTGCCCCTCCTAGGACCCCAAGTGTGCCTTTACGATCTGCACTCTGTTACTGTGAACAAACTACTCTTGGCAAAGACCAGCCTCATTCCTAGAGCCCCTGTCTTTTCACCTACTCAGGGCCGTTCATTGATCCAGTAATTCTCGCCTTTCTGATCGACATCGGTGATTGTTTCCTCTCTGCTGCGTCTTGCTCCCACCTTGTTCGGGCTTTTGTCCTTCACAGTCTGCCAGCACTGCTCTCAGGCAGGGTCAGTAGTGAACTCCATGTTTTCCAGTCTAGTGGTACGTTCTCCTCTTGCTTGACCCGCCGCTGGCGTTTGACACAGGTCATCTCTCCTGGCTTCTAAAAATATATATATATATCTCCTGCTTTCCTGTTTACTTCATTGGCTAATGTTTCTCCGTGTCTTTTGCTCGTTTTTTTCTTGGCTCCTTACCCTCTGAACATTGGCCAGTTTGACTGGCCCAGTCAGGGTTGGGATTTTTTTTTCCTTTTTTTTTTTTTTAATTAAGTTTTTCATTATAATTCCAGTATGGTTCCCATACAGTTATGTTAGCTTCAGGTGTACAATATAGTGATGCAATAGTTCTAATCACTACTCAGAGCTCATCATGGCAAGCGTACACTTTAACGCCTGTCATCTATTTTAACCATCCCCCCACCTACATCCCCAGTAGTAACCATCTGTTTATTCTCTAGTTAAGAGCCTTTTTCTTAGTTTGTGTCTCTCTCTCTTGTTTCCCTTTGCTCATTTGTTTTGTTTCTTAAATTCCACATATGAGTGAAATCATATGGTATTTGTCTTTCTCTGGCCAATTTTTTAAAAAAATTTTTATGTTTATTTTTGAGAGAGACAGAGCATGAGCAGGGGAGGGTCAGAGAGAGAGAGAGAGAGGGAGACACAGAATCCAAAGCAGGCCCCAGGCTCCGAGCTGTCAGCACAGAGCCTGAGGTGGGGCTCAAACCCACGAACCGTGAGATCATGACCTGAGCCGAAGTCAGACGCTCTGACGAAGGAGAGAATTCCTGGATCAGTGAATGCCCCAGATTAGGTGAGAGGGAGCCACCCAGGCGCCCCATTCTCTGGTTTATTTCACTTAGCATAATACTCTCTAGCTCCGTCCATGTTGCCAATGGCAAGATTTCCTTTCCTTTTTTTTTTTTTTTAACTTTTAAATGTTTGTTTAATTTGAGAGACACAGAGCATGAGCAGGGGAGGGGCAGAGAGAGAGGGAGACACAGAACCCGAAGTAGGCTCCAGGCTCTGAGCTGTCAGCACAGAGCCCGATGAGGGCAGGGGGGGGGGTGGGGGGGGGCGGTGACTGAACCCATGAGCGAGATCACTACCTGAGCTGAAGTTGGATGCTCAACCAACTGAGCCACCCAGGCGCCCCAAGATTTCATTTTCTTATGGCTGAATAATATTCCGTTGTACACATATATCACATCTTTATTCATCTATCGATGGACACTTGGGCTGCTTCCATAATTTGGCCATTGTAACTAATGCTGCCGTAAATATGAGGGGGGCGTGTATCTTTTTGAATTAGTGTTTTTGTATATTTTGGCTAAATGCCCAAATCCAGTGTGATAACTGGATTGTAGGGTAGTCCTATTTTTAACTTTTTTTTTTTTTTTTTTAGGTAATCTCTACACCAAATGCGGCCTCGAATTCACAATCCTGAGATTGAGTCAGATGCTCTACTAACAGAGCCAGCCAGGCTCCCCTATTTTTTTTATTTTTATTATTTTTTTAATTATAGTTAACATAACACTGTTATATTCCTTTCAGGTGTATCTTTTTTGTTTTTGTTTTTTTGTTTTTTGTTTTTTTTAAGTGAAGTGTAGTCGACACACAATGTTACATTAGTTGCAGGTGTACAACATAGTGATTGGACAAGTCAATATTTAGGCCCATCACAAACGTAGCTGCCATCTGTCACCGTACAGCACTGTTAGAACACCATTGACTGCGTACCTTTCATCCCTGGAAACCTGTACCTCCCACTCCTCTTCACCCATTTAGCCCATTCTCCTACCTCTTTCTCCTCCGGCACCCATTAGTTCTCTGTATTTATGGGTCTGTTTTTCAAAGTTGGGGTTTTCTGAGACAGTCTATAGACTTCTCTTTTTATCCACAACTCTTCCTTTAATCTAATTTAGTATTGTGGCTTTAAATACTATCAATATCCTGGTGACTCGGATCTATTTCTCCAGCTCAGACTTCTCCCCTGAACTTCAGGCTCTTGATCTCTACCTTTATACTCAAAAGCTCCACTTTGAGCTCTCATATGACCTCAGATTTAGCTTATCTAAAATGGAGTTCCTGGTCTTTCTGCCCAGTCTTGCTCTGGTGGCTCTGTTGTTCCACTTGTCCAGGCCCAACACCTGGAATCTCCTTTGATGCCTCTTATTCTCGTAATCCACATCTAAGGCAACAGCAAATCCTGTTTCTCTACCCTTGGGGTATACTTAGAATCTGACGACTCTTAAGTCCTTCCACCGCTACTGCCCTGATTCAGGCCAAGCTCATCTCTCACAGCGTTACTGGGGCGTGAGCAGAAACATGGCATCTGAGATGGGACCAGTGGGGAGTTGAACGGGAGGCGTGGGGGGCCTCTCCGTCTGCAGCCTCCACCAGACCAGCTTCGCTTGTACCTATTTTACATATTCGGCTTCTGTCATCGATTTATTTCTGAAACAGGTTCTGCTGCTTTAAGAAATGTAGAAACTGACGACTAGGAATTAAGGCTGACACCTGTGAGGCCCCGTATTTGGTTTCTGAGCGGCGCTGTCAGAGCTCTAATCTGAAAGGCACTTGAGAGCTCTCTTCCTGGAGCAGCCCTGCAAATCCATATCCAAAGGGTTTCAGTTATAGATGAGGGCCCACTAGCTGCCAGGCTGTTCTCTGTTCTCCCTTGGTGTGCTCCCTGGTACCAGAACTGAATAATCTTCCTCTAACACGGCCTCATCCACAAGGCCCACAGGCGCTAATTTGCCTGGGAAGGGCCTGGGTTGAGTCTCCCCATGTTCTGCTAAGCTTTGTTCTGAGACACTGTAGAGGGATGAAAATCTCAGCATATTTTCCTTCTAGACCATCTTGAGGGCAGGGTAGGGGATGGCCTGGGGGTGGGGGACAGGAATTCCTGTAAGTCTGCTGTCGCTTTTGGATAGGGACCTGCCACAAGCCTGGCATTGTGGGCCCTGAGAGGAGAAAACAGACCTGGGAGCATGTTGCTGAGTGGACAGGCTTCCGGGGTTGACGAGATACACAAGGGGCTGGAGGGGAAGATGGAAGACTCCTCTCTGTGGAGACCTTTCTTGAACACTTGGTGGGAGGTGCTCCTGGAGGCCAGCAGCCTGTGACCTGTGGCCTCACTTCTCAGCTGCTGCGAGACCCAAGTCCAAGTACTTGTGCTGTGCCGGCGGCTGAGGGGCAGCAGGGGATTTTGGGCAATACAGAGTGATGGCCGAGCGAGGAGCCCTAGGCCAGCCAAAGACGGAGACTTGGAGCTCAGATCACCACGGTTACTTGGAGCTCCAGGACACACCTTGTCTCTTCTGACCCTGGCCTTCTGAAGGATCCTCTGTAACTGAAGAGACACTGAGGCTGAGAAGGGCCCAGTCACACATGTGTGTGTTGGACTCAGGTTGTTGATCTGGCTCCACTGGCAGTGGCCTCCCTCCAGGCGGCAGATGTCCTCGCACCGGAGGGCTGGAGGCCAGTGTGCGCAGCCGGGTGAGAACCTGGCGGGGTGTGAGGCCTTGTCCCCACAGCATATTCTTGTCTGTGTGACGCCTTTGAACTCCGAAAATAACCAGTGTAGGCCTTCACATTTCAGTAGAGAGCGGAGATTTCCCGTCTGGCCCCTTTCACAGTCCTCAGGATGCCACTGAGTAAATATTACCCACATGTTATGGGTGGGATACGAAGCCTGGAGAGGTGAAGGGGTTTGGCTAAGGCCACCCAGTTAGCAGGCTGCAAATCAGGGAGCAAAGCCCAGGGCTTTGCAGTGTTAGAGCTCTTTGTTTTGTGGGACATTCGGCATAACTTGTTACTGATTGGGGAAGTTTGTTGAAATCAAGAATAAACCTGCTCAAGTTGAAAGGAAGGTCTGTGTGGGATGGTGGAGTCTGATACACAATTCCTGTTCTGCGATTTGCATTCTTATTTCTTCCCTGAGTAATGCCCTGCCATTAGACACAGAATCTAGCAACTCTGTTTCCTACCCCTGCCTTTTTTTTTTTTTTTTGAGAACGAGAGAGCGGGGGAGGGGAGCAGAGAGTTAGAAGCATGCTCTACACTCAGTGCGGGATCATGGCCTGAGCCAAACGCAAGAGTCAGAGCTCAACCAACCAAGCCACCCAGGCGCCCTGTTTCCTCCCATTTTGACTGATACTACCTCTCTGGGAGGTTGCTAACAATCAAATATTTAGTAAATGTTTATCATTTTTAGAAAGAAGTTTTCCCGTTTCCAGAAGTTAGCCAAGATGAACTTAATGAAATCAATCAGCTTGTGGGACCTGTAGAAAAATTTTTCACTGAAGAGGGTATGTATGACCTTTATCGTTACTAATTTCCATTTTAAGGACAGTTGTTTAGATATTTACATTGGAAGCAATAAACGTATGGGAGGCTCTCTTGAATGTCATTAATCATGGAGAAATAGTATCTATTGACAATATGTTGCTTTCAGAATCATCCCAATTGATATTTAATTACAAGACATCTAGTTTAGTGTTTCTCGATGTATCTGTGGTGAACGATCACTTTTAAACATTTCAAAACTGTTGCAGACCAACACTTTTGTAAACCACAATAACATGAACAACAAGAAAAATGAAGGAAAAAAAACCAAAGAGTTACAAAATATACATTTATTGATCATGTGCTTGGTTGAGCGGCAATATAAAAATGCTGGAAAGGTTTTTAAAGATTAATTCTTTCTTCGCTTGTTATGAACCAGGAACGGTCCGGCAGCCTGCAGACCTCAGGTTGAGGGCACTGGTGTCGCCTGCAGGGTCCTTCCCTCAGAGCTGGTGGCCAGAGCTCTCTGGGGAGCTCAGTGATGGTTGATTGCCAGGAGTCCTTCTCTAATCCTGAGGACCCCGGAGAGTTCTTCTCTATGTGGACTTTCTCTATGAACATGCACCCTGCTAGGAGATTAAAACAGAAATTTAAAAATACTGTGTTCATTTATTACTTTATTTAAAATATGAAAAGTCCATCATGTGTTAACAGAAACAATATTTTAAATGAGAAATAATATTTATTCGCTTTTTAAAATTACTTATTTTTAATTTTTGATTTTTTTTTTTTTTTGAGAGAGAGCACAAGTGGGGGAGAGGGGCAGATGGGGAGAGAGGGAGAATCGTAAGCAGGCTCAATGCTCAGCACAGAGCCCAGCGCAGGGCTCGATCCCATGACCCTGGGATCATGACCTGAGCCCAAATCAAGAGTTGGACACTCAACTGACTGAGCCACCCAGGTGCCCCTAATATTTAATTCTAAACAAACAAAACATAGGAGTGGTATGGTTTTACGGTTTTGCAGATCTTTAGAATATTTGGCTTATTGTTGTACGTAACAGATACCAGAATCTAGCTGGATTCTCAGAACTGTTTCTGTATTTAATCTATGATAGGTTTCGTGTAGTCCCTGGAAAACCCCACTGTACACTCATGACAAATAGAATTAAAGAGGCAAAGAAAATTTTACCATTATTAAAGTAGCTTTGGCCCTGTAGACTCTGTGCAAGTGTCACAGTCCTCCCCATCCCCACCCCCACCCCTGCACATTTTGGGAAATTTTGCATCGCTAAATGTTGTTACGTTGTTCGTTTTAAAAGTTGCTTCGTTGTGTATAAATATCTTATTTAGAAATACTTCTGTTTTTGTTCTAGTGATTATCTTCCTACTTGTATCCTTTCTTAGTTCCTTGCTCTTTAACTTAAACTTTTACCAGGTGATTTGTCAGGGTTTTTGTAAGCTTTATGGAGGTATAATTGATTTACAATTTGCACATATTTAAAGTGTAACGTTTGATAAATTTTCATACATACGCACCCCCAAGGGACCATCAACACAATTAAGTTACTAAACCTATCCATTACCCCTAAGTGTTTTCTCCTGCCCTTTTCATCCCCTCCTGTCCCCAGGCAACTAGAGATCTGCTCTCTGTCATTGTAGATTCGTTTGCGTTTCCTGGAATTCTGTTTAAGTGGAATTCTGCATTACATATGTTTTTGTCTGGCTGCCTTCAGTATAACTTTGATTCCACAGTTTGTTTATTCGTTTACCTGTTGACATTCATTATGCATCCAGATTTTAGCTATCACAAAAGATGTTGTGGATATTTTTCTGAGTCTGGTGGATTTCTCTTGGGGAAATATGAAGGAGTGGAATGTCTGAATTACAAGACAGGTTCACGTTTAAGTATCCACCAAACTGTTTTCCAACGTGGTTACCACTTTACATTCCCACTAGCAGTGTATTAAAGGTCCCATTGCTCCACATTTTCACCAACACTTCATGTGGTCCAGTCTTTAATTTTAGACATTCTCGTGGGTGTGTTGTGGGAACTGATTGCGGTTAAAATTTTCATTTCCCTAATCCCTGATAATGTTAGGCATCTTATGTGCTTATTTGCCATGTGTATATCTTTTTTGGTGAAATGTCTTTCAAATATTTTATACATTTGAAAAAATGGGATTGTCTTATGTTGAGTTATAAGAAGTCTGTATTCTAGGTGCAAGTTTTCTGTCCAGTATATGTTTGGCAAAAATTTTCTCCTTCTAGTCTGTGGCTTGACTTTTCATTTTATTTTTTTAAAGAGCAAAAGTTGGGGCGCCTGGGTGGCTCAGTCGGTTAAGCGTCTGACTCTTCATTTTGGCTCAGGTCATGCTCTCACAGTTCCAGGAGATCGAGTCCCACATCAGACTGTGCGCTGACAGCACAGAGCCTGCCTGGGATGCTCTCTGCCCTTTCCCCTCTTTCTGCCCCTCCCCCCTCTTAAATAAATAAACTTTAAAAAAAGAATATTTGTTAAAGAGCAAAAGGTTTTAATATTAAGTACAACTTTTTTTATTTTGTAGTTCATCTTTTTTTGTATTTTATGTTAAGAAATCTGCCAAGCCTAAGGTCTTGGTAATTTTGTCTATATTTACTGTAGAAGATTTCTTTCTTTTTTTAATTTTTTAATGTTTTTTATTTATTTTTGAGACAGAGACAGAGCATGAGAGGGGAAGGGGCAGAGAGACAGGGAGACAGGGAGAGACAGAATCCAAAGCAGACTCCAGGCTCTGAGCTGTCAGCACAGAGCCCAACACAGGGCTTGAACCCACGAACGTGAGATCATGACCTGAGCAGAAGTCGGAGGTTTAACTGACTGAGCCACCCAGGCGCCCCTACTTTAGAAGGTTTCTATTTGTAACTGTTAACATTCAGATTTATGACCCTTTTCCAGTTAATGTTTTATATGATGTGAGGTAACATTTGAGGATATTTTTGCATATGACTGTCTAGTTGTTCCAGCAATATTTGCTGAGAAGATTATCCTTTCCCCCATTTAATTCCCTCGGTACCTTTGCCAAAAACCAAAGGACCAGAGAAGTCCGGGATAGTAGCAGAGTGGTAGGATGCACCAGGACTCTGTCTGCCCCTCCCTGGGCAATGGCGGCGGAATCTGTGTGCTGTAACTGTTTTGGGGGCTCTGGAGTCCTTTAAAGGCTTGTGATTTCCAGGGGAGCTTGGGTAGTAAACTGCAGTTAATTTTGGTCAGTAAGCTCTGAGCACAGTAGCAGCTGCCCGCCCTCCACCGCCAGCCCCGAGTCGTGAGCATGTACACGGCCTGTGGCAGCCGGAGGCCACAGAAGCACCTTGGTCCTCACGCATTAGGATCTGTGCTCTGACCGCTGCTTCTGATCACAGAGGTACAGACTGAAAGGCAGAGACTCTTCTTCCACCTTCTCTCATTGATGCAAACCCTTACCCCTGTGGCTAAAGTGACAAATCAGAGGATGCTGTGTCTTTTTTGTCCCCCCTTCATGTTTCTTCTTCCTCTTTTGGGAGCCAGATTGGAGACCAGGACGTTCAAAAGCAACCATACAGTATGCAGGGGGAGTTAGAAAGTCCCCACATACGCCCAGGGGAAGGTGTAGACTGGAAGGACCTCAGAACGCCTTCGATGTATACCTGGGGCTGATCACTGGCACTGTTTTAAAAACGACAGTTTTTTTTAAAAAACCAAACATCAAAAGTACAATCAACAAAAGCAAAAATCAGCATGTGGGACTAGAGCAAACTTACAGACTTCTGCACAGCAAAAGAAGCCATCACTTAAGAATTGGGAGAAAATATTTGCAAACCTGTATTAGATAAGGAGGTTAATATCTGAAATGCATAAAGAACTCCTACAACTGGTAGCAAACCCAGGCAATCCAATTAAAGACAAGGCAGAGGAACTAAATAGACATTTTTCCAGAGAAGACATACACATGGCCAACAGGTACATGAAGAGGTAGCTGACACCCCAGAGAAGACATACACATCATACACATGGCCAACAGGTACATGAAGAGGTAGCTGACACCAGAAATCGTCAGGGAGAGGCAGATCAAAACCACAGTGAGGTGTTCCCTCACACCAATTAGGATGGCTTTCATCAAGAAGATGACATAAAAGTGTTGACACGGATGTAGAGAAAAGGGAACCCGTGCACACTCTTGAGAAAAGGGAATGTGACTGTTTCAGACATTGTGGAAAACAGTATCGTGGTTCCCCGATTGAAAATATGGGGTGCCTGGGTAGCTCAGTCATTAAGCATCTGACTTCGGCTCAGGTCATGATCTCATGGTTTGGGAGTTTGAGTCTTGCATCTGGTGAACTCAAGCCCCAGCTTCTCTTTCTCTGCCCCTCATTCATGTGTGCCCTCTCAACCCTCCCCGCCCCCCGCCCAAAAAAAAAGAAAAGAAAGAAAAAGAAAATAGAATTACGGAGGCGCATGGGTGTCTCAGTTAAGTGTCTGACTCTTGATTTCAGTTCAGGTCTTGATCTCAGGGTCATGAGTTCAAGCTCCATGTTGGGCTCCATCCTGGGCGTGGAGCCTACTTGAAAAAGAAAATTACCAAAGGTTCCATCAGTTCTACTTCTGGGTATATCTCCAAAGAAAATGAAACTAGGATATGAGAGAGTATGCACTCTCATTTTTATTGCAGCATTAATCACAGTAGCCAAGCTATGGAAACACCTAAGTATCCATCAACTGATGAATAGATAAAGAAGGTATGAGTTATGTGTGTATATAAACATACACAATCCTGCCGTTTTCAACAACATGAACAGACCTTGAGGACATAATGCTAAATGAGATAAGTCGGAGAAAGACAAATACTGTAAAATATCATTTTCATGTAGAATCTAAAAAAGCCAAACTTCTAAAAACAGTAGAATGGAGTTACCAGGGGGTATGTTTAAAGATACAGACTTGCAACTAGTAGATAAATAAATCTGTAGCAGTGTAGTAATTATAGACAACAAAACTGTATTATAAACACCAAATGTGCTAAGTGACTAGGTCTTATTCCCACCCCAAAAAAGAAATGACAAATGTATAATGTAATAGAAACATTAGCTAAGGCTACAGTGGCCATCTTATTGCAATATGTAAATGTATCCAATTCAACATGTAGTATCCTTAACCTTAGACAATGCTACATATCAAATCTATTCAATTAAAAAGAACAAAAAGCAAAAGTAGAAACCCTGCAAACTCTGGGGAAGAGGGAAGATCAGATTCAAATGTCCAGTAAACAAAAAAATCACAAGACATACAAAGAGGCAGGAACAAATGTCCTGTTCAAAGAAAAACAAAACAAAACCAATGAAACAATAGAAACTGTTTCTGTAAAAGATCTGATGGAGGATCTACTAGACAAAGACTTTTTTTTTTTTTAATGTTTCTTTTTCGGAGAGAGACAGAGAGTGAGCAGGGGAGGCAGAGAGGGAGGGAGACACAGAACCTGAAACAGGCTCCAGGCTCTGAGCTGTCAGCACAGAGCCCGATGCGGGGCTCAAACTCACAAACTGAGATCATGACCTGAGCCGAGTCAGACGCTCAACCAACTGAGCCACTCAGGCCCCCCAGTAGACAAAGACTTTAAACCTGCCGTCTTAAAGATACTCAGAGAACCAATGGAAGACGTGAAGAAAGTCAAGAATGTAGGAACAAAATGGAAATGCTAATAAAGAGAAAACCTAGAAAGAAACCAGAAAGAAACCCCTTATTAAACTCATTTATTAGTGTTGGAGGTTTGGGAGAGGTCCTGGAGGATGTCTGCATAGACAGTGGTGTTGGTGAAAGGTAGCTTGCTTTCTTTCCAGTCTAGTGTCCCTTTCTCTACTTTGTTTTACTGTGGTGGCTAAACTCTCCAGTATCCTGTTGAATATGAGTAGTCAGAGCGGACTTCCTTGCCTTGTTCCTGATCTTAGGGAGAGGAGGAGGAGGAGTCTTTTACCACTAAGTGCGACTGTTAGTGGTACTTTTGTCCATGCTCTTTATTAGGTTAAGGGAGTTTCCTTCCATTTCTAGTTTGCTGACAGTTTTCATCAGAAATTGTACTGAATTTTGTTTAGTGCTTTTTCTGCATCTCTTAAGATACACCTTACACAAGTATTCAAGGTTAGTATCACCAGTAGTGAGACTTAGTGACATCATGTACCCACTCCCCCCGAAATGATATACCAAATCATGAGAAGAGCACATAACCCCGGTGATAGTCTTGCCCAGAAACATACAACCTCTGTCTGATAAAGTCAAAACATCAGGCAAACCCAGATTGAAGGACATTCTACAAAGTAATCAGTGTTTCAAAAGTATCGTCCTGAAAGACCAGGAAACACTGAAGGACTGTCACAGACTGGAGGGTACTAAGGAGACATCACTAAATACAGTGTAGGATCCTGGATGGGATCCTGGGACAGAAAAAGGATATTAATGGACAAGAAGTGAAATGAATTCTGTAAGTGAGTTAGTAATATTGTATGAATGTCAATTTCCTAATTTTGAGTATTTTCTCTGGTTCTACAAGGTTCTCTTAGAAGCTGGGTGAAGAGTATCTGGGAACTCTATACTATTTTTGTAACTTTTCTTTAAATCTGAAATTATTTCAAAATGACAGTTTAAAATAAAAATAATATGTATGTATTGTAGGCAACATAGTCAAATGTTATCTTTTTAAAATCTAATCTGATAGTCTTTTAGTTGATTTTTGATATGATTATTTTAATGTGAATGCTGATATGTATAGTTGGGTTTATTTAAATCTGTCATCTAGTTGTTTATTTGCCCATTGTCATCTTTCCTCCCTTTTTCTTCTGTTTTTGCTTTCAAATTAATGAAATATTTTTATATTTCCATTTCATCTCTTTTGTGGATTTATTAGTGATACCTCTTTTGTTTTTTTAAGTGGTTGCTTTAGAATTTATGATGTACAAGTCTTATCAAAGTCTATTTTGAACTGTTATTATGTCCCTTCACATATTCTGTGAGAACCTTACATTTCCGCTTTGGCAGTTCATCTGCTATTGTGTACATTTTGTTTCTATATTATAAACTCTATGATACCTTGCTGTTTTTCTTTTCTTTCTTGTGGTAAAATATATATAACATAATTTACCATTTCAATCCTTGTTAAGTGTACAATTCAGTGGCATTAAGTATTTCACATTGTCGGGGCACCTAGGTGGCTCAGTTGGTTAAGCATCTGACTTCGGCTCAGGTCATGATTCTACGGTTTGTGAGTCTGAGCCCCATGTAAGGCTCTGTGCTGATGGCTCAGAGCCTGGAGACTGCTTCGGATTCCATGTTTACCTCTCTCTCTCTCTGACCCTCTCCTGCTCATGCTGTCTCTGTCTTCCTCAAAATAAACATTGGGGCACCTGGATGGCTCAGTCAGTTGAACATCCTACTTCGGCTCAGGTCATGATCTTGCGGTTCATGAGTTCAAGCCCCACATTGGGCTCTGTGCTCACAGCTCAGAGCCTGGAGCCTGCTTCGATTCTGTGTCTCCCTCTCTCTGCCCCTCCCCCGGTTGCACTCTGTCTCTCTCTCTCTCTCTCTCTCTCTCTCTCTCTCAAAAATAAACATTAAAAATTAAAAAAAATAATAATAAACATTTAAAAATTAAAAACTATTTCACATGATCATATAGTCATCACCTCTATTTTTAGAACTTTTTCATGATGCTGTTATTTTCAGTGTAATTTTTTATTTTTTTAAAGGCTTTATTTTTTTTTTAAGTTTTATTTATTTAAATAATCTCTACACCCCACATGGACTCAAACTCACAACTCCAAAATCGAGAGCTGCATGCCCTTCCAGCTGAGCTAGCCAGGTGCCCCAGTGTAATTTTTTAAATGGAAAAAAAAAATTTATGTTTGTCTGCTTTTTTTTAAATTTTTAAATATTTATTTTAGAGAGATAGAGAACCCACGAACCGTGAGATCATGACCTGAGTTGAAGTCAGCCACTAACCGACTTGAATCCCCAGATGCCCCCGCACTGCCCTTTTCTCCAGCGTTTCATCTGCTGGTAACCCCACCCCATGGTTTTCATGTCTAGAAGTTCAACCTGTGTCTGTTTCTTCCAGGTCTCCTTAACATGCTTGTATTTTCTTCCACTTTCTCAAGCGGTTGGAGTATAGTTACAGTTGCTCTTTTAATGTCTTTGTCTACTATCTCTGTTGTGTATGAGTCACGTTCAGTTGACTGTTTCTTTTCGCTGTCAACCTGTCCGTCGTATTTCCCTGCTTCTTGTGCCTGGTAGTTTTCTGTTGGGTGCCAGTCACAGTGGATTCTACATCATTGGTGCCAGGCATGTGCACGTGGATGCGCTTGTGTTTGGTATTAAGCTTTGTTCTGGGGCGTGGCAAATTGGGAATAATTTGAGCCTTTGAAGGTTTGCTCTCTCCCCCACTACCCAAAGAGTAAGTTAAAGTGTCTTCATTGTGTTCATATATTGTCTGAAATCATTCTTTTATGTACAAATGAGAGCACAGTAGGAAATGTGGGCATTTTATGTGCCAGTTAACGAGGAATGAGATAGAAAATATTCATATTTACATACCACAATTATTGCAAATAAAAACTTGTCCCTAGACACTATTGATAATGCCTCTTAAAAGTATTTTGAATATAAGAGAGGGTCCTATTCCATTGTTCACAACAACAGAATTAAATTGGGTTATTTCATACTGCCTGGGGACCAGTTTATCCTTTATTTTATAGTTAAATGATCATTTTATTTTACTATTATATTTTTAATTGAAGTGTGATTAACATATAACATGATATTAGTTCCAGATAAACAACATAGTGATACAACATTGATACACACGTGTAAATCTAGCTTCCATCTGTCACCATACAAAGTTGGTACCTATTAGTAACTGTATTCCTTAATGCTGTACATTGTATCCCCAGGTCTTTTTTTTTTTTTTCATACCCGGAAGTTTGAATCTTTTAATTCCCTTCCCCTCCTTCTGCTTCCATTCCCCTTCCCCTCTGGCAACTGCCATATTGGTCTCTGTGTCTGTGAGTCTGTGTCTGTTTCGGTTGTTGTTTTTTTAGATTCCACAAATAGGTGAAATCATATGGTCTTGCTCATTTCACTTAGTATGATACCCTCTGGATCAATCCATGTTGTCACACGTGGCATGATTTCATTTTTTATGGCTGAGTAATCCATTGTGTGTGTATACCACATCTTTTTTATCCATTCATCTATTGATGGACACTTAGGTTGCTTCTGTTTGGGCCTTTGTTAACAATGTTGTAGTAAAGATAGAGGCATATGTACTTCTTCAAATTAGTGTTTTTACTTTCTTCATACAAATACCCAGAAGTGGAATTACTGGATTGTATGGTAGTTCTATTTTTGATTTTTTGAGGAGCCTTCATACTGTTTTCCACAGTGGCTGCACCATTTTGCATTCCCGCCAGCAGTGTGCGAGGGTTCCTTTTTCTCCACATCTTTGCCAGTACTTGTTATTTCTTGTTGTTTTGATACTAACCATTCTGACATGTCTGAGGTGATCTTTCATTGTGGTTTTGATTTGCTTTTCCCTGATGATTAATGATGTTCAGCATCTTTTCTTGGGTCTAATGGTCATCTGTATGTTGTCTTTGGAGAAATGTCTATTCACATCCTCTGCCCATTTTTATTATTATTTTTTTAATGCTTATTTTTGAGAGAGTGGGAGACAGTGTGAGTGGGAGAGGGTCAGAGAGATAGGGAGGGAGACACAGAATTCGAAGCAGGCTCCAGGCCGTAAGCTGTCAACACAGAGCCCGACGCGGGGCTTGAACTCAGGAACGGTGAGATCATGATCTAGGTGGAAGTCAGATGCTTAACATACTGAGCCACCCAGGAGCCTCCTCCCCCTGCCCTCCCCCACAGCCCATTTTTTAATTGAATTGTTTGTTTTTCGACATGCAGTTTTGAGTTCTTTATATATTTGGGATATTAATCCCTTATCAGGTCTCTTATTTGCAAATATTTTCTTCCATTCAGGAGGTTGCCTTTTTTTTTTTTTACATTTATATAGTTTATTGTCAAGTTAGTTTCCCTATAACACCCAGTGCTCTTCCCCACAAGTGCCCTCCTCCATGACCTTCCCCCTCCCCCTTCAGCCCTCAGTTTGTTTTCAGTATTCAAGAGTCTCTCATGATTTGCCTCCCTCTCTCTCCCTAACTCTTTTTCCCCCTTCTCCTCCCCATGGTCCTCTGTTAGGTTTCTCCTGTTAGACCTATGAGTGAAAACATACGGTATCTGTCCTTCTCTGCCTGACTTATTTCGCTTAGCATGACACCCTTGAGGTCCATCCACTTTGCTACGAATGGCCAGATTTCATTCTTTCTCATTGCCATGTGGTATTCCTTTGTATATATACACCACATCTTCTTGATCCATTCATCAGTTGATGGACATTTAGGCTCTTTCCATGATTTGGCTATTGTTGGAAGTGCCGATATGAACATTGGGGTACATGTGCCCCTATGTGTCAGCATTTCTGTATCCCTTGGGTAAATCCCCAGCAGTGCTATTGCTGGGTCATAGGGGAGTTCTACTGATAGTTTGAGGAACCTCCACACTGTTTTCCAGAGCGGCTGTACCAGTTTACATTCCCACCAACAGTGTAGGAGGGTGCCCGTTTCTCCACATCCTCGCCAGCATCTATAGTCTCTTGAGTTGTTCATTTTAGCCACTCTGACTGGCGTGAGGTGGTATCTCAGTGTGGTTTTGATTTG
>CM053574.1:52590932-52640055 GCA_028646485.1 Cryptoprocta ferox
GTGGGCTTTTCATAAATTGCTTTTATAATGTTTAAGTAACTTCCTTCTATCCCGACTTTCTCGAGGGTTTTTATTAAGAAAGGATGTTGTATTTTGTCAAATGCTTTTTCTGCATCTATCGACAGGATCATATGGTTTTTATCTTTTCTTTTGTCAACATGATGTATCACATTGATGGATTTGCAAATATTGAACCAGCCCTGTAACCCAGGAATGAATCCCACTTGATCATGGTGGATAATCCTTTTTATATGCTGTTGAATTCGATTTGCTAGTATCTTGTTGAGGAATTTTGCATCTGTATTCATTAAGGATATTGGCCGGTAGTTCTCTTTTTTTGTTGGGTCTCTCTCTGGTTTGGGAATCAAAGTGATGCTGGCTTGGTAGAATGAGTCTGGAAGTTTTCCTTTTATTTCTATTTTTTGGAATAGCTTGAGAAGGATGGGTATTAACTCTGCTTTAAATGTCTGGTAGAATTCCCCTGGGAAGCCATCTGGCCCTGAGATCTTTTTCATTGGGACAAGCAAACCAAAAGGGGAAAGGAAGAAAAGAGAAGAAAAGAAAAGGAAAGAAATGGAAAAGGAAAAGAAAAAAAGGTGGGGGGGGGACAGAAACAAAAGACAATGGACAGTCTAAAAGCGTATAACCAGCCGAGGGGAGAGATAAGAATGAGATAAGGGAAAATATATCTGGATGGCAAAAAAAAAAAAAAAAAAAAAAAAAACTCTCCCACCAGAGTGGGCGTGGTTTGGTGTAGGTAGGTCAGGTCTCAGGGGCTGCTCCCCAAGGCCCCGCCTTGGTGGTTGCAGGGAGAAGAATGGCGGTGCCCCAAGCTCTGCTGGAACCAAGTGTTGCAAGCCGTGCTTTTGAGGCCGATCTCCCTGTGCCTTGGGTGAGCCCAGTTTTATTTTCCAAGCTCCGCCTGGCTTCCAAATCCTAGTCCATGCACTTTAATACTACCACTGGAGATGAGATGCACTCCCGCTGGCAGCTGGCTTTCCAGCCGGGATCGCGTGGGGGAGGGGGCTGTTTTTCCTGGCGCCGCCTGGAATGGGCGCTGCTGCCACGGAGATGAGATGTCAGGAGGTTGCCTTTTTTATTGATGACTTCCTTTGCTGTGCAGAAGCTTTTTATTTTTTTTTTAATATTTATTTTGAGAGACTCTGCACGTGCATGATTTGGGGAGGGGCAGAGAGGAGGGGAGGGAGTCCCAAGTGGGCTCCACGTAAACCTCCCAAACCAACTTCTGCTAGATTCACACTTAGCTCTGGGGGTGTCATATGTGGCCTTTGTTAAGTTCTTTCTATACTTTTTTGAGAGTTTTTATCAGAAATGGGTGTTGAATTTTATTAAGTGCTTTTTTTTTTCTTACATCTATTGTGATGATCATGATTTTTATCCTTTCTATGACTGTGATGTATCACCTCGATTTGCAGATACTCAACCATCTTTTCATCCCCGGGCAAATCCCTCTTGAAATGGTGACTGACTCATTTATTATATCACTGAATTCAGTACTCGCTCATGTTCCGTTGAGGGTTTTTGCATCCGTGTTCCCTCTGGGGTATTGATCTCGAATGGTGGTGGTGTCGTTGGTTTTGATCAGACCTCGCTTTTAAGTGTTGGTGGGTGGAAGCAGGGCAGCTCGAAGAGCAGTGTTTCCCAGCTGGGTCGTCATGATGGCCCCTCTCCAGAACTTCCCAGCCATTTCCCCCTATTGACACCCTACTAATGAGATGTTAATGCCACAGTTGTACTGTATATCTGTTTGTGTATTATTTGTATTTCTGGTCTTTATACATTAAAAAAATATTTCTGGCTGTCCCACCCCAGACCCAGTGTTTTTATACCTTGGGGCGTGCTGTCGCCCTTGTGGAGAATTCATGATCTAGGGCCAGTTCTTCTCTGCGAGCGACACGGTGCCCTCCTGCGTGCTGTGCCCAGTGCCCTGCGTATTTAGTGCATTGTGGCAAGGAGATAATTCCGGTCCCTGTTACTCCATCTCAGTTGGAAGCAGCGGTCTCCCCAGATCCTGACAGTTCAGTACACATGCTCTACTGTACAGCCCAAGCATTCCACCCCAGAACAGCGACCCAGGAGAAATGAAGACAGAGCTATGCGAAAACTTGAGTATGAATGTTCCCAGAAGCTTTATTTCTAAGAACCCAAACCAGGAAACCACCCAAATCCATCAAGAGGTGAATGGGAAAACTGGTTTTTACCCATACGGTAGAATATTGAAAAATGAATGTTGAAGTACGGTTACGTGCAGCCATGCAGATGACTCTCAGAATCATACCGAGTCAGGCCAGCCCCCAAACACATGCGGTGTGATTCCACTTACATAAAACTCAAAAATGCAAGTTAATCTACAGACAAGAAGGAGGTGATTGGTGGTTGCCTGGGGTTGGAAATGGACTGAGGGACTGATCACAAAGGAGCTCAATTGAGGAAACTTTTGGTGGAAAAGGACATTTTTATTACTTAGTTTATTTGGTGGGAGTGGTTTCATGGGCAGGTGTCAGAACTCAAAAAATTATATATTGTAAATACGTGCAGTTTATTATAGGCCACTTATATATGAAGTAAACTTGTAAAAAAGATAATAAAAACTGAGACGTTTGGACTCTTTGGGGGAATCCGTATTTCTCATTTGTGACCCATGTGCATAAAAATTCCCAAGTATAGGGGCGCCTAGGTGGCTCAGTTGGTTAAACGGCCGACTTCGGCTCAGGTCATGATCTCACGGTTCAGGGATTCGAGCCCCACCTCGGGCTCCGTGCTGACAGCTCGGACCCTGGACCCTGCTTCAGATTTTGTGTTTCTGTCTCTCTCTATCCCTCCCCTGCTCATACTCTGTCTCTCTCTCTCTCTCAAAAATAAAAGAACATTATAATTTGTTTTTAAATTCCGAAGTATAGGTTATGGTGGTTTTTCGAATTTATATTAATAGTGAAGTTTAACTTGACAGTTTGAAAGAACACTTTCACTTGCCTCAGGCAAAATTGTGTAAATACAAAGTGCACCATTATTGACCTACTGACCTACTGCTGTGGGTGTTCCATTCTGCTCTAAGGAAAGTGAGTAGGTGTCAACAGATGATATCGTCCTCCTAACCTGCGGGCTGGGGTGAGAGAGTCATGGCTTCTGGAAACTAAGTAGATGGGGGTCTAGATAGTGCCCAGGACTTGGCTGTCTACCTCACATTCACATTTTTGGACAGTTCTGGAAGTTACATACTTCTTTTCTAATTTTCCAGAAGGTAATGGTAATAAAAAGGTCAGGTATAGTATGCCTTCAGAAAAGTTTATGTTGTATAACTCGCTGTAGTTTTACACAGTGAACATACCCATGTGAATAGCACCCAGATACGGAACACTTACCTGGTGCTGGTCAGTTTTCAAGATCAAGTGCTGGCTGGGCTAATTAATTAGGCAGACTTGCGCCCCTGCTGAGTAACTGACGAGACAACTCGCTTTGAAGCTTCTGACCCTGGGAAATTGCTCATATACTTTTATTTGTATCAACATAGCTTCTCTTTTTTTTAATCAAAATCTTTCCTCTTGGCAGTGGACTCGCAAAGAATTGACCATGAGGGAAAAATCCCAGAAGAAACGTTAGAGAAACTGAAGAGCCTGGGGCTTTTTGGGATGCAAGTCCCGGAAGAATACGGTAAGTGAAGGAAGACACCCCCCCTCCCAGCTGGTTTGGCCCCTAGGAAAGCGATCCATATTTGCCCCAGAAAAGGGTTCTGTTTGGGAAAGGTGGCCTTGGAGTGCAGTGTGTCCAGGATCAGGCTCTGAAAGTGCTGGAATTAATACAAAACCCACATCGTGGAGCGCATCTGGGGAGCTGGCTGGTGAGTGTGTGGCCTAAGGGGCTCATGGGCGGGAAGAGCTGCTGAGGCCTGTGCTTGGCTCAGGACACCCTGTAGGGCAGGGAGGGGGGGGGGGGCATGCGCCACCTCAGAGCCTCATTGGCTGATTTCCATGTCCTCTGCGCTGGGAGGCCCTTTGGTCTCCCTGCAGAGGAATTGTCCCAGAGCGGAGAGCCCTTTTGTTGGAGGGACCACTGTGGGGGGAGAGCGCAGGGTGCTTCCCGTCCTGGTTCAGAGTAATGGGGCACACGACTCTGGGACACAGGTGCCTGGAGATAGGAGATTAGATCACTGAGAACGTTTGACCACGGACTGTCCCTGTACTTCCTGGATCATTGTGATATTTTTAGCCCCCAAATGAAAGACCCTGCCTTTCTCCCAAGATCCTTGTGTAATTCTGCCTTCTGAGATTCGGTCAGTCACAACTGCTGCCTCTCTTCTGCCTCATCTAGAGTGGGTGATCTAAATTATATGGGGATTGAGGGGACAGGCAAGAAGGGGGGGTGCGCAAGGAATAGAGAAAGTGTCACGTGAGCAAAATACAGTCCCACGTGGACATGCACACTCGGTCCCCTTTGATGTCCAAGTGTGGCTCCAGGCCCCACGGCCTATACCCTCCGGCCTATACCCTCTGCCGTTGCTCTGTGAGCCCTGGGGCTGCTTCCCCCTTTGATCCGCTAAGAGCTGTTGATGGTGCTTTGAGGACCTGGGCCTAATTCCTGTCTGTGAGCTGGTCACTTGGACGTTTAATATTTTGGGCATTTATCCAACCAGGTCGTGAGTTCGGTTTTGCAGAGCAGAAGTCAGGAGTTTTTCTTGGCATTTTGTCTCCCTACCTGGTTCATCTCTGGAGGTTAAAGTTAGGCCTGTATTGTTCCTCACCCACCTCTGGAGCCAGGCACCCCTGGGGGCCCTCAGTGTCTACGGAATAAGTTCCCACTGGTACCCAGTCTGGAGCTGGTCTGATCTGAGACCGAATGTGGACATTTAGGATGAACTAGTGTAATGCCAGATTATCCTGAGGCATGTGTGTGTGTGTGTGTGTATTGTTTTTGTTTATTTATTTTGGGGGTCAGAGAAAGATGGGAAGAGAGAGAATTCAAAGTTAACAGCGCAGAGCCTGACACAGGGCTCGAACTCACAAACCCCGAGCTCATGACTTGAGCTGAAGCCAAGAGTCCAGACACCCAACCAACTGAGCTGCCTGGGTGCCCTGATTCTGAGGCATGTTTTCTTTAAACGTTTATTTATTTTGGGGAATGAGAGCCTGCACCCGTGGTAGAGGAAGGAAGGAGGGAGACAGAGGATCTGAAGCAGGCTCTGCACTGACAGTGAATTTATATGTATGTTTCTATATGTTTATTGCAGCATATTAAGGAGTTAAACAGTTGTCACGTGTCACTTATGAAATAGCTCTCCTCACATATCTGAGGGTGTAAAAGCTGCCCGTGTGTGGAAGCTGAGACGCTACCAGTGACGCTGCAGGCCCCTTGTGACAGCGCAAGGCCCCATGTCCTGGGGCTCCTTGCAGACATCGGCCGCCTCCGTGTGTGGTGGGGGGGACTGAGCTCTGCCCAGGCTTCGGAGGCGTGGCCGTGTCAGAACTCACCAGGGACAGGGGGACTCCCCCTTGGCATGCAGTCCACGGTGAATACTAGAACAAGGCCAGAGAGCTAACGTGGGTCTGGCATCAGCTAAGTAATTACAATAATAATAATAATAAGTGCTTTGGAGAAAGCGTAAGCAGAGAAGAAAGCCTCCAGACATAGCCAGGTTAGTAATAATACATATTTCCCCTTCAGAAGCATTTTTAAATTCTCTTTTGATTGGTGACAAGTACTTCATTTTTCCTGCACTTTGTGTCAGTCTGGGGCATGACTTTACCTGTGCGTGTGTTCTGTGCCAGTGGGTATGGGGGGGGGTGTTGGCATGAGCTCGTACAGCTCTTTATCCCTCATTTTGTTTTATGTGCTATTCTCTGGGGTGAACACGTTCTTTCTTTCCTGCAACGAGTTTGGGACTCTTTCTCTCTTTTTTTTTTTTTAATTTTTTTAACTTTTTAATGTTTATTAATTTTGAGAGAGAGAGAGAGCGACCAAAGGAAAGGCAGAGAGAAAGGGAGATACAGGATCTGAAGCAGGCTCCAGGCTCTGAGCTGTCAGCACAGAGCCTGACATGGGGCTCAAACCCACGAACTGTGAGATCATGACCTGAGCTGAGGTCGGACGCATAACCGACTGAGCCACTCAGGCGCCCCTCTCTTTTCATTTTTCTTTTTCTTTTTTCTCCTTTCTTGGGAATTTAAGATAATAACAACCTTATGTGTGTGCCCCAAACTTTTGAGGGAAACATTCCCAGTCTGGAGTATTCTAAAGACTGGCTGGAAACACCATCCTGGAAAACAGGGCCCCTTTTGCCGACGAGCCTGGATTTTCTCCTCCAGTTCCCTGTGCGCTGCCCATGTGTGGCTGCTTCCTGCCTCAGCCCCTCCCCAGCCAGCAGTCTCCACCCACTTGTCATCTGTCCCCTCCACCATTGTAGTGATACTTAGGGGAAAAGCATCAGAATGTTTTGTTTTGTTTTTAAACAAACAACACTGACTCCCTCAGTATATGAAATGAGTAAGGACAAAACTGTTTGGTTTGAAACAGAGGCAGGGGTGGGGGGCGTGGATCCTGCGGAGCCCCGGGCTTCCCTGGGCCCTGAACCCAGTGCACCAAGCCTCAGGCAGGGCTGCCTTTCCCTTTACGTGTGAACAGCACCTGCTGCAGGTGGGCCATGCCGGGGCTCCAGGGCCAGGACTCCACCCGACCTCAGGGCCCAGCTCTGCTGCAGGCTGGCCGCGTGACCCGAGACTTTAGTCATTTTTAAGATGCACATAGGCCACCCAGCCATTCCAAAGTTGAGGATGAAATGCAAAGTACATAAGTTCAGCGGAGTTTTTTGGGGTTTTTTTTTGTTTTTTTTTTTTTGTAATCTTTGCCTTCTTCCTAGAGGAAGACTCCCATCCAGGGTGATGTACCTCCCCCAGGAAATGTTTGGCAACGTCTAGACGGTTTTCATTGTCAGAACTGGGAGGGGGGAGCTCTTGGCGTCTTGTGGTGGAGGCCGAGGTTGCTGCTAACATCCTGTGGTACTTGGAACAGTCCCCCATGGCAGGAACTGATCCTTCCCAAAATGCCGGTCATGCTGAGGCCGAGGGGCCTGTCCTGCAGCCCACTGGATCCCGGGAGCGAGATGCTCGACGGCTGTGGTGTGTATAAAGGTCTAGGTCTGTGATGGAAGACACCCGCAGCATTTTAAATCATTTAATGCTTGTGAAGGTACTCTTTTAGTAGCAAATGTTTTTATGATAAAAATACATATGTATATATGCTTATATGCCTAAAATAAAATCTGAAAGGGTGTATACAAAAATGCTCTGGTAAGTTTATGGGTAATTTCTGTTTTCTTTTTATCTTTCTGTACTATGACTTCTTGAAATGGTGATCTGGTATTACTTTACCAGCAGAAAAGATGGCCAAGGCCTTTGCCTTTAATGGGAGGAATTGGGGGCTGGACCATAAGTAAAGCTGGTCTGTTTTTTCCTCAGGTGGCCTGGGCCTCTCCAACACCATGTACGCACGTCTGGGAGAAATTGTCAGCCTGGATGGGTCGATCGCCGTGACCCTAGCAGCACACCAGGCGATTGGCCTCAAGGTCAAGTGTCTAGGGCTCTGTCTGATGCTGTCTGTTGGTCTGGGGTCCCACAGTGGCGTTGAAGCCGGAGCCTTGCTCGTTCTTACCAGGAAGTGAATCTGGCTTGTGTCAGCTCTTGGAGGGGGCCCTGTGGTGCCTCCTGTCTCCAGCCACCCCAGCTGGGCTGGGTCCCCACACAAGCAGTGGTGCTTCCATCCCACTGTCCCTCCCCTTGGAATCCTCCTTTCCTCATCGCCTTTGATCCTTTGAGGCCCACATCAGACACTCTGAGGGGCCCGAGTTCGCCTCCTGCTGGAAGCGCGCCTCCCCGCTGAGCTCCTGAGTCACTAGGGGCCTGAGCACGTCTCCCCACCTCCCACCCCCCTGCTGTTTGTGCACGTGTCCTCTTTACCCCTGGGCTCAGAGCATTTTAGGGCCAGTCCAAGGTCACACTCAGTGACGGTCTCATTACTCAGGCTGTCTCTGCTCCGTGGAGAAAGTGAAAGGGGCCAGGTGAGCAGTGTGCTTGCCCCGCCCCCAGCAGTCCTCGGTGGGAGGAGCCGATTTCCCCCCAGGGCTCCGACTGAGAAAGCACAGGATGGTTCTGACACCAGCCGCACACGTTCATATGCAGCCTGTGTCTTCGCATGGGATCGTCCAAACACGCCTCCGTCCCCAGTGCATGGTTGATGGGATGGAGGCTCAGAGCAGGGACCTCCCTGGCCCGAGGCCACCTAGCTGGTGACAACCCTAGTCTGACCCCAAAGCCACGCTGGCCCAGGCCCCTCTGGTGGGTGCCCTTCAGGGGGTCTCCTTAGCGGCCTGGCTCCCTTACTCGTCGGGCCACTATTCATTTCCCGGCCGGGGCTGCCGGCTCTGAGCTCCGCGTGTCTCCTCAGCCTCAGGTGTGTCCTCCAGGAGGGGCCACGTGTGGCAGGCACACGTCACACGTCGGTTCCCCCATGGCTGACAGCAGCACGTGTGTGTTTGGTTTTAGGGGATTATCCTGGCCGGCAGCAAGGAACAGAAAGCCAAATACCTGCCCAGGCTGGCATCTGGAGAGCACGTCGCCGCCTTCTGTCTGACGGAGCCGTCCAGGTGCGGCCACCTCTGAGGAGCCTTCCGGGGTGCCCCAGGGTGATGGCTGTGGGTTTTGGCTCGCAGCTGGTGACTTTTCTTTCTTCCCTCCCTGAATCTAACAGAGTCAACTCAGCAACTTTTCTTGCCAGCGCTCTTATCTTCACCTTCTTTCCCTGCCCCATTGATACTTAGGAGTGAGATAAGCCACCTGACCTCACCTGCCCTGGCACACCCAGCATTCAGCTTCTGAGCAACTTTGCAAGTGCTAGGGCAGCGGTATTGTCCCCAATGAACACGTTAGGAACCTCGGTTCAGTGAGGTGGTGTCCTCAGTCCAAGATCACACAGGTGGCTTAGGACACTTCTGCTGACACATCTGTCCCCAGGCCACGCTCCATCCTGCATCCCCTCACCTGGGAGCCAGGGGTACCCTGCAGTCCTCACGGGAGCTCAGAGCCCGTTCTGTGCACACATCCCCGTGTTTACGCCTAAGCCCAGGCAGTTTTCACTGCCACACTTTTTTTTTTTTTTTTTTTTTAAAGCCGGGGCCAGTTTCAGAGTCTTTGTTTTTGTTTATTTTTGAGGGGGGGGAGAAGAAGGGCAGAGAGGGAGAAAGAGAATCCCAAACAGGCTCTGGCTGACGGCACAGATCGATGTGGGGCTTGAACTCACAAACCATGAGATCGTGGCCTGAGCTGAAGTTAGACGTTTAACTGCCTGAACCACCCGGGCACCCCACACTTTGATGTGATGAAGCCGGGCTGCTGGCCACCTGTCTTTGTAAGTAAGGTTTTCCTGGAGCCAGCCGTTTGTTTCCAGGTTGTCTGTGGCCGCCTGCGGGCCACAGCAGCAGGGCTGCGCAGGGGGTCCGGCAGCCTGCAAAGATGAATATGTTTATTATTTTTTATTTTTAAAAGTTTGCCAGCTCCCATATTACAGTACCAAAGCCTCCATTTGTAGCCCCCCAGAAACCTTGTTCGTCCCGGCACCGCTCTCTTCAGCCGTGTGTCTGTTTCTGCAGTGGGAGTGATGCGGCCTCCATCCAGACCAGGGCCACGCTGAGTGAGGACAAGAAGTACTACATCCTCAACGGCTCCAAGGTAGCGCTCCGTGGCCACCACGGCCTTCAGCCCACCCTGGTCCCCTTCCACACCTCACGGACCATAAAGCACTTGCACCTAATGTCTTGACTGCCCGCGCTCGGGGGATGCTCCTCTTTGTGGAAGAAGCAGCTGTGGCTTGAGCTGAGGTGACTTGCAGAACCAGGGGCGCAAGTGTCTGCTCAGGGGCAGAACCAGGATTGGGAGTGAGGACCCTGCCTCCAGCGTCTCCGAGCTTCTGCCCAGCCAGCCACCTCCCTGCGCTGGGGCTGTGTGTGTCTCAGTCTAGCACCCAAATTCCAGACAGGTCACAGCGTAGCGTGAGGAGCCTTCACGGAGCCGTCACTGGCCCTCCCCGTTTCTCCGTCAGCGTTGCCTCCCCCAGGTTGCGCCCGTAAGCTTCGAGCGTGTGTCTCGGCCAGATGAGACTATTTAAAAAAACCAGTTGCTCATTTCTTTCTCTCCTGTCAGCATGCCAGATCCCTTGGTTGTCTCATACCTTTTTATTTTCCAAAGAGTCTGTTTGAATCAAGATCCCGTTAAGTTCCATGCATTGCAGTTTGTTGAGAAGTCTCTCTGTCTTTCCCTCTCCCTCCTTTTCCCCTGTCTTCTTTGCCCTTCCTTCTTGCCTGCTCTGTTTTCTTTTTTTACTTTTTTTCTTAACATTTATTCATTTTTGAGAAAGAGATTGAATGTGAGTAGGGGAGGGGCAGAGACAGGGGGAGACACAGAATCGGAAGCAGCTCCAGGCTCCGAGCTGTCAGCACAGAGCACGACGCGGGGCTCGAACCTACAAACCGGAAGATCATGACCTGAGCCAGTCGTTTGCTTCACCAACTGGGCCCCCCAGGCGCCCCGACCTGCTCTGTTTTCTTGAGGAAACCGGCCGCTCGGTTCTAGAGCCTGAGCAGTCTCAGTACCACTGGCGTCTCCTCTGTACGCACACACACACACACGTACGCACATGCACGCATACACACACCCACACCCACACGTATGCACGCACACCCACACGCGCGCACGTACGCACGCACACCCACACATATGCTCATGTACGCACGTATGCATGCACACCCACACGTGCGCGCACTCATACACCCACACGCGCGCATACACGCATGCACCCACACGCGCATGCACACACATAACGGCCACATGTGACTCTCTGGGAGATCTTGCTCTTGGGAGATCAGGGGGTGACCCCCCGGCTTCCCCAGGGCCAAAAGCTGAGGTTTCTGTCCTGAAATGTGCCAGCTGCGGGAACACCTGTAGCAGACGTGGAGCTGAGGTGGGTGCGTAACAGTCCTGTTTTCTCCAAAGCCTGTTTCCTTCCTTCCCTCAGGTCTGGATCACCAATGGAGGCCTGGCCAATATTTTTACTGTGTTTGCCAAGACGCCAGTTGTCGATTCTGACAGCTCCATAAAAGACAAAATCACAGCATTCATAGTGGAGAGAGACTTCGGTGGAGTCACTAACGGAAAACCTGAGGACAAGTTAGGCATACGTGGCTCCAACAGTAAGCATGTGCACGTGCGTGTGTGTGTGTGTGTGTGTGTGCGCGCGCGCGGAAGAAAGGCACCCTTCAGCCCCATCCAAGTTCAAGAATAAACGAGACGTAAATAGTTTTGGTTTCACATAAGCATATCCATGCAATCACATCAAGAATGCCCCAGTGAGAGGCAGCTGGTGGCCCCGTTGCTTTGAGAAAGAGATGTGTGTGCTTTGAGATCTCGATCTCTGCTCAGGTCCTGATCTCACAGCTCGTGGGATCGAGCCCCATGTTGGGCTCTGCACTGGCAGCAAGAAGCCTGCTTGGGATTCTCTGCCCCTCCCTCACTTGCCCATGCTTGCTTGCTCTCTTTCTCTCTCTCAAAATTAAAAACCGAAAAAGCCACAGCAGCTTCATAGCGGTGCCAAGGAGCTCTCGGCGCTGATTCATCCTTTCAGCTGATGCCCCTTGCCACACAGCAGGCCCTGCTCACCTTTGCATGAGCGCGTCCCCGCCTCCTGGTGCGTTCCGGCCTGTGATACAGCTGTGCCTGATGCCAAAGAGGCCAGGAAGTGGCCTAGTGTCCCTCCACTTCCGGCCGCCCGCCTCTCCTGCCCGGCACCTCCTCCCTCCCCTGGCCCTCCCTCGTGCCCGCCCAGTCCTCACGAGACCCCGCCTCTTGGGGACCCTAGTTCAGATCGTGGGGTGTCCGTGCCGCAGGGGCCCGCCTGCCGCCCTTAGCACCTCTGGACCTGGTGTTTGCTACCCTGGGTTCCGGCCACCGCGGCCTGGCTCAGAGGGGTCAGAGGGTGCTCTGAGCTGGCTCCACTGCCTAGAAACTCTGTGACCTTGAACCAGCCGCTTTACCTTCTCGTGGCTCCGTTTCCTCACCCAAAGGAGAGGGTGGTTGCAGAAGCCATCTAGTGAGGTGACACGGGCAGGAGGTGTCCCAGCGTCTGTGGGGTGCTTGGTGCACATGGAGGCGGGACAGCGTGGGCTCCTGCTGGCACTGGTGTTACCCCCAGACTCTTGCTGCCCATTGATGCTTAGAATGGTCCCCGAGGGAAAGGCACATGCTCAGAGGGCCCAGAGAGAGAGCTTGGCGTGCTGGTGTGGAAAAGGTGGCCCAGATGGGAGGGAGCAGGGGGGCCTCCACACTGAACTCAGGGTAGGCAGTGCCCCTGGGATCGCGCCGCGGCCCCACACGAAGGGACTGAGGGCACGAATTGAGGTCAGGGCGGCCGAGTCCTCTGCACACTCAGCAGCTTGCGGAAGGGTTAGAGCCACTAGGGCCTGTCCCGCAGCCACAGCTGTGAAATAGAACTGGCAGCCAGAGAGACAGAGATTTCATTGTATTTCACAACCAGGCTCTTGCAACAGTGGAATGAAAGGTTCACAGGCCTGGCTGCCCACACTGGACCTGCTGCCGTGTGGCTGCTCCTGAGCCATGCCCTTCTTTGTCGTGAGTTCCCCTCTTTTCCAGGGCTAAGTTGCCAGGAGTTGCCGTGTTTATGTGACAACGTGCAAAAAGTACGCTGCTACAGAAAACCTGGTTCAAAAGTTCTGTCCCCTCCTGCCCCTGTCCCCACTACTACCATGCTTTCCCTTGTCTGCCTGCCTCGATCACCTTGACCTTGGCTTTCTGCTGCTGCACACCAAGTGCTCTCTCACTTCAGGGTCTGCTAGTCCTCTATCACCCCCATCACCTTGTCTGAGAAGCCACCCCAGCACGGAGCTGGCAAGCGAGCCGTCCTCTCCCTCTGCCTGGGGGTGCCGGGCAGCCCGCCTCACGTGGTCTGGGTCCCCATATGCCATGTGTGTGCCACGCTGGGGCCCTTTTCCCTCACAGCAGATCACAGCCCCCGGGGGCCGAGCTGGGTCACACGTGGGTTGGCTCTGTGTCCCCGGCGCCAGCTGGTGGGAAAGGTGGTCTGCTTGCACCGAGCCACGGTGTAGGGTGAGGCTGCATCCACATTAAGTGGGACCAGTACTCCCATGAGATACAGGGGCCTTACAAAGGCTGTGCTGTCCACCTTCCTCATTCTGCCTCTGGCTCTTGCTCCTCCTTCAAACTTCTGCTGAATGTCACCTTAGAAAAGCCTGACGTAAGCCCTTAAAAATAATTATTCACGTCCTCTCCAACCTCCGATTCTGTCACCGTGCTCTATTTTTTTTATGTGCATCTGAGAGAGGGAGAGCACGAGCAGGAGAGGGGCAGAGAGAGGGGGAGAGAGACCATTTCAAGCAGGCTGTGTGCTGTGAGCTCAGAGCCCAGGGCAGGGCTCGAACTCAGAAACCGTGAGGTCATGATCCAAGCTGAAACCAAGAGTCGGACGCTTAACCGACTGAGCCACCCAGGTGTCCCTATCATGCTCTGTTTATTTCATCTGTCACACTTACAACGTCATCATGTCCCCAGCAAAGTCTGAGCTCCACGTAGACAAGACCTCTTGTCTTTCTGTACTGTCCTGTCGTAGCTGGAGAATGAATGAGTGAAGGAATTACATTTCATGCCTGTGGGTCAAGTGCAGAATGGTTTACATTTGTCAAGTATAGCCTGCGATTTCATCTTTTTCAGCTTGCGAGGTCCATTTTGAAAACACCAGGGTGCCGGTCGAGAATGTCCTTGGAGAAGTTGGAGGCGGGTTTAAGGTGCGTGGTGAGAGCAGCCCTGTGAGGGCTGCAGTTTCATGGTACAGCCTGTCGCCACACCCCCCCCCCCCCGGTCCTGTCCCAGCCCTGCTTATGGCGACCAGCACATGCGTGCCAGGCGACTGCATAGTTCTCCGTTGAGAAATCGTAATGGAGAAAAGTTGGTTCCCAGAGGAGTGAGTGTGTGGTTGGAACAAGGTCTCCTTTCTCTGTAAGGTTTTTTGCCCCGAGGAGGGGCAGGGGTCCTCTCTGCGGCGGGTGTGAGGAGGTGGGCTCGCGGACACCAAAGCAGCCCTGGCTCTCTGGATGCACAGCCCTGGGGCCTGAGTCCCTGCCCTAATATTTTTCTCGGAGTCAGATTTGGTATTATTTTTCATTGACACATGACTCCCATAACATAAATTTACCATTTTCAAATGTACACATGGGTGTTTGTTTCCTATATTCCCTGTCATACAGCCATCACCGTGGTCTGATTCTGGAACAATTTTATCACCCCAGAAAGAAATGCCGTACCTTCTCATTGCTCCTTCCACCATCTTTGGTATCGCTATTTTTCTGTTTCTGTGGATTTGCCCATTTTAAACTTTTCATGTAAATGGAATCCACATGTGATCTCTGTGTCTGGCTTCTTTTCACAAGCACGATGTTTTCAAGGTTTATGCACGCCGTAGCACGTGTCATTCCTTTCTGTGGCTAAGACTCACCGTATGGCTACAACACATTTGCTGATCCATTCGTCAGCTCATGGATGTTTGGACTGTTTCCACTTTTATAGATTATTGTCAATAACGCTGTTGTGAACATGCACATGTAAGTCTTGGTGTGATCAGTATGCTTTCAGTTCTTTGGGGTATTTACCTAGAAGTAGCGTTGATGACTATATGTTTAACTTTTTGAGGAACTACCAGACTGTTTTCCAGTGGCGGCACCACGTTAAGTCACCAGCAGCAATGTAGGGGGACCTGTTTGTCCACATTGTCCCCAGTAATAATCTCTGCACCCAGCGTGGGGCTAAAACTCAAGACCCCGAGATCCAGTGTTGCACACTCCACCAAATGAGCCAGCCAGGCGCCCCTCCTTTACACATTTTTACACTGGGCCATTTGTCTTTATTGTTGCCCTGCCCTAATTTACTGGGTGTTCCTGGCAAGCGTCTTTGCCCTGGGAATCCCCACCCACCTTGGCTGTGAAGCGGGGATTACAGCAGTACCTTCCTCCCTCTCTGGGTGTTACAAGAATCTGGTAAAGTGCCATTAGCCAGGGTTGCTGGCCCAACGCTGCCTGGTGAAGGTCTGCCAGGGGGCTGTAGAGGCAGGCGGACACAAAGGGGACGGCACGCTCGCACAAGGGTACATTTATTACCCGTGTAACCCAGATGTTCTGTACAGGCAAGAGAATACAGGGGGGGAAATGGAATTACTGAAGCTCGACTCCAAGAGAGTTGCTTTTCATCGTTCACTGTTTGGGTGCTTATCTTTCTAGATCTTTCTAAAGAGCACCTATCCCTTAAATACTTGGTAAAACCAGTTGTGTAACACTGCCCGTGGCTCCTTGCCAAGAGCTCCTAGTCCTTTTCGTGGCAGTAAACAGACGTTGCTCATATTTTGTGCTGCAGCATGTCTCTTTGTGTGGCGACGGCCCCTTCGATGTTCCCAGGTCCCTGGGGTCAGGCATCCAGTACTGTTTTCACGCCTTCCCTGCTCAGAACCATGTTGTGTGGTGTATGTCCTTGCTTGTATCCGTACACGCTTGTCCACCTACTCCCTGAGTCATACGTCCAGCAGGAGACCCCCCCAGGTCAGAGAGCACTGACATCTACAGTCTGTGGGCCCTGCTGCCCAGCCGCGTGCGGGGAGGTGGGCCAGCGGCGTGGGAGTGCCCCTTGCCTAGTGCTTTCCACACTGCGTTAACACCTCGTTCCCACTGTGGTAGATGAGAAAAGCAATTGTTTTAATATCCAAAAGAAAACAGATTTCCAAAACCCTTTCTTTGATATCAGGATTGCTTGCCAGTTAGCCTAAATGCTAAAAAGTGATTGCAGAGACCACAAAGTGACCAGAGGCCAGGTGAAAATTGTCCGGCTGGTGTGGGAGGAAAGTAAGTTGCTTCCGCTGGAGAGTCCAAGGTTTGTCCAGGGTCAGATCTTTGAGGCATGGAGGCAGTGCGCGGTTGGGCAGGGGCTCCAGAAAGCCAGGGGCACGTCTGGCTTGTGGGCAGGCCGCCGGGCAGAATGCAGCCGCAGAAATTCCGGAAGTAGGTGTCTGCGGTAGCGAAGCTGGCGAAGCGTTCTGGGGTGCACGGGCAGGGGTGGGGGGGTCCCAGGGTTAAGTAGGATTGGTACGTGAGCTCGGGAGCCCCTCTTGAGAAAGGGGGAAATCTGTTAGGTCTTTGATTCTGTGGGGAATGAGACCTGGTCTCAGATATTTTTTTCTTCAAAAAAAAAAAAAATTTTTTTTTTTTTGCAATTTAATTTTTTTTGGTTTATTCATACTTGAAAAAAAAACTTTTAACGAGGGTAAGAATAAACCCTGAAGGGGCCATGAAATGGATTTCATTCGTAAAACCCTGAGCAGGCTTTTGCAAGCCCATGTGGGCAGAATGGCTGAAGGCGGGAGAATTCACTTCCTCCTCGTAGTCCTTGCGGGTCCCGAGACTGGCGCACACCCACGGCCTGAGTCCCAGGGAGTCTGAGGCCAGTGGTGTGGCCTGGGACGAAGCAGGGCAGGATCTGTGTGTCTGGCATATAACCGCGCCCTCCCCTCCACCCAGCACCCAGGGGTGGGCCTCCTTCCCGAGTTCCCCAGTGCCCTGGGCCTGAGCCGGTGGGTTGCGTGTGCCCCTCCCAGTAGCTGGGGCCACTGTTGCCCACCTTACACAGTCTGCTCTGAGATTCTCCTGCTCAGGTTAACAGGGAATCACAAGTTCAGGTTCGGTTGCATGATTGATTCATCCAAGTCACGCGCAAGCATTCAGCAAAAAGCTGGACTACGCTGGAAGCTGAGCTTTGAAGAGAACTGTGGTGTCCACAGACCCCTGTGCCCTCAGCCCCGCCTGCCACTGAGGCCTCCTCGTTGGGCATCACAGGTGTGGCAGGGGCAGGGCAGGCCACCACTGATCTTCAGGAGGCTCATGCTGGTGGGAAAGGCTAGGTACTTGTGGGGGTACCTAGTATGCCTTAGTTGCTGCTCCTCTCCTCTGAGAATTGAGAACTGTCCTGTTCTGGAATAATGTTCAGGGGGTGACTCCCCAGTGTTGGTTGGAGTTATCTTGTTGTAAAGTGTTGGGACTACACGCTCTCGCAGCTTGGTGGGGATGGGCAGGACAGGTATCTTTGCCAGGCACTGGCACAGAATTCTCTAGAGATTTGCCCTTTCATGAAACCTGGGAAAAACAGGCAGTGCTGTAGTCTGTCACCTGGGGTCCCCCAGGGCCCTCGGGCTTTTCCCAGTACAGCAGGGGTGAGCAGGATGCTAAACCACCCCCACGCCCGCTCCGCAGGTGGCCATGAACATCCTCAACAGTGGCCGGTTCAGCATGGGCAGCGCCGTGGCCGGGATGCTCAAGAAGTTGATCGGTAGGTAAGTCAGGGACAGGAGCCCTTTGTGGCATGGCCGTGCTCCTGGTGCCCTCACTCTGTCCGGAGGCCCTGCCGCGTCCTGGCAGCAGGCTGGTGCCAAGCTGGGCTCCTGGACAGACATCCTGGCTGTGGCTTAAGGTGCCAACTTCGCTTTAGGCCAAGAACTGTAGTCCATCCTCGCCCAGGCGGCTCCACTCCCGTTCCACGCTGCTCTGTTTGACCTGCTCACAAAGGCTCAGGGTGGGGGGGGGGATGGTCACAGGTCAGGAGGGGCGGCTGCTCTGACCACTGAGAACAGACGTTCAGAAGTGAGCACTCATTAGTGCAATTCTTACAAGATCCCCGTTTTGTAGTCGCTTGGTCTCGGGGGATATTCCCTTTATGTTTTCTGTTAGCATTTTTGTTCGTGAACTGCACACAGCCCTGTGGGGTTTTGGTTGGGCAACGACGTCCTCGTTGCTTTGTGGAAGCGACCGCAGGGAGAGGCTCAGAGCTGAGGGCTCCCCAGAGGCTGGTACAGTGCTTATGAAGTTCCTCAGAGCTCAGGGCCGGGTGGGGACCAGGAGGCTTTGTTTAGGCTCTTCTCTCCATTTCATAGATGAGGGGCCTGAGGCTCAGAAAGGATAACGGATTTGCCCAAGGCCACTCATCTGGGCCCAGAGCTGATGCTGTCAGACTCTAAGCCGTGGGCTCACTTCACTTGGAGGAGATGCGCAGGCCCTGCTGCCCTCTAGGCCTCTGCTTCCCTGTCGGGAAAAGTCAGGGAGCAGGAGGAAGCAGGAGCCTGTCCCCAAAGGGTGTAGGCTCTTGATGAGATCCCGAGGCCCAGAGGAATGTATGAATGTGGGCGCCAGTCTACCTCCCGGGCCCGTCACGGGGGCCAGTCTATGGTGGGCTCGTGCCCGTGAACGCGTTTGGAGAACACTGCGGGGGAGGGGCTGGCCTCTGCTGACTGCTGGGGGGACTGCCACCTCCTCTCGGGGGACCTCAGAGCTGCGTGCCTGGCCACAGCTCTGCACAAAGCAGGCTGCCCCCCCTTCCTGCTCTGGTGATGGGTGGCCTCTTGTCCAGGTGCTTCCAGGGCCCGGGCTCCTGCTAGAGGCCTTACACCTTCATCTCCGATAACCTTGGCAGCTCTGAGGTCTCTAGTGTCGTTCAGGGATATTGGCGTGGCCCAGCCTACCGCCTGGAAAGAAAAAGTGCCAGATTTGAGCCCAACTCTCAACTCTGTGCTTGTGGCCCTGTCACTGTCGTAGGCACTCTGAGAGCGACAGCCTCTCCGACCAGACACGCTAGGAAGGGGCGATTGGTCGCAGCAGACCTGCTCCTGCCTGAGTGTTTGCAGGGAATGGTGACAGCTTCGGGAGATCATTCTAGGACCGCCAGGAAATGGCGCTAACGACTCTGCTCTTCTCTAGAAATGACTGCTGAACACGCCTGCACAAGGAAGCAGTTCAACAAGAACCTCAGCGAATTTGGATTAATTCAGGTACCCAAGGGCACGAGGGCCTTGCACGTGGGCGCTACGGGTGTGCTTCTGTGGTCTGTCCTGGGGACTCTGTGCGGTGATTCTGGGGATGGCACGATAAGGCTTCATGGAACGCCGCTCCCTGTTAGGGGTGCCAGGGCCTGCTTCTCTGGAGCGTTGAGACCTTGGCCTTAATTACATCCTCTGCTGCCTGGCACATCTGGGGCTCAGCACCTGCGGACTGTTTCTTGATTGTGTTTTTCTCTGAACATCAGGAAAAGTTTGCCCTGATGGCTCAGAAGGCTTATGTCATGGAAAGTATGGCCTACCTCACCTCAGGGATGCTGGACCAGCCGGGGCTCCCCGATTGCTCCATCGAGGCCGCCATGGTGAAGGTGAGGCCTGCACAGTTCGGGGCCGGGGTCTTGGCTGTGGCCTTTCAGACCCAGGGCTTCCCGCCCACTTCCTCTCCCCTGTAGCTTATAGGTCAGCGTATCCTTGATCCCGTGGGCTGGGCACTGTCCTAGGACGCACACGGGGAGGTCAGGGCAGTGCAGGAGAGGCAGCAACAAACAGTTGAGTGCATGTAGGGGACAGGTCAGTGTCTCCTGCACATGGTTCATGCCAAGTTGTCACAGGTCCATAGCAGATGGAGAAAATCTAGGCCACATGTGTAATTTCATGCCCATGTAAAATGGCAGCTGAGCTTTCTTAGGACTTTTGTTGTGAGTGTTCAGCCTTCCTATGTTGGGGTTAATACTAGAGTTTTCAGTACCTTTATTTTGTTAGGGGGGTGAGGAGTGGGTTTTTTTTTTAGCTCTAGTATAAAAGGCCTCCCTGATTCGGGCCCCTGTAATTCTTGTTGACCTGATCTCCGGATTCCGGGAGGAGTGGGGGACCCGTAGTGTCTCAAGGCGCCTGCTCCATAGGCCTGTGCCCTGGGCACTCTGCATTCAGTGCTCCTCCTCATCCTTCACCAACCGCCACACAAACTGACGGCCCCTGGGTGCCTCTCCTGGAGGCTGAGCTCCCAGCCTTGCAGGACAGTGACTCTGCTGTCCGTACGCTCACGTGTGGATAGACATGTGTGTCACCCACAGCCAGGGGTCTGGCCCAGCCTCTCATGTGTAGCGGAGCAAGCTGTGGGTGGATGGGCCTCCTGGAGGAGGAAGACAAGAGCTTCTCAGTGTGGAAGGTGCAGGGTGGGCCCTTCTGCTGTAAGGAAGCCGTGGAGGGAGGAGGAGTCCAGTGGGGGAAGCTGCAGCTGGCCAGTGTGGTCCAGGAAGAGGAGGACTGGCCCGAGACTTCCCAGGGAGACTGTGCTGACGGTGCCCTGGGTCTGTCGCAGGTGTTCAGCTCAGAGGGGGCATGGCAGTGCACGAGCGAGGCGCTGCAGATCCTCGGGGGATCGGGCTACGTGCGGGACTACCCATATGAGCGCATGCTGCGCGACTCCCGCATCCTGCTCATCTTCGAGGTGGGTGCCCGCCCTGCGTGCTCTCCTCTGTCCCTCCTCACAGCACCCCTTCCCCAGGCTGAAGGGGAGGCGGAAGGGCCCTGTCTGCCGTACCCTCGGCTTCTGTCAGCTGTGTTGGGACAAGCAGAGATCTCAGGGGAGCACCTGGCTCTGCCTCCAGGGCTTGCTCGGGGTCTCGGTTTCCTTCTCTGGGTATTGAGGCAGCTCAGGGTCCTTTCTGGGGGCTTCCCCTGCCCTGACACCTCCCTAATTACTGCCCCCGTGCACAGGGACACACGCTAAAGAGGGACTTCAGTGAGTGGGGAGACACTGAGTGGGGTAAGGAAAGGAGAGGTGGGTACCACCGAGAAGCCTTCAGGGAGCTTATGGTCTGACCAGGGTGGACGGTCCCCGACCAGTGCACTGAGGGCCTGAGGTGTGCCTCCCCCTAGAGCAGCTGGAGTCTCAGGAAGCAAGTGCCTGGGCCCTTGGGGGTGCAAACAACTTTGGCCTGGCCTAGGGGTGGGTGGTTTGGGCCAAGGATGGGGAGGTGGAATGTGCCAGGCCCAGAAGGCCTTTACTTGCTGGCACTAGGTAGAATAAGCAAATCTTTGTGGGAGCAGCAGAGTCTTGGCTGGGGGTAGCTGGGGCAGAGGGTAGATGAGGAGAGGTAAGGAGCCAGGCTGGGGAGGACGTTGGCCGATGAGCAGAGTCTGGATCTTACTGTGGAGGTACTGGAAGCCATCAGCGGTTTCCAAGCAGGGACAGACTCGGGTACATTGCCGTTCTGGGAAACTCCTGGGCTGACAGTGGGGGTGCGCTGCAGCGGTGAGACTGGAGGCCAGGTGCGCACAGCAGAAGGGAGGCAGCGGCTCCAGAGGCTGTGGAGACGGATAGGGTTTTAGGATGACGTGGGGTGTGAGCGGCAAGCCCACAGACCAGGCTTGGAGCCTGAATGACTGGTGTGGTGCCTGCAGGGCACCCTCTGACCATGTGCCTGTGGGGCCCTGCTACCCGGCTCCCAGCCCCAGGGAAGTCCTTGGGGCTGCTCTCATTCCTGGGTGCTCCCCACATCCCAGCCCATGGTCCTGTTTCTTAGTGGATAGACAGGGTGTGACCCGCCTGAAGTCACGAGTCCCAAGGGCCCGGGGACGTGTCACATTCCTGCTGCCCCAGGACTGCTCCAAAGGTCCCCTCCCCGGGGCCTGGCTGAATTCAGTCCTGTGTGACTGCGTGGGGGTGAAGCTCCGAGGAGCACAGACCCCGAGGTGTGAAGCAAAGGCTCTGGGTTGGAGCCTGCACGACAGGGCCTGGCTGGGCCCGTGGTGCTCCGGCCTCTTCTGCCTCTCCCGCTGGGGGGCGCCCCGTCCACAACTCAGCATGGCTGTGTACCCTGCGGCACCGCTGCTCCCTGAGAATCCCAGGGGGCAAGCCCTGTGCATGGGGACAGCGGCAGGGAAGAGATGGCCCTCTGGGCATGGATGCCTGGCACTGGGGGTGTCCCCCAGCACTTGGGCACCCCAGGCACCAGCAACCCCCCACCCCCACTGGGGAAAGTGGTTTCTCCCATTAGAAGACCAAGTGGAGGCTTGGAGAAAGGAAGGACTCCCGTACCCCTGGTCCTAGAGAACTGGAGGTCCCATGGGAGGCTACTGGTGAGCCCCTCACTGGTCCCCGTGGGGGTGAGAGCCGGCCAGCTGCCCTGTCCCCAGGTCCCAGCCCTGCTCCCTGTGTGAGGCTGCTTCCAAAACCCCCAGCTTCCATAGCACTGGCGGGGGCAGTGGTGTGGCCTCCCAGTCACGTGTGCAGCACAGCAAGGCCCGCCCAATGGGGCAGCCTCTGACCTCCAACCTCCATACTGCTGGCCACAGGGGACCAACGAGATTCTCCGGATGTACATCGCCCTGACTGGCCTACAGCATGCCGGCCGTGTCCTCACCGCAAGGATCAAGTAGGTGCCGGCTCCTTATCCCCTCCTCGGGTGCCACCCGCCCGTCCGAGGCCCATCCTGTCCCCGTGAAGCCATCCAGTGCTCAGCTCAGTCGCAGGCTGGCCGGAGGGAGGGAAGGGGACAGGAGCCTTAAAAGCCAGGCTCCAGTGCTTGGCCTTTACCTGCAAGTGACAGCAGGGCTGGCTGCCTTGGGAGGTCACTATCGTCCACAGCAGCTCCCGTGTCCCACCCTGCAGGGTGCTGGGCTCTGAGGCCAACGGGGGACCACTCTCCTCTCTCCCTCTATGGCTCCCCTTAACCCCCGTCATGGGCTTGGAGCAATTAGGAATCCCTGCTGGAGCCCAGTATGGTTGCCCAGAATATTTTGCAGACTCCCTAAGCCAGGAGCCCCTGGGAGCTAGCTGTGCCTGCCGCTCTTGGGAGAGCTCGGGGCCCTCCACCTCTGAGACCGGCTGCTCTCTGACAGGCAGGCGGCACGTAGGTCTGGAGTTGGTCCCTTTAATGCCTTGGATAGTCATGGGAACAGGTGCCCTGCAGTTCCAGGGTGCCAAGGGCGACCCAGTTGCTGGGCAGTAGGAGCCAGCAGTAGGGCCTGAGTTCGGGGGGCCGTGGGCTTTCCGCAGTGAGCTTAAACGTGGCAACGTGAGCACAGTCATTGAGACCATTGGCCAGAAGCTTCGAGACTCCGTGGGCCGAACCGTGGACCTGGGGCTGACAGGGAAGCTGGGGCCTGTGCACCCCAGTGTTGCGGTGAGTGGGCCTGCTGGCATACCCCCCATCTGGGTGCCCTTCCAGGGGTTGTGCCCAGGGCGCTGGGGAAGACAGCCCAGCCTGGGCCCTGGAGCCCCAGGCAGGCCGGGCACCCTGGACAGGGGACACTGAGCCGTCTTTCCTCCCACCTACTAGGACAGTGCCAGCAAGCTCGAGGAGAATGTGTATTACTTTGGCCGCACCGTGGAGACGCTGCTGCTCCGCTTTGGCAAGGTACGTGGGCCCTCCGACCTGGGAGCCGGGAGTTAAGTGTCCGCCTTTGGGAACAGACCTAGAAACCTCTTGGAGGGATGGGGTGGGGCGGGGCTGGCTGTCCCAGGGGCCCCTTGGGTAGGTGCCTCCCAGGTAGAGAGGGCTCCTTTGAAGTAGCGGGCGCCACCCCGCCAGGACCCACATTAAGGGCCCTGCTCTGTGAGGCTGTTGCTGCTCCTGGCGACCTCAGGGCTCGGGGGCCTGGTCTCCTCTTGCCCCGTGAGCCAGCCTCCCACAACCCAAAGGGAAAGGCAGTGTTAGCTCCTCTCTACTGGGGTGTGAAGTGAGGCCGGGAGATGGGAGAAGACGTGTCTGGGGAGGGGGTTCTGGGCGCCCACCCTGGGCTCTGTGTTCCCAGACCATCGTGGAGGAACAGATGGTCCTGAAGCGGGTCGCCAACATCCTCATCAACCTGTATGGCATGACGGCTGTGCTGTCGCGGGCCAGCCGCTCCATCCGGTTGGGGCTCCCCAACCACGACCACGAGGTGAGTCTCTGCCAGCTTCATCCTCTGAACTTTAATGAGGCCAGTGGTTGGGGGTGGGGAGGGGGCCCGGGAGTGACATGACCCAGTTGAGGAGTCTCAGAGCGAGGGACTGGGCAAGTCCAGGGCTCAGCCCGGGGTGGTCCAGGAGGCTGGCGCGTGTGCTGGATTAGGGCCGTGGGCAGCTCAGAGGAGGAGGTCTGCGCTGCTCAGGACACAGGGCCACTCCCTTTTGTCTTCCTCCCTGAGGGAAGAAGGGGTGGGTGAGTGACCAGGTCCCAAACCCGACCCGCACCCCATCGCCTTCCTTACCCTGCCTGAGGGGCTGGCTGGGCACCTGCCCTGCACTATTGTCCCATAGTAGGGCACCAGGGTTGTGACGGCCTTCCTGCCATAGAGGAGCTAAGACTGAGTGTCGCATTATTAGCTCTTGGGGACAGAGCTAGTTGGGTCAGGGCTGGAATTGGAAGCGAAGACTCCGGCTCCTGAGCTGCTCATTCTGTCTGCTGGGGGGCCTTGAAGCTCAGACACCAGAGAGCGGGCGTCTTCCTCTCCTTCCTCTCACCTTGGTTCTGGCAGGTTCTGCTGGCCAGCATCTTCTGTGCGGAAGCGTATTACCAGAACCTCTTCACCCTGTCCCAGCTGGACAAGCGTAAGTGCGGGGGCCCCCATTCCGGGTGACGGCCGAGGATGAGCTGCTCCTGGGCCCGGTCAGCTCCCAGGGCCTGCTGGCTGTGCACAGCCTCTCCCCTGCCTGAGGGCGAGAGAAGCAGGGCTTGCCTGCGGCTGGGGCATGCGGGAGGTGAAGGTTTACAGGGAGGCAGCATTGTCCCTGCCTCTTCACCCCTGCTCTCCAGGTAGCCTAGCAGATGTCCCAGGCTTTGGTGCCTACTGCGCTTTGCCTGGAATGCTCCTCTCCCATGTCCATGTATTCTTTTTCTGACCCTTATGGCCGTTTGGCCTCAAGGCTCCGTGTCCCTCGCAGGTGATGGAGGAGAGGGGCACATGATCTTGTGCAGCTCCCGGCCTGGGGCACATCTGTTCCATGCTGTGGGGGGATGCAGGCTTGCCTGGCGGAAGGGTCCTTCTGCAGCCCCTGCTCCCATGAGAGCTGGGGTTCTTTGGGGTTACCGGAGAGAATCTCTTCTCCCTCCCAGGGGTGGAGGAGGGTCACCTTCAGGCTCCTTCGCAGTGGGTGGACTGTTCTTTTAAAAAAGAGGTTCTAGCAATATTTCTGTTATCACAAATCTATTCTTTTTTCCTCCCAGATTCTCCAGAAAACCTAGATGAACAGATTAAGAAAGTGTCCCAGCAAGTCCTGGAGAAGCGAGCCTACATTTGTGCCCACCCTCTTGAAAGGACGTCCTGAAGCCAAGGGACAGCACGCCTGGCGGCCCCCAGGCCCTGACCCATTGCTGGACACCTCTTTCTCCAGAAGGTGGAGGACTTGGGGGTTTTTACAAGTGGAACCATTTCTTCCTAGTCACCACCACAAGGGCGTTCTCCTGGCCTGAGGGTACCTTGCTAGGCTGCGCCCGGCAGGCCTGCTGCTGACATGCTCCCAGGTGCTGAAGAAACAGGGAGAGGGAAGGTGGTGGGTGACACCTGGGATTTAAGGGGCTTCTGCAGGTGTAGGAGACGTTGCTGCCTCTGGGGGGCCGTGCATCCTGCTGGCTGTGTACGTGGAGCAGACACCCTGCACGCGTGTACTGGGAACTAATAGAAAATGCAGTTTGTGTTTACCCTTTGCCGCGCTGATCACATTAGCCCTAAGATCCCCTCTGGTGATGGCCTCCAGTTCCCTGTGTGTAGACCCTGCAGGAGGAGGAGGGCCCTGAGAGGCAGGTGGCCACGTGACGGCGTGTACTTTTTCTTGCCTGGGGCCTTTCTGCTGCTTGTCTGTACAGAAGTTGGCCTTGGTTCTTGAAGCAGGGACAAAAAGGAATCTTGAGGTGACGCTAATAGGCCTTCGCAGTTCTCTAGACTCCCTTCTGCAGTTGCTACCGGATGCCTTGGCCCTGGCGTGCTCACACAGAAACTTCCAGGCTTCGGCTGGTCCTGGGAAGGTCGGGGCTCCAGAAGGCCCACTGTAGCTGCCACCTTGAGGTGGGGAGAGGAGGCCAGGCTCTTGCCTTCCCCTTCAAGTCCAAGTGAGTCTGCTGCGTGGACAGCTGGGCTGGCCTGAGCACTCCACCCGGGTTTGGGTGACTCATCTTCAAGAGTAAAAGCTTACAAACCTGGTAACAGTAGAGGAACTTTCCAGTGAAACCAGACGGTCCTAGTGTGGTGTTGGCAAGGAAGCGTTCTGTCCACACAGCCTCTAGCACGGGGCCGCAGCTGTTCGGACCTCCCACCCCTCGGGAACGGGGGCTTCCCGGAGCCGTGGATGCCCCTGCTGGTTTTCTGCATCCAGCCGACTGTCAAAGGCTGGAGCCCCTGGTTCAAGCCTCCCTTTCCCACTGGCTGTCTCTGAGTTGTCCTTAACTATTGTGGGGAGGGGAGGCCCCGGCGGGCAGCCAGGGCCAGACAGGAGGGGCACCACGCTCAGCAGCCCTTTGGGCTGGGGGAGAAAGATCCATTTTATTCATCTGCTCTGACAACCCTTATCACTAAGTAAACTCCTCTCTCTCCCCGAACAAAGGCTCTGGCAATCAACAAATCCAGATTGTCTATCAACCTATAAATGATCTCAAGGCCCATCTTCTTAGAAGGGTGAGAGGGACCCATGCTTCTCAGCTCCCTCCCTCCCCCATATGCTGGCCAGGCATCCCGTCCTGAGAAACGTGCATGGGGCTCAGAAAACCCTTAGACCTGTCTTCCAGCTTCTGCAAGAAACCAGGCCCAGAGCAGTGAAGGGACTTGCCCAGCGTCACACAGCAAGTCAGCATACAGCTGGAACTAGAATCCAGGGCCCCTGAGTTTTTACCCAGCACATTAACGCCAAGCCCAAACCTGACTCTTGATTGCCGAGCTTAGAAAGTGTGGACAGCTAAAACAAAACAGATACTGCCGCAAACACGCAGCCACAGAGGCTCAGCCCTGCAAAGGCTTCTCACCGATTCCGGGCTTGGGCACTAGAGGAGGGGGCAGCTGGAGGAAAGGCGGTGGCTTCCTGTACAGGTCAAAGTCCTGGCGGCGCAGGTCCCAGGTCCACCTCCCTCGATCCAGCAGGTTAGCGAGCGGTGTGTTTTCCCTCCACTCCTACGTGGAGGACAGCACAGTAAGGCTGGAGGGAGGCCAGGGGCCCACTTTGCCCGAGGCCCCACTCCCCTCTGCGGACCTCCTTCAGCTCTGTGCCCATGGGCGACAGCCACACGTGCCGGTCACTTTCGGTGCCTTTGTGAAGCCCCGTCAGTTGGAATCCATTGGCTGTGAGCCAGGCCTGGCGGGATCTCTTTTGGGCATTCTTCTGCTCCTCCTCGGAGTCCTGAGGCTCCACCATGGCCGAGAGGTAGTCCTGGGAGTATGTGAACCTCCTCCTTGGCTCCTGGAAACGAGGGGCCAACACAAGGGTAGAGGGGCTGGTAACAGATGGGGCCAGGGCTGACTGGCCCTCTGGCCTCTGCGCAGGCATCAGAAGCAGCAGATAGGAGACATCTTGATGGTCCCCGACATCACCACCAGACCGTTCACGGTAACTGAACTGGGAGAGTCCTGTGCATGTTCTCCCTGACAGAAGCAGCCCTTTCCTAAAATGAGCTTGCTGGCGGCCTAAGCCAGACCTTCTTCCTTGGGGCAACGGCTGCACGTGCTCTCCAGGAAGGGGAGGCCACACGCTCAGCAGCCAGGGACACGGGAGCAGGCCTTGGGGCTCTCCCTTGTGTGCGGAGGGTGCACACGTAGCATGGGACAGAATACCTCTCCTTCCAGAACCCGGCCCCTGGGCTGCTTCCCCTCGCTGGCACCTTTCCTGTGCACGTTGGAGACTGCCTCCCTCTCTGGGCCTCTCACTCACCTTGGCCATCTCCCGATACAGCTCCTTCTTGGCCAGCTGTGTGGAATTCAGGGTCTGGATCCCGTAGTTATAAACCGTGTCTTTGGCAGGGGCCGAAATTCGGATCACCTTCACCACGGACTTTGGAGGCTTCTTGCCACCCTGGTAGACACCGGCAATATTTTTCTGAAGAAAGAGACACCAGTTGTGACCCCCACGTAGGCCCCCCAACACCAGTTTGCCAGCCTACAGCGAGCAGGATGACCTCGGGCCATGGGCATAGGGCAGGCGCCAGTTCTTGAATCCCGGGCCACCCTTCCCTCCCAGAGCCCTGCCGCGAGGCCACGTTGTCTAACCCTTCACTCGGCTGGCACTCGGGGCCAGAAGAAATGTGCAGGTCAACAACGTAACAGGAACTCATGAGACCCAGCCCCGGAGTAGATTTGTGGCTCAGACAGCCAGAAGTGGGAGAAGCTTCAGGGGCCCAGGGCATATACCGGGGAGATGGCAACCTGAAGCAGCAAGGTCACCTTGCCCGCCACCACCTTTTAGGGCTGACTGCATAGGGAGCGTCCCCGTCTCTCCAGAGCCCCGAGGTGGTTTGTCAGCTTCCTTCGGGAATGAAAACAGCAGTGAGGAGAGAGAGAACTGTGCGGGGAAAGGTGGCTGGGGCCCCAAGAGAAAGCTGCACTCAGTCCTGTTAATGTATGTAGCATGTCCGCCCCTCGCCTGTTCACCTCCAGCAAAGTCACCATCTTTTGCTTTGAAGAAACTTTTTTTAAACTGAAGATGGTGACCTTGACTCACATATTAACCACTGCTTTAGGCCAAGCCCCAGTGTCTTAGTCTCTGAGGAATTTCTGTAAGAGCAAGTAAGGTCATCAAGGGAAAGATTAAATCTGTGATTCATACGCATGAGGGAGAAGTCAAGGCAGTAGGACCCCTATGGCTTGGAGCAACAGGGACTGAAGGAAAAGGCAGGCCACAGGTCAGCGGATGAGGGACAACATTCTTGCCTTTCAACGCCTTCAAGATGACCATGCCACAGGGGCCATCCGAGCTAGGACCCTGCAGCAGCACACAAATAGCTCCAGTCAGAGCACTGTGCTTTGGTCCAGTTTTTCTCAGTGGTTCTTGGTGGGAGGGTCGGTCAGAATGAGTCTGTTTGCCTTAATAAAAGTGCAGATCCTCAGAGCTGGTGGATTACGACCTGAGGGAGAAAGTTTCCTTCTTTTATGGTACTTCTTTCTTGGAGCTTGAAGTTGATGTTCTGACCAAAAGAGGTTACGTGGTGAGGGGGAACCGTGGTCAACAGTTCTGGATGCCTGGTGTTCTCTGCCCAGGGCCTGGAGGCTTCAGGGAAATTCGGCCTCACAGCCAAAGTGACTAGATGCCCGAGAAGTAGGACCTGTATCAAAGACCACAGACACAAACTGGACTGAAGCCAAGCCATCGGAAGGGATGGGATTAAGTGCAATCCTTCTTAAAAGCAGCAGAAACAAAGACCAGGTGTAAAACGTTAGAGTTGAAATAAGGGGCGAGTGAGAGACGCCCCGAGGAAGTGGTACAGCTGTAGGATGAACTTGTGAACTGGAAGCCAGGGTCAGACAGGAAGCCCGAATTTAGAGAATGGGAACCAGGGTCAAGATGTCTGAATAACAAGCCCCAAAAGGAAAGGGGGAAACGGGAATCAGAACTTTTAGGAAAGAAGCAACATCAGAATAGGTCAGGAAAATTCCAAGCCTGGACACGCTGTTAGTGAAGTGTTAGACCCCAAAAGCAAAGACAAATTCTGAAAACTGCCAGAGCGAGCAGGCCACCTGTGGAGAGAAAAGTACCGGACTGACCTCAGATTCTACACTAGCAGTCCTGTGAACAAGGTGAAGAGCTTGAACCTAGGACTGTATATCCAGGCAAAATGGCCACTCAGTTGAGGGCAGAGTGTCAGGTGTACAAGGCTTGGGAAGTTTACGCAGAGCCTTTGAAAATACACTCGGAAGAAAATTCAAAAGGGAGGAAGAAAACCCAGCAGTGTTTGGACAAAGGCAGCAAGTGATTTTATTTATTTATTTATTTATTTATTTTTGGTCTAAAAAGGACCAGGAATGTGTAACAACCTTGAAATGAAATTTTGGAGACTTAATATATAAAAGGGATGGTAAAGTGTAAGTAGGAAAAGATAAAAGGGGTGTATTAATATAAAAAGTTTCAGGGGGCACCTGGGTGGCTCAGTCCTTTGGATGTCTGACTCTTGATTTGAGCTCAGGTCATGATCTCACAGTTTGTGGGTTCACATGGCACTGAAAGCGCTAAGCCTGCTTGGGATTCTCTCTCTCTGCACCTCTCCCCCACTGTGCATACTCTCTCAATCTCAAAATACACTTTATTAAAAAGTTTCAGAATTCAGTAGGAATTTACAAAAAATGAATGTGGTCTTTAGGACAACCACCTTAGAAACAAAGAATGTGTAACTTTGAAGTCAGAAGTAAACCTTGTCTAACCAAAGAAAGGAAGAATTTAAAAGAAAATGAGGTGGTCCCTCAAAAGCCTAATCTGACAATAGTCTCTGAAAATGGCTTCTTTACCAATTAGCTTTAAAAAAAAAAATTGAATCTGAGATTTGCTAACAATATGCTGTCTATAAAAACTGCTTTAGGGGTGACTGGCTGGCCCTGTCTGTAAAGCATGTGACTCTTGATCCCAGGGTGATGAGTTCAAACCCCATGCTGGGTGTACAAAATAAATCATTAAAAAAAAAGAAAAAAAAAGAACAGCTTTAGACCAAAAGATACAGGGTTGCAATTAAAGGGAGGAAGAATATTAACTAGGCAAAAGGAATCACGAAACCAAGACAAGAAAAACTGGAGTGGCATTAACGCTGGACCACATAATTCAAGATAAAAATCTATCTTGAGGCACAAATAGATCTTGTATATTGAGAAAAAGTAAGAATTTATAACTGTCATGAACATTTGTGCACCTTAACATATAGTCTCAAAATTTATTAAGCAAGTGACAGGATCACAGAAAGAAATGGACATTTGCTTGACATCACTGGATAGCAATCAAAGAAGTCAAGATTTGAGGGGCCAAGAATCTGGAGAGAAAGGAAAAACATTGAAGCCCTCCGCACCCCCACCCCCACCCACAGTTTACTCTCAAAGTATTTGCTGATTCCTAAATTGCTCATGAATGAGATGAATGGACCAGACAAGAACCCAGGCAGAAGCAGCAGCTAAGAGGTTCAATGTTCAGCAGATATTTTGGGAAGTGTCACCATGCCAGGAAACAAAAACTGGATTTCAGAGTATGCCGAGGAGGAAGGCACCTGCTTAGACCCTAAGCGTCCAGTTGAGAATTCAGAAAATCTGTGCTTTAGAAATAAAGGCAAACAAGGGATAAGCCTTTTTAGGGGAAATTGTCCTTTGCCTGCTGGAAGAAATTTAAATCCTCTCTGGAGAAAGATACAATTTTTCTACACAGTGTTTTTACCATTTAAGGAAACACCCCCAGGCAGTCTACCGATTCAATACAATCCCTATTAAAATTCCAACGGTGATTGGCGGGGGCAAGATGGCAGAGAAATAGGGAGTTCCGTACTTCCCACCTGCATCTCAAACAAAGAAGGGCTGAAGCCAAAGGACTCTGAACCGCAAGAGTCTGGGAGGAAAAGAGACAGAGACCACTAAGAAGACAGCCTCATAGGGCTACCTCAAGAAACAAACCAGAGTACACATGGTGGAAAGTCCCAAATATCACTAAAAATAGGGAAATAAAAGAACCAAAGGCATAACAAGAGAGACCAAGGGACACGATTAAAAGAACACTTCCAGAATGGACAGGCCCTGGACAGTCTATGAGTCTCCTTTAATATAGTACTCCCAGGTGCAGAGCCCATAACATGCTTTTAAAACTGACAAGAGACAGAAAGCTAGTCAAAATGACGAAACGGAAGAACTCTCCTCAAAAGAAATTCCAGGAAGAAGTGACAGCTAAAGAATTGGTTAAAGCAGCTCTAAGCAACATAACTGACCAAGAATTTAGAACAATAGTCATAAAATTAATCGCTGGGCTTGAAAAAGGCATAGGAAATATCAGAGAAGGTATTGCGACAAAGATTATGGACCTTAAAAATAGTTATGATGAATTAAAAAATGCTATAGATGAGGTAGGTGCATAATAAAATGGAGGCAGCCACTGCACGGATTGAAGAGGCAGAGAGGAGAATAGGTGAATTAGAAGATACAATTATAGAAAAAGAGGAAGGCAAGAAAAAAAGAGATAAATTGATCCAGGAGCACAAAAGGAGAATTCAAGAACTGAGTGATGCAATCAAACAGAACAATATCCGTATCATAGGAATTCCATAAGAAGAAGAGAGAGAGAAAGGTGCTGAAGAGGTACTTGAACAAATTATAGCCAAAGACTTCCCCAATCTGGGGAAGGAAACAGATATTGAAATCCAAAAGGCACAGAGAACTCCCCTCAGACGTAACTTGAGTCCATCTTTGGCACAACATATAGTGAAACTGGCAAAATATAAGGATAAAGAGAGAATTCTGAAAGCAGCTAGGAATAAACGGGCCTGAACATACCAGGGTAGTAACAGACCTATCTACTGAAACTTGGCAGGCCAGAAAGGAATGGCAGAAAATCTTCAATGTGATGAACAGAAAAAATATGAAGCCAAGAATCCTTTATCCAGCAAGCCTGTCATTCAGAATAGAAGGAGAGATAAAGGTTTTCCCAAACAAACAAAAATTGAAGGAATTCATCACCACTAAGCTAGCCCTACAAGAAATCCTAAGGGGGACACTATGAGGGAAATGTTGCAAGGAACATAAAGTACCAGAGACACCACTACAAGCATGAATCCGACAGAGAACACAATCTAAACCCATATTTTTCAATAATAACACTGAATGTAAATGGACTAAATGCTCCAATCTAAAGACATAGGGTATCAGAATGGATTTAAAAAAAAAAAAAAAGCAAGATCCATCTATTTGCTGTCTATAAGAGACTCATTTTAGACCTGAGAACACCTTCAGATTGAAAGTCAGGGGATGGAGAAATGTCTATCATGCTACTGGAAGTCAAAAGCAAGCTGGAGTAGCCATACTTATATCGGACAAACTGGACTTTAAAGTTAAGGCAGTAACAAGAGATGAGAAAGGGCATTATATAATAATCACAGGGTCTATCCATCAGGAAGAGCTAACAATTATGTCTACGCATGGAATTCGGAAGCACCCAAATACATAAAAACAATCAGAAACGTAAGCAATCTTATTGATAAGAATGTGCTAATTGCAGGGGACGTTAGTACTCCACTTACAGCAATGGATAGGTCAACCAGACAGAAAATCACTAAAGAAACAAAGGACCTGAATGATACGTTGGACCACATGGTCCAACAGATATATTTAGAACTCTACATCCTGAGGCTATGGAATTCACTTTCTTCTTGAGTGCACATGGTACATTCCCCCAGATAGATCACATACAGTCATAAAGCAGCCCTCAATAAATATAAAAGAATTGAGATCATACCATGCACACTTACAGATCACAATGCTATGAAACTTGAAATTAACCACAGGAAAAAATCTGGAAAACCTCCAAAAACATGGAGGTTAAAGAACACCCTACTAAAGAACGAATCGGCCAATCAGGCAATTAGAGAAGAAATATAAAACTATATGGAAACAAATGAAAATGAAAATACAGCAATCCAAACGCTTTGGGATGCACCAAAGGCAGTCCTAAGGGGAAGGTACATTGAACTCCAGTCCTATTTCAAGAAACTAGAAAAAGCGCAAATACAAAATCTAACAGTGCACCTAAAGGAGCTAGCAGCAGAGCAGCAAGAACACCCCAACCCCAGCAGAAGAAGAGAAATAATAAAGATCAGGGCAGAAATAAACAACATAGAAGCCAAAAAAAAAAAAAAAAGTTGAACAGATCAATGAAACCAAGAGTTGGTTTTTTGAAAAAATAAACAAAATTGATAAACCTCTAGCCAGGCTTTTCAGAAAGAAAAGACAGCATCCAAATAGACAAAATCATGGATGAAAATGGATTTATTACAACCAATCCCTCAGAATACAAGCAATTATTAGGGAATACTATGAAAAATTATAAATTAACACACTGGACAACCTAGAAGAAATGGAAAAATTCCTAAATATACACATACTACCAAACCTTAAATGGGAAGAGATAGGAAATCTGAACAGACCCTTGGGGCACCTGGGTGGCTCAGTTGGTGAAGCATCCAACTTCAGCTCAGGTCATGATCTCACGGTTCATGGGTTCGACCTCCACATCAGGCTCTGTGCTGACAGCTCAGAGCCTGGAGCCTGCTTCAGATTCTTTGTCTCCCTCTCTTTATGCCCCTCCCCCAAACATGCTCTGTTTCTCTCTGTCTCAATAATAAATAAAACATTAAAAAATTTTTAAAGAAAATCTGAACAGACCCATAACTAGTGAAGAAATTGAATAAGTTGCCAAAAATTTCCCAACAAATAAGAGCCCTGGGCCAGATGGCTCCTCTGGGGAATTCTACCAGACATTTAAATCAGAGTTAATACCCATTCTTCTCAAGCTATTCCAAAAAACAGAAATGGAAGGAAAACCTCTGGACTCATTCTACGAAGCCAGCTTCACTTTGATTCCCAAACCAGAGAGAAACCCAACAAAAAAAGAGAAATACAGTGAATATCCTTAATGAATACAGATGCAAAAGTCCTCAACAAGATACTAGCAAATCGATTTCAACAGCATATAAAAAGAATTATCCACCATGATCATGTGGGATTCATTCCTGGGTTACAGGGCTGGTTCAATATTCACAAATCCATCAATGTGATACATCACATTAAGAAAAGATAAAAACTATATGATCCTGTCAAGAGACGCATAAAAAGCATTTGACAAAATACAGCATCGTTTCTTAATAAAAACCCTTGAGAATGTCAGATAGTAGGAATTTACTTAAACATCATAAAAGCCATTTCTGAAAAGCCCACAGCTAATATCATCCTCAATGGGGAAAAACTGAGAGCTTTCCCCCTGAGATCTGAAACACGACAGGGATGTCCACTCTCACCACTGTTGTTTATCATAGTGCTGGAAGTCCTAGCATCAGCAATCAGACAACAAAAGGAAATAAAAGGCATCAGAATAGGCGAAGATGATATCAAACTTTCACTTCGCAGATGACATGATACTCTATGTGGAAAACCCGACAGACTCCACCAGAAGTCTGCTAGAACTGATCCATGAATTCAGCAAAGGCACAGAGTACAAAATCAATGTACAGAAATTGGTTGCATTTTTATACACCAATAATGAAGCAACAGAAAGAGAAATCAAGAAACTGATCCTATTCACAATTGCACAAAAAACCATAAAATACCTAGGAATAAACCTAACCAAAGATGTAAAAGATCTGTATGATGAGAACTATAGGTAACTTATGAAGGAAATTGAAGAAAACACAATGAAATGGAAAAACATTCCATGCTCATGGATAAGAATATTGTTAAAATGTCAATACTACCCAGGCAATCTATACATTCAGTGCAATCCCAATCAAAATTGCACCAGCAGTCTTCTCAAAGCTAGAACAAACTATCCTAAAATTCGTGTGGAACCACAAAAGACCCCGAATAGCCAAAGTAATCCTGAAGAAGAAAACCAAAACGGGAGGCATCACAATCCCAGACTTTAGCCTCTACTACAAAGCTGTCATCATCAAGACAGTATGGTATTGGCACAAAAACAGACACAGAGACCAATGGAATAGAATAGAGAACCCAGAATTGGGCCCACATATGTATGGTCAATTAATCTTTGACAAAGCAGGAAAGCGTATCCAATGGAAAAAGGCCTCTTTAACAGATGGTGCTGGGGGAACTAGACAGCAACATGCAGAAGAATGAAACTAGGCCACTTTCTTACACCATACTACACAAAAATAAACTCAAAATGGATAAAGGACCTGAATGTGAGACAGGAAACCATCAAAACCCTAGAGGAGAAAGCAGAAACCAACCTCCTCGACTTCAGCCGCCGCAATTTCTTACTCAACCCATCTCCAAAGGCAAGGGAATCAAGAGCGAAAATGAACTATTGGGACCTCATCAAGATAAAAAGCTTTTGCATGGCAAAGGAAACAAGCAACAAAAACTAACAGGCAACCGACGGCACGGGAAAAGATAGTTGCAAATGAGTATCGGATAAATCTATAAGGAACTCACCAAACTCCACACCCGAAAAACAATCAAGAGATGGGCAGAAGACATGAACAGATACTTCTCCAAAGAGGACATCTAGATGGACGTCACTCATCATCATGGAAATACAAATCAAAACCACACTGAGATACCATCTCACGCCGGTGAGAGTGGCTAAAATGAACAAATCAGGAGACTATAGATGCTGGCGAGGATGTGGAGAAACGGGCACCCTCCTACACTGTTGGTGGGAATGTAAACTGGTACAGCCGCTCTGGAAAACAGTGTGGAGGTTCCTCAAAAAACTATCAGTAAAACTCCCCTATGACCCAGCAATAGCACTGCTAGGGATTTACCCAAGGGATACAGAAGTGCTGATGCATAGGGGCACATGTACCCCAATGTTCATAGCAGCACTTTCAACAATAGCCAAATCATGGAAAGAGCCTAAATGTCCATCAACTGATGAATGGATCAAGAAGATGTGGTGTATATATACAAAGGAATACTACATGGCAATGGGAAAGAATGAAATCTGGCCATTCATAGCAAAGTGGATGGACCTCAAGGGTGTTATGCTAAGCAAAATAAGTCAGGCAGAGAAGGGAAGATACCATATGTTTTCACTCATATGTGGAACAGGAGAAACTTAACAGAGGACCATGGGGAGGGGAAGGAGAAAAATAGTTAAGGAGAGGGAGGGAGGCAAACCATAAGAGACTCTTAAATACTGAGAACAAACTGAGGGTTGATGGGGCTGGGGGAGGGGGAAATGCATGCGTGGCATGGAGGAGGGCACTTGTTGGAATGAGCACTGGGTGTTATATGGAAACCAACTTGACAATAAACTACAAAACATAATAAAATAAAAAAATTAAAAAATAAAATTCCAGTGGTATTTTTCACAGAAATAAAATAATTCTAAAATTTTTATGAGACTACAAAAGACCCCCCACAGCCAAAGCAATCTTGCAAAAGACCAACACAGGAGCCTTCATTTCCTGATTCAAGTATATTATAAAACTATAGTCATCAAAACAGTATGGTATTACCATAAAAATAGACACAAAGGTCAATGGAACAGAATAGAGCCCAGAAATAAACTCACACTATACAGCCCATTTATAATAAAGGAGCCAATAATATACAATGGAAAAAGAACAGTCTTTTCAATAAATGGTGCTGGGAAAATAGGCCAGCCACACGCAAAAAAAAAAAAAATGAAATTGGACCACTGTCTCACACCATACACAAAAATCAACTAAAAATGTATTAAAGACTTGAATCTAAGACCTGAAACCATAAAAATCCTGGAAGAAAAAAATAGGCAGTTAACTCTGACATCCGTCTTAGCCATGATTTTTTTGGATTTGACAACAAAAGCAAAAATAAACAAGTGGGACTACATCAAACTAAAAAGCTTCTGCACAGCAAAGGACACCATCAACACGATGAGAAGGCAACCTACTGAATGGGAGAAGGCATTTACAAGTGATAGAACCAATAAGGGGGTTAATATCAAACATACATAAAGAACTCCTATAACTCAATAGCAAAAACCAAAAAACAAAACACACCTGATTTTAAAATGGGGAGAAGATCTGAATAATCTTTTTTCCAGAAAAGATATACAAATGGCCAACAGGTAAATGAAAAAGTGCTTAACATCACTCATCATCAGGAAAATGGAAATCAAAACCACCTCACACATGTTATAATGACTTATTAAACAGACAAGAAATAACAAGTGTTGATGAGGCTGTGGAGAAAATGGAATCCTTGTGCACCCTTGTAGGAATGTAAACTGGTGCAGCCACTATGGAAATTAGTATGGAGGTTCCTCAAAACATTACTAATAGAACTACCATATGATCCAGCAGTTCCACTACTAGGTATTTATCCGAAGGAACTGAAAACACTAACTCAAAAAAATATATGGCCCCCCATGTTCACTGCACCATTATTTATGATAGCCAAGACATAGAAGCAACCTAAGTGTCCACTGATGGATGAATGGACAAAGAAGATGTGGGGTGTGTGTGTGTGTGTGTGTGTTACACAATACAATATTACTCAGCCATAAAATAGAAGGAAATCTTGTCTTCTGTGACAAATGGATAGCCTTGAGGGCATTATGCTAAATGAAATAAGACTGAGAAACCTCACTTATTTGTGGAATCTAATGAACAAAAACACGAATTCATACACACAACAGGTTGGTGGTTGCTAAAAGCAAGGGGTGGGTGAAATGAATAAATGTGGTCAAAAGGTATAAACTCTTAATTGGACAATAAGTAAATTGTGGGGACATAATATATAGCATAGTGACTGCAGTACCGTATTGTATATTTGAAAGTTATTAAGAAACTAGATCTTAAGAGTTCTCCTAAGGGAAAAAAATTGCTATATGTGGTGATGGGTGTTAATCAGACTTACCATGGTGATATACACGAATATTGCACCATTATGTTGTATACCTGAACCTAGTAGAATAGAATATGTTGGTTATGTCTCAATTTTAAAAAACTAAGATGGGGCGCCTCAGTGGCTCCGTCAGTTCAGCGTCCGACTTCGGCTCAGGTCATGATCTCGCGCTTTGTGAGTTCGAGCCCCGTGTCAGGCTCTGTGCTGACAGCTCAGAGCCTGGAGCCTCCTTCAGATTCTGTGTCTCCACCCCCCCACCCGCCTTCTCTCTGCCCCTCCCATGCTCATGCTCTGTCTCTCTCAATAATAAATAAAAATGTTAAAAAATTTTTAACAAACAAAAAACTAAGAGACATGCCGAGACACCAGACCAAATAGGAAAGCAAGAGAAAAGGTAGACAATACAGAGAGACCCAAGATAATCCAGATATTGGAATTCACAGACAAGAACACTGCAGTAATTATGATTAATATAATAAACTAAATGAAAAGGTAGAGAATTGAAGTAGATACCTGGAATCTATAGAAAAATCAAATGGAAATCTTAACATTTAAAAAATAATTAAAACTACAATTCACTGGATGGGTTTAACAGCAGACTGAACATACAGCAGAAGAGATCAATGAGTTAAGACAGATTGGTTAAAAACATCCAGATTGAGGAAGACTGGGTGTCTTAGTCAGTTGAGTGACTTTGGCATGGGTCATGATCTTGTGGTTCATGGGTTCAAGCCCCACATGGGGCTCTCTGCTTTCAGTGTGGAGCCTGCTTCAGATCCTCTGTCCCTCTCTATCCCTCCCTGGCTCATGCTCTCTCTCAAAGATAACATTTAAAAATATGTCCAGATTGAAGCACACACAATAAAACATATGGAAAATTAAAAGCATGAGATATATAAGTAGTATATAGATCATAGTGAAAATAGCTAACTTGTCATTCGAATCCCAGGAGGAGATGGAGAGAACAGAAGGATTTTTGAAGAGAAATACTGGTCTAGAATTTTAAAAAATTTTTTCAATGTTTATTTATTTATTTATTTATTTATTTATTGCGACAGAGAGAGACAGAGTGCAAACAAGGGAGGGGCAGAGAGAGAAGGAGACACAGAACCTGAAACAGGCTCCAGGCTCTCAGCTTTCAGCACAGAACCCAAAGTGGGGCTCGAACCTACGAACCATGAGATCATGACCTGAGCCAAAGTCAGATGCTTAACCGAATGAGCCCCCCATGCATCCCGTGGTCTAGAATTTTTAAAACGTAAAGATATCAAGCCACAGATTCAATCAGCTCTACAAACCCACAGCAAGATAAATACAAAGAAAACTAGATCTAGGAACATCAAAGTAAAACTGAAAACAAAAAGGGGAACAATTTTAAATTCAACCAGGGGAGAGGAGGGATCTTCAAAAAGGGCAAGAATAAAAGTGACAGCTGCCTGAAACAATAGAACTCAAAAGACAATGGGGACGACAGCTTTCAAGTGTGAAAATAACTGCCAAGCTGGCATTCTGCCAAGAAAAATATCCCCCCAAAATTAGCCAGAGAAACGTAATGCATGGAACTCACTAATTGAAACATGTCTCCTCAAAATACCACACTGGAACAACACAAAGGCAAGCCACAGACTGCAAAGAGATATTTGTAATGCATGTAACTCACCGCTCATCTAGGTTAAAAAAAAAAAAAAGTCCAGATGAGCTGGGGGAAAAATGCATTTGAACAGGCACTTCACGAAAGGAAATGTACAAATAGCCAATACGAGGTGAAGATAGGTGCTCAACATTATTATTCATCAGGAAAAGGCACATTAAAATGACAATGTAATACCCATACATCTCACCAGAGTGGGTAGGACTATAAAGATGGACAAATTCAAGCGTTTGCGACACTGCGGCATAGATGGAACATTACGCTCCTATATTTGCTGGCAGCAGTATGAAATGGCACAACCACTTTGGAAACCTGGCAGTTAAAAGTAAAACATATGCCTACCCTGTGACCCAGTAACATTACTCCTAAGTATGTGCCCAAAGGGATGAGTAAACGGGTCCAACAGACAGGCTCTGTACAAAAACACCATAGCAACTTTAGCCATAAGAGCCTCCCCCAAAATACCATGGAAAACAACACAAATGTAAATCAGTAGGAGAATAAATAATTGTGGCATATGCATAACAGAAAACTGCATAGCAACAAATGTGTATGTAGTAAGACCAATCTTTATAAATATATACGTGGAGCAAAAGAAACCAGTGTGAGAATATATACTATATGGTTCCATTACATAAGGTTCAACAAATAGCAAGCAAACCTGTTCTATGATGATAGATTCAAGATAGTAGTTAATTGGGAAGAGGCATGGTACTTTCTGGGGTGACAGAATCCTCCTACACCCTGATCTGTGTAATGGTTTTGCAGGTATGTGTGTAGATCAAAATGAATGAGACTATATACTTTAGATGCATTTTACTGTATTTACTCTAAAAAGTATTACCAGAGACAAAAAGAGACCTATCATATTTATAAAATCAAATCAACAGAATAAAGCAGTCCTAAATTTGTGTATATCTAAAACCTAAGTGGACAGTTATAAATCAAAACCAGGAAAGGAGAAAGAAAAACCCATAATCAGATTTGAAGATTTTAATAGACTTCCCCCTAGTAACTGAGAGAAGAAACAGAATTTAAAGATCAGGATACAGATTTGTAAAATAAAACAAAGTTGATGTATTTGGAACACTATCAACAACTGCAGAATATATTTTTTTCCTCAAGTACTCTGGAACACTTGCCAGAACTGACCTATTCTGGATTATAAAATATCAACAAAGGATAGAAATTATACAGAATATATTCCCTGATAGCAATGCGTAGAACTGAATAACAAAACAGGTAACAAAAAGCCTAAAGTATTTGGAAATTACACAATATATCCTTAGCTAATCCACCGATCAAAGAACAAATGAAAATGGAGAGTAGAAAATATGTTTAACTGAATCATTAAAATACGATGTATAAAAACGTAGGGGATGCACTTAATATTCATAGGAAATTTTTAGCCAAGATGAATACATTATTATAATAAAATGACGCATGTCTGAAAATTATCAAAACATCCGTCTGAAAATTTAGAAAAAGCAGAGCAAATCCAAGCCAGAGACAGTAAGAAGAGGAATAAGAGATTTCAATGAAATAGAAAATAAGTGTACAGTATGGAATAAAAAAAGCAACCGATAATGGTTCTTTGAAGAAAATAATGCATTCATAAATGCAAATTCAATAAAGATCTCAATTACCCATAAACAAACTCATGTATAAAGAGCTACTTGATTTGACAGAATAGGCAATATAAATCATCTGGGAAGGGATGGGCATTTAAGCAAAGTGCTGGTACCATTGATCATGTGAAAGAAATGAATTTAGATTCCTACCCTCATACAAAAAATAAATTCCTCATGGAGTCAACATTTAAATATGATGAACAAAAATTTAAATCTTTTTAGAAGAAAACACAGAATAGTTGTATGACTTTGGGGTGGGAAAAGATTTTAAATAAGGCAAAAAAATTAGGTCATGAAGAAATGGAAATTTTACAAAATAACTTTTGTCCATTAAAAGACACCAGTAAGAGAGCGAAAAGACCAGTAAGGCACCAAGAGATCTTTGCAACATTTATAGAATGCCATTGTTACCACTGAGAACATTAAAACAAAACCAAAAGTTTGAAAGAGCATATTTATAAAAGAAATTACCAAATTTATGAACGTATATTCAACTGCACTAATGCAAATTAAAACATTCATGAGATACTATTATGATCAGATTGCAATAATTTAAGTCTGACTATAACAGATGTGAGCATGGAAGTAGGAAAATAGAAAGTCCTTCATGGTTAGCAGGTAAATAATGGTATAAACATTTTGGAAAATAAACTATGACCCAGGCAAGTCGAAGTACAACTCAGCAATTCTAATCCTAAGTATACATCTCAAAAAAATCTTGCATATCTTTTTAGAAGCTATGCTTAAAATATGTTTGCAATGATCTTATTTTTTTTAATGTTTACTTATTTTTGAGAGACAGAGTATGAGTGGGGGAGGGGCAGAGACAGAGGGAGACACAGAATCAGAAGCAGGCTCCAGCCTCCAAACTTGTCAGCACAGAGCCCGACACGGGGCTCAAACTCTCAAGCGGTGAGATCATGACCTGAACCAAAGTCGGATGCTTAACCGACTGAGCCATCCAGACGCCCCAAAATTATATTGTTTAAATAGCAAAACATAAGAAAGACACATGCCCATTAGTAAGTTGTGGTATATTCCTACACTTCAACACATAAACATGGTTGAATCTCATTAATACTGAGCAAAAATTAAAACTGCCTAGGATGATATACAGTATTACTCCATCTTATGACATTCAGATATGCAAATCAAAATTGTTTATGAATATATACTCATGCACTGTCAACTATACTGCAATAAAAAAATAAAAGTGGGAACACACACAAAAATACATATATATACACGCAGTAAGCCTTGAGAAAAGCAAATGAAAGATAAAATTTAAGATAATGGTAACTTCTGTCTAAGGGGTAAGAAATGGGAAATAGCATACAGAAAACTATAAAAAATATTAATCATGTTTGATTCCTTAAGCTACATAGTGGGTATAAAATTTGGGCTTTATTAACAATACCCACATATATGCTCTTATATGTATATTTAATAAAAGTTAGCAAAACAACTTATGAAAATAAAACAGGAACTTGAGAATTTCTATAAAGTAAAAACATGACTGAGGCAATTTAAAATTATAAACTGTGAACCAGCATAAATGTCACAGGCAAAGATCAAATTAGTAAAGTGGAAGGTAAAGCAGAACTCGGTATAAAATACCAACAAGGTTGAGCATCGGACTTTGGTGCAGGCCATGATCTCATGCTTTGTGGGTTCGAGCCCCGCATCAGGCTCTGTGCTCACAGCTCAGAGCCTGGAGCCTGCTTCGGATTCTGTGTCTCCCTCTCTCTCTGTTCCTCCCCCACTCGTGCTCTGTCTCTGTCTCTCAAAAATAAATAAACATTAAAGAAAAAAAGAAAAGAAGAGCACACAGTGAGAGCAGCCACCTATAAACCAAGAGAAGAGGCCTCAGAATGAGACCCATTCTATCAGCACATTGCCCTTGACTTCCCAACCTCCAGGACTGTGAGAGAAGCAAGTTCTGATGTTTAAGCCACCCAGCCTGCAGTGTTCTGTACGGCCATCTGCATAGACTAATGCAAGAAGGAAGGGTATCCAGAGTGGGACGGACAAGTAAAGTGATCTTTATCCAGGGATGACATGATCCAATTTCAAAAGATTTCAGGATATGAAATCAATATGCAAACACCAACTGTATTTCTCTGTTCTTGCAACCATTCAAAAATTAAATAATTCAGTTCATGACGGCATGAATTTCATCGGGTGTAAGACCTGTGCATGACAGCTACAAAAATTACTGAAGGATATTACAGAAGACCCAAAAGACATTCCATGTTCATGAATGACCAGCCTCAAAACTGTCAATATGGCAGTTCTCCCCAAAACTGATCTATATATTCAATACAAGCCTGATGAAAATCCCCACAAGTTTCTTTTTTAATAAATTGGCAAAGTGATCCTAAAATTACACAGAAATACAAAGGACCCAAAATAGTCTAACAATTTTGAAAAAGAAGTTAAGACTTTGTACAACCCAATTTCAAAACCGCCTATAAAGCGGTAAGGAATCAAGATAATGGGCTCGTGTAAAGATAGGCATCTAAGTCAATGGAATGTAACAGAGCCTAGAAATAAACCCCTGCATTTCTGATCAACAGATTCTTGGCGAAGGTGCCAACGCAATCTGATGGCGGGAGAGTTGATCTTTTTGAAAAGCGGTGCTAAGGCAATTAGTATCCACATGCAAAAAATATGAATTTAGACCCTTACCTTACATCATACACACACACACACACACACACACACACACACACACAGTAAAGATGCTTTAAAGGTCTAAAAGTAAGCCAAAACTCCAGATCCCCTAGAAGAAGGCACAGGAGAAAAATCTTTGTGAGCTTGGGTCAGGCAGCTCTCCGAACTATGTCACCAAAAGCAAGATCGATAAGAGAAAGACACTGATAAATTGGAATTCCTAAAAATGAAAAGCCTTCACACTTCAAGAGTTTTTCCTTACACGATTAAGAAAGTAAAAAGACAAGACACATATACCGAGAAAATATTTGCAAAACATAGTTCTGACCTGGCAACTACATCCAGAATAAAGATCTCTTACAACTCAACAAGACAACCTGACTTTAAAATGTGTAAAATATATGAATAGTTACCAGAGATATAGAAGTCATTAATAAGTACATTAAGAAATATCCAAGGGATGCCTGGATGGCTGTCGGTTAAGCATATGAGTCTTGATTTCGGCTCAGGTCATGATCTCACAGTTGTGAGATCGAGCCCTGTATCCGGCTCCATGAGCATGAAGCCTGCTTCAGATTCTCTCTCTCCTCTCTGCCCCTCCGCTTACACACTTTCTCTCTCTCTCAAAAAAAAAAAAGATATCTGAAATCGTTAATGAATATAACATGCAAGTTAAAACTACAGTGAGGTACCATACACACACACACACACACACACACACACACACACACACACACGAATAGCTATAATGAAGACAGCGTCGCCTGGGTGGCTCAGTCAGTTAAGTGTCTGTCTGACTTTTGATTTCAGCTCAGGTCATGATTGCACGGTTCGTGGATTTGATTCGAGCCCTGCATCCTGCTTCATGCTAGCAGTGTGGAGCCTACTTTGGATTCTCATTCTCATTCTCTCTCTCTCCCCCTCTCCCCCCTCCTCCTCCTCCCCTCCATCTCCCTCTCCCTCTCCATCCCTCCCCAGCTCACACCCTCTCTCTCGCTCAAAAAAAAAAAAAAAAACCTGACAACAAGTGTGAGGATGTAGAAAAACCAAAACACTCTTGGAGTGCTTTTTGTGGTGTAAATTGGTACAACTTCATTGTAAAACTGCTTGAAAATGTCTTAAAATGTTAAATTCACCACGACCCAGCAATTCTCTATCTAGGTTTCTACCAGAGAGAAATGAAAACATACTTTCCCATAACAATCTGTATGCAAATGTTCAAACCAGTGATATTCATAATGGTCACAAACTAGAAACAATACAAATTTCACCAAGTGGGGAATGAATAAATAAACGTGATACATCCATGGGCACCTGAGTGGCTCATTTGGTTAAGTGTCTGACTCTTGATTTCGGCTCAGGTCATGATCTCACAGTTCATGAGTTCGAGCCCCACATTGGGCTCCATACTGACAGCACAGAGCATGCTTGGTATTCCGTCTGTCTGTCTGTCTGTCTCTCTCTCTCTCTCTCTCTCTCTGCCCCTCCCTGCTCACTATCTCTCTCTCTCAAAATAAACAGTAAACAAAATTTTTAATGTGATACATCCAATCAATGGAATACTATTCAGCAATTATACAAAGCAACTATTGATACATTCTGCAACATGGATGAACCCCAGAAATATACTCAGTGAAAGAAGCCAGACACAAAAGGTCACATATTGTCTGAGTCCATTTACATGAAATGTCTAGAAAAGGCAAATCTGTAGAGACAAAAAGCAGATCAGTGGTTACCTAGGACTGGAGGTGGGACCAGAGATGGACTTCAAACAGGGATAGGGAACAAATTTATGGGGATGGAAATGTTCTAAAACTGGATGGCGTTGGTTGTACAACTCCATAAGTTTACTTAAAAATTATTGATTTAAAAAAAATTATTTATTTATATACACTTACAATGATTACATTTTATAGTATGTAAATTCTATCAGAGTAAAAATAGAAAAATTATGGTTGGGTTTCAATTACTGATTATAGCATGGATAAGCTACTTAAGGCCATTTGAAATCAGCAATAACATGAAACAGTTTTTTTTTAATCTGGAATAATATTTCCAAGGGGTTTCAATAAAATATAAGTGATGTGAAGATATTAAGTAAACTGTAGAAACATATTACAAAATTCTGTACAGCCATATTTTTATAAAATCTTAAAGACCCTGTGTTAAATGACATTAACAAAACAGTATTAACCCATAAATGAATGTGATACATTTGTATACTTGAATATGTGTGTGCATGTGTGTACATGTGTAAGTGCATTGAGAAGGTAGAATAAGGGCGTAAGGGAAGACTGCTAATACTCTCAGTGCTCTGACTTTTTGTAGGACTGTATCTAGGTCTTGTTTTGTAATTTCTAAGAAATTTAAGGAAAATAACAATCGGAACATACAGTACATGTAACACTTTGCAGAATGTGGCCAAGGATGTATACAGAGGAAAATGCGTAGCCTTTCTTATTCAACAAGGACAAATAAAAATGAATGAAATAGTCAACTCAAGAAGCTGGAAAGTGCAGCCACTGTGGAAAACAGTACGGAGTTGCCTCAGAAAGTTAAAAATAGAACTACCATATGATCCATTGAATCCGCTACTGGGTATTTACTCAAAGAAAATGAAAACACTAATTTGAAAAGATACATGGACATCTATGTTGACTGCAGCATTATTTACAATAGCCAAGACAGGGAAACAGCCCAAGTGTCCATCAATTGGTTAATGGATAAGGAGATGTGGTATATATATGTATAATGGAATATTACTGAGCCATAAAGAAGAATGAGATCTTGCCATTTGCAATAACACGGATGGGGCTAGAGAGTATTATGCTAAGTAAAATAAGTCAGACAGAGAAAGACAAATACCATATGATTTCACTTATATGTAGAATCTAAGAAATAAACCAAATGAACAAACAAAACACAAATAGACTTAAATATAGAGAACAAACTGGCCGTTGACAAAGGGAATGTGGATGATGAGTGAAATAGATAAAGGGGATGAAGAGGTACAAACCTCCAATTATAAAATAAGTAAGCCACAGAGATTCAAATTACAGCACAGGGAATATGGTCAATAATATTGTAATAATGTTTGGTGATAGATGGTGACTACACTTACTAATTGTATGCCAATCATACTTCACTAACAAAAAAAAATTAAAGAAGCTAGAAAGAGAAAAATAAAGTTTTAAACTATTATAAAAGATAATCGCTGAAGTTAATTAGAAAATAGAAAAACAGAAAAAAAGCCGATGGATGCATCCAAGAGCGGATTCTTTTGAAACAATGAAAAACCTAAACACAAATGGGAGAAACACCTCTTCACTGGTTTTCCTAAACATCTACTTGCAAAGCTTACAAACTTCTTTCTGACATTTTCTTTCACTGGAGATTGGGGGGAGGGAGGTGCTTTCACACAAGACCACAGGTGGACAACTTCAGGTCACACCTTGGATGTGTTTTAAGCCTTCTTGGTGGCTGTGGGGGAAGGGAGATTTTCCTCAGCACCCAGCCTTCAAGGTGAACTCTGGGGCCAAGGTAAAGGGGACAACACCTAAGAGCATTCCTTTTCCCTTTCAGGAAGAATGGGTACCTGAGGGCTGGGAGTGATCGCTTCCAACCTGCTTCAGCCCCCAGCCCAGCACCTCTTACCCAGCCTGCCCGGGATCCCAGGAGAGCAGATACAGGAACCGGTCATCTGCCCTGGATCCCCCCCGCAGGTGACTGGACAGCCCAGGTAGGGCAAAGGCCTGGGACCCCTGACCTGGGGAGGAGCGCGCCCACCTGGATCATGCTGTGCTCCTCGCCTTTGTTCTTTAGCACCATGGTGTTGCGCCACCGTAGGTACTTCTCCTGGTGGGCTTGGATCTCATGGGCCAGGACAGATTTCCGATTTCGGAAGTCCTCAAGATTGGGGGCGGGATGAGTCAGCAATACCAAGGGTCTTCCATCTGCGAAGTCTTCTTGCGAAATGGGCAGCCCCAGCGCTTGGCTCAAATCTTTGACCATGGTGGAGGATGGCAGCAGGTCCCTCGTGATCACCTCCCGGAGTCTGGTGCTGTGATAGCAGATGTGGTAGATCCTGAAACACAGAGGCCCCCCCCCCCCAACACACACACAGCCTCGTCTCCCTTTCAAGATGGGTGAAACCGGCCCCATTTCACAAGACAAAATGAAGCCTGGAGGCTGGCTAGCTGGTCCCAGATAATGGAGCTCACACATGCAGTGTTTAGAGTCCACCCGGACGAGCCCACAAACCAGAATGCCTCCTTTTCGCTCTCCTCCCAGCCCCCAGAAGGTAAGGGCTTCCCACATTCCACTCTGATTCCTTTTCTGTTACCATGGCCTTATTCCATGCCTGTCACCAACCCATACCCCATCAGGGAACAGCCCCAACCAGCCAGCAATCAGGGGTGTGGATCTTAGAGCTCCTGCCACAGGAGGAAGGCACTACACACACACAGCATTGCGTCTCAACAAAGCTCGGGACTGAGCAGCTATCCCCCGGGCCCCTGGCCTAAGAGTCCTCCTCGCTGCCCTCCCCCGGGGCCCTGTGTGCTGTGGGCCCTTGGACGACGCTGATGCTCTGAAGAGTACACATCAGCTGTTATTTGCTGCTCACTGTCTGACACTTCCAAGGTCCACGGCGATGGGCGAGGGGCTCTGCCTCTGGCCAGCTGAGCTCTCCGGCCCAACGTCTGACCTTGCAGACAGGAATCAAGCCATGATG
>CM053574.1:52640155-52658231 GCA_028646485.1 Cryptoprocta ferox
TTTTTTTTTTTTCCATTTTTTAAATTTTTTTAACTTTATAGTTTATTGTCAGGTTGGTTTCCATATAACACCCAGTGCTCTTCCCCACAAGTAACACCTCCCCTTCTTGAGTTGCAGCTCCAACCTAGGGTATCTGGGCTACCCTGTCTACACCTGCCTCGCCCCTCAGGCATGGAGAGGTGGGAGATCATAGGACTAAGTCCTCTTTCTCTGCGTCCAGGCTCTCTCTCCTTCCTCTCTCTCTAGCCACTGCCCTCTCCTTTATTAATACATTCAATAAGCTCGGTGCCAAGGCTCGGCCACGGCTGTTGCTGGCTTTAAAAGTGTAAAGGGACGGTTTGTACTCCCCTGCCCCCCAGACTGCGATGAGTGGACTTGTCCTGCTCACTGGTGCCCAAGGTCAGCCTTGCCTGAAAGGGAAGAACCAGCCACTGTCCTCTGCCGCCCCCACAAAGCCCGGCACAGGCTGCCCAGGGTCCCAGGGACCCCGCTGCACTAGGCTTTCTCAGCCTCCACTTCCAAACCGGGTGTGCCTCGCTCGGCCCCGCTGCTAGAGCAGGCGCCCGGCCATGGGTGCTCCCTAAGTGAGCGGAGAAGGTCCTCCAGGAGCATGAGCCCCACTCAACCCAGCGGAGGAGCACACAGCTCCCAGGGTTCCGCACAGATGAAGGCATGCACGTGTTCAAGTTCTAGCTCTTTGGAGGGTGCCTTTCAGACGATGGCTTCCTGGACAGGAGGTTAGGGAAGCGGTCAACAAACGCAAACATCCAGTTGGTAGAGAAAACCGTTGCAGGCCTGGTGGGTCTGGTTCCGGTCTCATCACTCGCTGGGAGAAGGGGTTTTAACTCCGCCCACTCGCCGCTCACGCTACCGTAGGCTCTTCACCAAGAGCAGCAGACAGCTTCATGTGACCGGGGTTCAAGTAAACCGCCCTCCCTCCCGTAGTGCCGTGACGAAGCCCCCTCGGGAGAGCGTGACAGGGGCTCAGGGTCCCTCGGAACTGTACTCCTCTCCTGGTTCGACTCCTCTGGGCGTAAAGAGTAATAAAAACCGCCCCCGGAGGGCCCCCCCCCGCCCCCGCCCCCATCCCCGGGGCAGCCTGGCACACCTTGTCAGGGCCTGGAAGGCCTTCTCGGGAACGGTGTTGCGGATGTAGAGCGCCGAGCGCTTCATGAGCTGCGCCAGCGGCTCGAAGAGACGCACTTGGTACAGGACGGTCTCCAGGTGCGCGTACAGGCGGTGGCGAAAGAGCAGCGCCGAGTTGTAGAGCACCTTGGACTTCCCGCGTTCGGCTTCGACGGTTCTGCACAGAGCCCACGGGGCAGGGCTCCGTCAGCCCCGCCCCGCGTGCCCCGACAACGCTCTGGGCTGCTGCCCTTTGGCGAGAGCCTTCTTCTGGTCTTTTCCCTTTCTTTCTCTTTTTGCTTGTTGAAAAACACACCAACAGGGGCGTCTGGGTGGCTCGGTCGGTTAAATGACCGACTCTTGATTTCGGCTCAGGTCATGATCTCAGGGTTCACGGGACGGAGCCCCGAGTGGGGCTCTGCCCTGACAGCATAGCGCCTGCTTGGGATTCTCTCTCTCCCTCTATGTCCTCCCCTGCTCGTGCTCTCCCTTCTCTCTCTCTCAAAATAAATACATAAACATTTTAAAAAATGTTTCTTTATCCTATATCATCTGAAAACTTTATAATTTTGCTTTTTCAAAAACAGATTTTCCCCCCTCTGGTGAACTCTGAGGAAGACCAGGTTAATTGTGGTCTAGTTAACTGCACTGTGTCCTCAATAAGGCGTTCTACTTATGGCAGATGAACCACTGGAGAAGTTAGATATTGGGTGCATGGCACTACTCTATATTATTTTTGCAACTTATCATGAGTCTATAATTATTCCCAATGGGTTTTAATCTACCTGGAACTGATTTTTGTGAATTGTGTGAACCAGCAAATTAGGAAATACTCAGAAGATTAGAAATAGAGTGGAACTTCCTCATATTCATAAAGGACACCTACGAAAAACCTATACCTAACATCATATTCATGATGGGGAAAGACTAACGCCTTCCACTGACGACCAGAAACAAGGCAAGGAGGTCACCACTCTTATGTGTACAAGAATACTGTGAGTCCCTAGCCATCACACAAACGAAGTACAGATTAGGAAGGAAGGAACTCAGGATGACACAAAACAAATGGAAAGACATTTCATGCACATGGACTAGAAGAACAAATATTGTGGGGTGCCTGGATGGCTCAGTCGGTTGAATATCTGATTTCGGCTCAGGTCATGATCTCGAGAGCCATGAGTCTGAGCCCCACGTTGGGTCGGAGCCTGGAGCTGCTTTGGATTCTGTGTCTCCCTCTTTCTCTGCCCCTTCCCTGCTCACGCTCTGTCTCTCTCTCTCTCAAAACTAAATAATAAACATTAAAAAAAATTTTAAAGAACAAATATCATTAAAATATCTCTAGTGCCCAAAGCAATCCACAGATTTAATTCAATCCCTGTCAAAACACCACCAACATTGTTCAAGAAGCTAGAACAAGCAGCCCTAATATGTGTCTGGAGCCACAAAAGATCCCAAACAGCCAAAGAAGTCTGGAAAAAGAAAAACAAAACGGGAGGCATTGCATTTCCAGATTTCAAGTTGTACCAGAAAGCTGTAGTAATCCAAACAGTATGGCAGTGGCACGAATATAGACACACAGGTCAATGGAACAGAATAGAGAGCCCAGAAATAGACCTAGGATTATATGGTTAATTAATACATGACAAAGGAGGCAAGAATATGCAATGGGAAAACAAGTCTCTTCACCAATGGTGTTGCGAAAACTAGACCCCTACACGCAGAAGAATGAAACTGGACCACTTTCTTCCACCCACACAAACTGAAATGGATTAAAGACCTAAATGAAACCATAAAACTCCTAGAAGAGGGGCTCCTGGGTGGCTCCATTGGTTATGTGTCCAACTCTTGATCTCACGGCTCATGAGTTCAAGCCCCACATCGGGCTCTGTGCTGACAGCATAGAGCCTGCTTGGGATTCTCTCTCTCTGCCCCTTCCCCATTCATTTTCCCTCTCTCTCTCTCTCTCTCTCTCTCTCTCTCTCTCTCTCTCTCTTTCTCCCTAAATAAACATTTTTTAAGACTCATAGAAGAAAACATAGGCAGTAAGCACTTTGACATTGGTCTAAATAGTATTTTTTTCGTTATATGTCCTCAGTCAAGGATAACAAAAGCAAAAGTAAACAAATGGGACTACATCTAACTGAAAAGCTTCTGCACAGTGAAGGAACCCAACAAAAAGAAAAGGCAACGCATTGAATGGGAGAAGTTACTTGCACACAATATACCCAATAAGGGATAGATAACCAAAATATATAAAGAACTCATAACAAAAAAAAAAACAATTAACAAACGGACAGAGAAACCAAATAGACATTTCTTAAAAGAAGGCATGCAGATGGCTAACAGACACATGAAAAGATGCTCAACATCACTCATCATCAGGGAAAGACAAATCACCACAATGAGAGACTACCTCACACCTGTAAGAATGGCTAGTATCAAGAGCACAAGAATTAAGTGTTGGTGATGGAGGATGTGGAGAAAAGGGAACCCTTGGGCAGTTGGTAGGAATGCAAACTGGTGCAGCCACTATAGAAAACAGTATGGAGGCTCCTCAAAATTTAAAAATAGAAGTACTACGACCCAGCAATTGTACTACTAGGTATTTATCCAAAGGGTATAAAAATGCTGATTCGAAGGGGCACATGCACCCCAATGTTTATAGCAGCACTATCAACAATAGCCAAATTATGCAAAGAGCCCAAGTGTCCATCAACTGATGAATGGATAAAGAAGGTGTGGTATACGTATACAACGGAGTATTACTCAGCGATTAAAAAGAATGAAATCTTGCCATTTGCAACAATGTAGATGGAACTAGAGTATATTATGCTAAGCGAAGTAAGTCAGGCAGAGAAAGACAAATATATGATTTCACTCATATATGGAATTTAAGAAACACAACAGATGAACATGGAGAAGGGAAGGAAAAATAAGATAAAAACAGAGAGGGAGGCAAATCATAAGAGACTCTTAAATACAGAGAACAAACTGAGGGTTGCTGGAGGGGAGGTGGGTGGGGGGACGGGCTAAATGGGTGATGGGCATTAAGGAAGGCACTTGTTGGGATGAGCACTGGGTGTTACAGGTAAGTGAGGAATCACTGGGTTCTACTCCTGAAATCAATACTACACTATAATATGTTAATTAACGAATTTAAATACATTTTTTTAAAAAAGAAGATATGGTATAAATATATATACAATGAAGTGTTACTCAACCATAAAAAAGAAAGCGATCTTGCCATTTGCAACAACATGAACGAACCCAAAGGGGATTATGCTCAGTGAAATGAGTCAGAGAAAGACAAGTACTGTATGGTTTCACTTCTGTGTGAAATCTAAAACCCAGAAGGAAGGAATAAAACAAAACATTCATGGGCACAGAGATGAAACTGGTGGCTTCTGGGGAGGGGAGGTGGGGAGGAATAGGTGAAATAGGTGATGGGGATTAAGAGCTACAAACTTCTAGTTATAAAATAAATAAGTCACAGGGAATCGAGTCAATAATACTGTAATAACTTTGTAGGTGACTGATGCTTTTTCGATCTACCAAGGTGATCATTTTGCAGTCTATAAAAATATCAAGTCACTGTCCTGTATGCCTGAAGCTAATATAATATTGTACCTCAATTATAATCAAATTAAAAAGAAAACATATCCACATAAAAACCTGTACGTTACCGTTCATTTGTAAAGTCAAAAACTGGAAATAACCAAAATGTCTCTCAACAAAGGGAGGGTTAAACTATGGTACACGCACTTCGTGAAAAATTCCACAACAAAGAGGAATAAGCTATTGACATACGCAAAAGCTCGGATGGATTTCTAGCACTTTATACAGAGTGGAGAAAAACCAATCTCCTAAGGTCACATACTGTATAATTCCACTCATATGTAAGATTATACACCGATGAAAAAAATCAAGGAGATGGAAACCAGGATGGCGGAAGAGGGTGGGCATGACTATAAATATATAGCACGCAGGAGAGCTCTGTGATGATATCCTAGTTCTAGATCTTCATTATCGTAGGGGTCATACAAATCTGTATTTGATGAACTGGTACAGACAGCACACACAGTGTCCTGCTGTCCGTGTCCTGGCTTAGATAGTGTAGTATAGTTAGGTAAGGTGTGACCATTGTGGGGAAAGGGAAAGTGAGATCTCTGTGACATTCTTTCAACTTCCTGTGAAACTGTAAGTATTTCAAAATAAAAAGCTGAGGGGCGCCTGGGTGGCTCAGTTGGTTGAGTGTCCGACTTCGGCTCAGGTCATGATCTCATGGTTTGTGAGTTTGAGCCCCATGTCGGGCTCTGTGCTGACAGCTCAGAGCCTGGAGCCTGCTTCAGGTTCTCTGTCTCCCTCCCTCTCTACCCTTCCCCTGGCTCGTGCTCTGGCTCGCGCTCTCTCGCTCTCTCAAAAATAAACATTAAAAAAATTTTTTTTAAGTTGAAAATGTACACAGATTTTTAATCCAGCTGGAATCGATTTGTGTGAATGGTTCGATGTAGGAAATTATTTTACTTTATTCTTATGGATAAACAATGATCCCAACACCTTTTTTGAAAAGTTTCTCCTTTCCTCACTGTTTTTCTGTCCACGAGGGGTATTTTTCTTTTTTTATTTATAACTTTTATTTATTTTGAGAGAGAGAGAGAGAGAGAGAGAGACAGAACATGAGCAGAGGAGGGGCGGAGAGAATCCCAAGCAGGCTCTGCACTGTCAGCGCAGAGCCCAACATGGGGATTGAACTCACGAACTGTGCGATCATGACCTGAGCCAAAACCAAGAGTTGGTCGCTTAAACCGACTGAGCCACTCAGGCACCCCCAACTGGAAGTATTTTTCAATTGAGATTTAATTCATACTCCATACAATTCATTCATTTGATGTGTATAATTCAATCATTTTTAGTCTATTCGCAGATATGTGCAACCATCATCACAATGTTAGAGTTTTCTCATCACCTAAAAAAGAAACTTGTACCCACTATACAGATCACTCCCTCTACTCTCATCCCCTGACTCACAGCCCTAAGCATTCACTAATCCTCTGTCTCTATGGATTTGCCTATTTTTGACATTTCATATAAATGACTCACACAATATATGGTCTGTTGTGACTGGTTTCATTCACTTAGCTTAATGTTTCCAAGGTTCATTCATGTTGTAGTGTGTGTCGCTATTTCATTTCTTTTTATGTCCAAGTAACAGTTCATCGTATTTACGTATCACATTTTGTTTAGCCATTTATCAATTCATGGACATTTGGATAGTTTCCACCTAATGGCTATTTTTTAAATGTTTATTTATTTTTGAGATGGGGGGAGGAGCAAAGAGAGAGGGGGACAGAGGATATGAAATGGGCTCTGTGCAGGCAGCAGACAGCCGAACGTGGGCCTCACACTCATGAACCATGAGATCATGATCTGAGCCAGAGTCAGAAGCTCAACTAACTGAGCCACTCAGGTTCCCCCCAGTGGCTATTATAATCCTGCTATAAAGTTGTACACTGTTTGCCGTGAACATATAGTCTCATTTATCTTGGGCATTTACTTAGAAGTGGGATTGCTAGGTCAAATAGTAACTCTTTTTAGTCATGTGAGGAACTGCCAGACTATTTTCCGAAGTGATCACATGATCTAATTCATCTAATTCTTACCAGCAGTGAACAACAATTCTGATTTCTCTACATCCTTGTTAACACTTGCTATAATCTGACATTTTTATTCTAGCCAAACTAGTGGGTGTAAACTCACACTTTTAATGAACTTAAAATTCATTCCCACTGATTCTGCAATTTGTGTATGTCATATGTCAAGTAACCACTTACATGTAGGTCTGTTTTTGGATTTTCTATTACATCCCATACATCTGCTTGTCTATCCCTGAACCAACACACAATCTTAATCACTGTAGTTTTATAATGAGCCCTGATATCTAGTAGAACAAGTTCTCCCATCTTGTTCTTATTCAAGAGTGTATTTTTTGCATGTTGATGAAAATTATTAAGTCAGCTTTTCAAGTTTCATACTTTTAAAAAGTGGCATTTTTAAGTTGAGATTGCATTGAATCTATATGTCCAATTTGGGGATAACTGACACCTCTACAATATTAAGTGCTCGAATCCATGAACACGGTATGTTCCTTCACTTATTTAGGTTTTCTTTAATGTTTCTAAGGTTCCATAATATTCATGATAGAGGTCTTCCACTCCTTTTTGAATTTATTCATGTGAATTTCATATTTTTGATACTTAAGAGTGTTATCTTTCTTACAAATGATTTTTGTATGTAGATGGTATTCAGAAATTCAATAGATTTTTTACATAAACTTTTGTATCCAGAAACCTCATTAAACTATCTTATCTGAAAGTTTTTATATTATTTGGAATTTCTTATATATATTTAAATGTATTGACATAGTTTAAAACACTCATTTCAATGTCTGCAACATCTATCAATCATTTTCAGCCTTTCTTCTTTTCTAATATAAGTTTTTAAGTCTATAAAGTTTCCTCTGAATAATACTTTAAGGGGCACCTGGGTGCCTCAGTCACTTAAGCATCTGACGTCAGCTCAGGTTATGAACTCGCAGTTTGTGAGTCGAGCCCTGCGTCAGGCTCTGCGCTGAAAGCTCAGAGCCTGGAGCCTCTTTCAGATTCTGTGTCTCCCTCTCTCTCTGTTCCTTCCCTACTCACACTCTGTCTCTGCCTCTCTCTCTCAAAAATAAACAATAAATAATTAATAATAAATAACACTTGAATATCACCCCACAAATTTAGATATTATACTCTTTTCATTATTGTTCAATTCAATAATGTTTAATTTCTATTACAGCTTCTCTGACTCATGGGTTACTTGGAAGTGTTCGTTTCCAAGCATGTGAAATTTTTTCCTGGTTAGTGATTTTTTATCTGTAGCTTAATTTAACTGGGGTCCATGAACATACTTTATATTATTTCTCCTACTGGGAAAAAAGTGTTCGTTGCGATGCAATACCATACCCCTGACTTAACCAAACTACAAAGTTTGAGGTCCTAGTCCCCCAAACTGCCCTGATTTCTGATACCAACTCAAGTTCAGGGGGTTCCTAATACCACCCTCAGGCTCATCAATTTGCTACAAGAACTCACAGAACTTACTGAAAGCTGTTATACTCACACTCACAGCTTATTACAGGGAAAGGATACAGATTAAAATCAGCCAGAGGAAGAGACACATAGGGCAGGGTCCAGGATGGTTCCAAACACCAAGCTTCCATTGCTTTTTACTCATGGAATCAAGATGTATCGCCCTTATGACATTGATAAGGGACAATATGCAGAGAGAAGTCCCCCCAAGCCCTAGTGTGTAGAGTTTTTAACTTGGGCTCCGTTACTGAGGCATGGCCGATTAATTGCTTGATTGCCCACATGGCAATCTCAGTCTCTAGATCAACTGACACTGCAAAACCAAAGCCCCAATCGTAAATCACACCGTTGGTATCTGGCATGGCCAACCTCTATCCTATGATTATCAGGTGAGGCTGGTCCCATTCTAAGATCTGGTGTGGTCAGCCCCCAACTTAAACAAAGGCGCTTATATTAGTTATGACATGTATCACCTCCCAGAAGCCAAGGGCAAAGGCCAGACCTTTCAGGCAAGACCAGATTCTTTACTGCACACTGTAAGTCTACCCTTTTTAATTGTAACAATTCAGTGGTTTTTAGTATATTAACAATGTTGTGCAATCACAAACATTCATTCTAGAAATTTTTCATCACCCCAGAAAGAAACTGTAGTTATTATTGGTCACTCCCCCCTTCTCCCTCTCCCCTGAGAGATGTTGGGAACCACTAATCTTGTCTCTATGGATTTGACTATTCTAGACATTTCACATAAACATAATCATACAACCTGTGGCCTTTTAGGCCTGGCTTCTTTTACTTGGTATGTTTTCAAGGTTCATCTATGTTGAAGCATGCGATTCAGGACTTCATCACTTTCTCGTGGCTGAATATTACTCATGTGTATGAATATATCACATCTTGTTCATTGGTTGCTGCACATTTGGGTTCTTTCCACCATTTGACTATTATAAACAATGCTACTGTGGACGTGCCTGCACAAGTTTTTGTGTGGACCTAGGTCTTCAGTCCTCCTGGGCAGATAACTAGACATAATGCCAGCTTCTCCACAGAGAAGCTTGATGGCCTACTGACACATCAAGACAGGCTCCCGCAGGGCCGCTCTCCCCTCCTGGATGGATGGACTCAACCTCAGGACTACCTGCATTGTGAGCATCTGTGTCCTGGGGCATCTGAACTCCAAAGACAGAGAGGGGGTTGTTCCCAGACTAAAAACAGGAGGTCCCTTGAACCCAAACTAGGATACTTGCAAATAATGAAAGGAAAAGAGAAGTGTCATGAAACCAAAAGTAAAGAATGGAAGGACCATAAGGGGCCACCTGCTCTAGCTCTGAATCTGACATTTTAACTGCCTCTACAATATCCCCACTGAGCAGTCATCAGGGGCTCCTGAAGGCCATCAGGGAAGGGGAACCTTCAGTGGTGAGGCGGCTTCTCCAGCCTCAAAATAATCAGATAGGTCTTCCTTAGGCTGAGTTGAAATCTATTTCCCTGTGGTCTCCATCTTAGGGCCATCTAGAACATTCTTCTCCCTGTTAGCCAAGTAGGCCCCTCAGAAGTCTGAAGGCAAATCCATTTTCCTGAACCGCCCTCTCTTCTATATACCCCTAATGTCTTCTCTTCATCCAAAGGCAAGCAACTGCTCCTGTGATCAAGGCCAATTACAGAGCCCCGTAAAGTGCTTTTATGATAAACCGCAAGAGGAACTGAATCAACATATCCTTCTCACAGATGAGGATACTGAACCTCATCTGTGAGAACCTGAACTGGCTTCAAAATATTTCCCCACTCACTCAGCATCCGGACACGATGCCTTTTACATGAAACACAAAACCAGCCACTCACCGGCTTTGATGGCTGTCCCACAGCTGCTTCAAGCCCTGGTCAGCCAAACCTTCCAGAATGAAAAGATGGATCTTGCCATCCATCAGGTGGAAGCCAGTGAGCACATCCAGGTCCTGCCTTTCCTGGATCCCCACGCGCATCTTAAAGGCAGACAGAATCTGCTGGATGCTCCCAATAGGGTAGGAGTCCAGGTCAAGGGCCTTGGCATTGATCATGGTGATATCCTCCAGCAGGCTGTAGAGGAGGGAGAGCTTCCTGGAGTCAAACACGAAAATGATGCGGCCAAACAGGGCACCTGTATGTTCTGGGTCAGGGGCTTCAGCCCTGCCCCGCAGTGGCACTGCAATGTCCACCCGCAGCTTGAGCTGGGAGTTGGCCTCAAGGTAGTTGCCCATGGGCATTGGTCTATGCTGGAAGCCATCTGTGGGGACCCGAAACCCCACAACCTTCCTCCTCCTGCCATCCCGGCTGTGGCGCGTGGGCTTGGGCTCACACCTTTGGATGGGGACAACCAAGTTCAAGTACTTGTGGCCAAGGAGAAGGTCAGCAAAACTGACCTTGGCAACCCCATAAGGGTCCCACATCTTGTTTTGGAATTCAAAGGGGTTGTTCTCTGTCTCTTCTGGGGAGATGAGGGCCTGGAGGTTGAGGTATGAATCCAAAGGGTCATCCCCAAACAGGGTGGGCTTCCGGGAATACTCCTCTAACTTGCGATCCCTGTCATGAACTTCCACAACCATGGGGGGGCCCTCCAGGTATTCCCTCAGGTCACTGGGCTGCATTGCCCCAATAAAGATGACATTGATGTCCTGGAAGTAGATGTGTATTCCATGGGGCTTCCCCTCCGTCCTGTGAACTGGAGTCTTAAAGAACTGGTACTTGCAGTACACGGGGGTGCACAGCCGCTAGGAGAGAGGGAGGGAGGGAGACAGCACATCACCAGCTTACAGTGGCAGTCACTCTGCCTCCCCTTTAAGGGAAGACTCCCACAGGGGCTCAAATCCTAATGCCACATGTGTCACCTGCAGCCCCGGTGGCCTAGATTTCCTCATCCACAAAATACTGATGAAAGAGCCTTCCCTGCCAGGATTAAGTGACATATGTGAAAGCCCCAAGATGGTTGCTGACACAGGACAATGGCTTACTAAGTATTAAGTCACTATTTCCTCCTCTCAAACTGGGTGTCATGAAGACAGGCCATGTGCATCTTGCACACCTGTATTTCTACTTCCAAGTCCAAGGCGAGGTGCAGGAAAGGTGGAGATAAGTGGTTTTTAGGAAAGGTAATCCATATTTCCCAGACATCCGTCTGGAGGGCTGGCATGGTTCACCTTTGGCATATCACCTGGTAGTCAAGGAGAAAGATACAAGGTAAAGAAAGACTCAGAGGTCTAGGGTCTTAAAGGGGTGTGGAGAATGAGAAGGAAAGGAGGGACAGAAAACAGGGAATCTTGCAAGTTTTAACCTTGGTGCTAAGATTTTATTATCACTAGTTAACCCTTATGCAAGTGTATGATCTGAATTCATACTCCAAGTGAACTACTTAGTTTACACAGAAACTGAAAATTTACTTTAAAATAATCCTGGGCTGGTAAGCTCCCAGGTACCTGATAGAAGTAATCAAGATACCTAGAGAAATCCACGTTCAACTTGGCCTCAAAGAATCTCCACAGAGAAAGTGCGATTAAATGTGAGCTCATAGTAAAAATAAAAAAAAATCTAAGGTAAAAGGTACTACTAGCAAAATTGGTTGCACAAAGGCATAATGTAGTAGAATGATCAGATACATATAAACTAAATATATTTGTTTGGTTATGTGTATAAAAAGGAGTATCATCAAGGTCAAATCTATCATATTTAAATTTACCGGCAATGAATAATTTTAAGATATCACTTATAATACCACAAAAACATAAAATGCTGAGAAAGAAATGCAATAAAAGATGTGTAAGACCTGTACACACTGAAACTACAAAATACTGCAGAGAGAAATTAAAGAAAACCTAAAGAGAGAAATATACAATTTTTATGGTCAGGAAAATGCAATTAATTCTAGATGAATCATAGACCTAAATATAAAAGCTAAAATTATACATCTTCTAGAAGAAGACATAGGAAAGAATCTTCATGAACATGGAATTTCTTTGACAGGACACAAAAAAGCACTAATTATAACAGCCAAAGTTGATAAAATGGACTTTGTCAAAGTCGTCAACTGGCATCAAATATGTACATACGTAAACGTCTGAAAAAGGACTTGTATGCAGAATATAAAAAGAACATCTATAAAATAATAATAAAGAAGAAAAATTTTAAATGGTCAAGATGAACTTTAAAATTTGGCCAAATGGAGTAAGCACATCCCACCTTGCATCTCCCAGTGAATGCAACCAAAAACTGTAGACAGAATGCATGGAGCTGCTGAAAAGTAAAAGGTAATGGGCAGATTGCAGAAAGAGATGAAACTCAAAGTACAACCAACCTAGCTGTGAGCTCCCTGAATTTTATTTTCTTCCTGTATGTCACAGACTGGATTCAAAAGGAAACCTGAATCCCGTAATTGTGCACCAGGCATTGACAGTCAGAGCTCTAAGAGAAGCCCTTTCTTTCTGTTCTAAAGAATGGGAGGATTCCCACCCCCCACCCCCACTATAGGATAGAAAGAGTGGAGGTTGGGAAAGATCTCCTGTTGTTTTTCTCTCCTGGCCCTGCCCTCATGCAAGTTCAAGCTCCAAAGCTGCAATCTGATGGCAGTGGAAGCACTTAAAAATTTTTTGTTTGTTTGCTTTTCGATAATTTTATTTTTAAGTAATAAATACACCCAATGTGGGGCTCAAACTTACAACCCGGAGATCAAGAGTCACGTGCTCTACCAAGTGAGCCAGCCAAGCACCCCAAAGATACCTCAAAATCCAAGAGAGGGAAATCCTCTTTGACCAAAGGAACTGTGATACACAAATGTGCAGCAAACCGTCGCTATTGTTTTTCTGCTACAGATCTTCCCACCACCTATTCTCAGAAGCAGACCAAGTCCCAGGAAAGGCGTGTTAGAGTGGAAACACTAAAGATACACCTTTCAAGCCAGCAGACCAGGAAGAGGATTCCTTAGGAACTGGAGAGTGTAGATAGGAGGAAAATCAAGGAAAGGATTCCATAAAGTTATGTGTATACTTGGGTTTATCCCTGAACTGTGCAGGTGTGGCTCTGGCCTTAAGCAGCATACCAGGGGTTTTGAGAACTGAACTATAGAGAGACCACTGCACAGGTGTCAGACTGGCCTGAGTAGTGCACATGCAGAACAGACTTAAATATCACTACAAAATCGTTGAATATTGAACTGGCCTTAAAATCACAGCTACAGAAGGTAAATTGGAAATTACACCCTCACCCTAACTGTTGTTACTGTCTAATAAAACAAAAAAAAGCCAACATTGTCCATAGGATTTAAAAAAGACTCAGGGGCTCATAATATTTAAAATGTCTAAGATATAATCCAAAATTACTTGGCATACAAAGAACCAGGAATGTTGACCAATTATCAAGGGGAGAGACAACCAACAGATGCCAACTCTGAGATGACATGAATACTGGAATTATCAGATGAAAACTTTAAGACCACAATTATAATCATTCTCCAACAAGTGACGGCAAACATTCTTGAAACAGAAGGTAACCAGTCTCAGCAAATAGAAACAATAATAAAGAACCAAAGGGAAATTTTAGAACTGAAAACTATAACTGAAATTCAACATTTGCTGGATGGTTCAAAGAACAAAATGGAGATGGCAGAGGAACAAGTATGTGACCTTGAGGACAGATCAATAGAAAGTATGCGGTCTGAACCCATAGAGAAAAAAACACTGAAAATTAAAGGTAAACTAAGCCTCAAGGACCTGTGGGACAACATCAAAAGGTCTCACATTTGTATCATCAGGGTTCTGGGAGAAGAGAAGAGACTTGTAGAAAAGATATTTGAGGAGGCGAGGAAGATGGCAGAGTAGGAGGACCCTGAGCACACACCTCTTCCCACAGATCCAACAAGAGAACACTCACATCAGTGTAAATAACCCAGAAAATGACCAGAAGACTAACAGAACAAACCCCACAACTAAAGATAGAGAAGAGGTCACATCAAAGAAGGTGGGAAGGGGAAAGACATGGTTTGAGAATAAGACGGACTGTGTCCATAAGTCGTGGGGAAGGAACCAATGGTACAGAGAAGACCGAAACACAGACTTGCACACCAGGGAGCCCGCAAAGGGAAGACGAATCCCCATAACATTTGGCATCAAAATAAAGAGGGGCCGAATATTGTGAGACTTAAAGTCTAGAATTTTTTAAATTGGTAGGTTCGGCCCTGGGAGAGCACAGAAAGCATTAGGAAGTAGAGTTCTCGCCCTTAAAGAGACAGCATGACAAACAACCTAGGCAGATACAGCCTGGAAGCAGCAGTTTGAGAAATGCCAGAAGTGGAGGGGGCAGAGAAGAGGAAGAGTGATTCACTCATCACAAAGCATGGCCCAGAGAGGCAGGGATCACAGGGAGGGAGACCCCTCCAGGAACAAAGGAGCTGCCAGGTGCCATTTCCCTCCCCCACCCCCAGCAAAAACACACAGCCACCTACGGGAACCCATATATCACTGACACTCACTGCCTAACTTGCTTACACCAAGGTCCCCCTCCACCAATTTTGGAAGACCTACCCTTCCCAGTCATGCTTGCCTCAGTCCCCACACTGCAGGGCCCCTCTCCCAGAAAACTGGTGCAAACTACACCAACATCTCATCTCCTGACCTGCGTATTTTGTGGGACCTTTAGTTCTAGCGGCAGCAGCTGTGTTGGCAGGTCTTATTTCACAAGCAGATCAGTGCACACCTTGTTAAAATGCACCCCACCCCTGCTGGGAACCAAACACTGCCCACAACAGGCAAAGAGAGTCTCTGCAGACAACGGCACTGTGGGGGGGGAGGGGTGCCAGGACTCAACAGCAGGGTATAAGTAACACACATAGGAGACACTCCATGAAGTGCCAGGTCCTGGGGAACAGGGGACACTGTACTGCAGAGTCACTACAGGACTTTTTCTTCAGAAGGTCATTACCTTCAAGAGCAGGAGAGGTAGCTGACTTTCCTAACAGAGAAACAGAGAGAGAGAGAGAGAGAGAGAGAGAATGAGAATGAGAATTAGAGAAAGACAAAACGAGGAGACAGATAAATATGTTCCAAATGAAAGAATAGTACCAAACCATAACAAGAGACATAAATGAAATGGACATAAGTAATTTGACTGAAAGAGAATTTAAAGTAATGATCATAAAGATGCTCACTGGACTTGAGAAAATAGTGGAGGACTTCAGTAAGATACTTAACAAATAAATTTAAAAAAAAAAGAATCAAAGATGAAGAACACAATAAATGAAATTTAAAATATACTTGATGGAATAAATAGCAGGCTAGATGAAGCAGAAGAATGACTTAATGACCTGGAAGACAGTAATGGAAAGTAACTAAGATGAGCAAATGAGATGACAAAAATTATGCAAACTGAGAATGGTCTTAGGAAACTAAGTGACTCCATCAAGCATAATAACTTTCATGTTATAGGGATCCCAGAAGGGGGCACCTGGGTGGCTCAGTTGATTAAGCATCCAACTCTCGATTTTGGCTCAAGTCATGATCTCACTGTCATGAGATCGAGCCCCATGTCAGGCTCAACACTGGGCATGGAGCCTGTTTAAGGTTCTCTCTCTCCCTCTCTCTGCCCCTCCCCCAATTCATGCTCTCAAAAAAATTTTTTTTAATAAAATAAAGGGACCCCAGAAAAAGAATAGAGAGAAAAGGGGTCAGAAAATTTATTTGAAGGGGCACCTGGGTGGCTCAGTCAGTTAAGCGTCTGACTTCAGCTCAGGTCATGATCTCACAGTTTGTGAGTTCGAGCCCTGCTTCAGGCTCTGTGCTAACAGCTCAGAGCCTGGGGCCTGCTTTGGATTCTATGTCTCCCTCTCTCTCTCTGCTCCTCCCCCACTCATGCTCTGTCTCTCTCTCCTTCAAAAATAAACAAACATTAAAAAATGTTTAAGAAAATTTATTTGAAGAAAAAATAGCCAAGCACTTCTCTAATCTAGGAAAGGAAACAGATATCCAGACCCAGGAGGCATAGAGATACCCCTAAAAAATTAACCCAAGGAGGTCCACACCAAGACACATAGTAATTAAAATGCCAAAAAGTAGTGATAAAGAAAAAAATTTAAAGCAGCAAAAGAAAACAGTCCCATACAAGGGAAATCCCATAAGGCTAACATCAAACTCTTCAGCAGAAACTCTGCAGGCCAGAAAGGAGTGCCATGATATCTTCAAAGTGCTGAAAGGGAAAAATCTGCAGCCAAGAATACTCTATCCAGCAAGTCTATCATTCAGAATAGAAGGACAGATAAAGAGTTTTTCAGACAAATAAAAACTAAAGGAGTTCATGACCACTAAACCAGCCCTGCAAGAAATATTAATGGGAACTCTTTTTTAATGTTTTTTTGAGAGAGAGAGAGAAAGAGACACAGAGTGCAAGTGGGGGAGGGAAGAGAAAGAGGGAGACACAGAATCTGAAGCAGGCTCTAGGCTCTGAGCCACAGAGCCCAACATGGGGCTCAAACCCATGAACCATGAGATCATGACCTGACCCAAAGTCACTTAACCAACTGAGCCACCCAGGCACCCCTTAACAGGAACTCTTTGAGTGTAAAGGAAAGAATACAAGTGAGAGTATGAAAAATAAAAATGAAAAAAGCATTAAAAATAAGTATTTCTGTAAGTATCAGTCAACGGATTCATAAAGTGAAAGGATGTAAAATATGACACCATATGACACTAAAACATGGGAGGGAAGGGGAGTAAAGAATGGATTCATTCATACAGCAAATGAGACAGCTCTGTTGTGGTAGCAGATGATCCAGTTACTCTAGGATTTTACTCTTTGTGTGGTGCAAAGAAAGTGTTATGAATCAGTGCTATCAGCCTCACTGTCATAATTTCTTCAGTAGCAAATACAATGTGTGCCCAAAGACAGTAGCATTAAAGAAGAGTAAAATGGCTGGTGAAGCAAAAAAAAAAAAAAAAAAAAAAAGAATGGATTCAAACATATGCAATCAACTTAATATAGACTGCTATATGCAGAAGATGTTATATACAAACATAATGGTAACCACAAATCAAAAAAACCACTAATAAATATGCAAAGAAATAAAGAGAAAGAAATTAAAATATATCACTAAAGAAAACCATTAAACCATGAAAGAAAGACAAGAAAGGATCAGGGAAAACCTTCAGCAACAACTACAAAACAAGTAATAAAATGGCAATAAACACATAACTATCAAAAATTACTCTGAATGTAAATGGATTAAATGCTCCAATCAAAAGACATAGGGTGACCGAAGGGATAAAAAACAAGACTTATCTATGCTCCCTACAAGGGACTCATTTTAGACCTAAAGACACCTGCAGATAGAAAATGAGAGAGTGGAGAAACATCTATCGTGCAAATGGATGTCAAAAGAAAGCTGAAGTAGCAATACTTATATCAGACAAAATAGACTTGAAAACAAAGACTGTAATAAGAGACAAAGAAGGACACTATATAATCATAAAGGAGACAATCAAACCAGAAGATATAACAACTGTAAATATTTATGTACCTAACACAGAAGCACCTAAACATAGAAAAAACATATAAAATAACAAACATATAGGAACTAACTGATAATAATGCATTAATAGTAGGGGACTTTACCATCCCCATTTATATCGATGACAGATCATCTAAACATAAAATTAACAAGACAACAATGGCTTCGAATGACACACTGGACCAGATGGATCTAACAGATACATTCAGAACATTCCATCCTAAAACAGCAGAATACACATTCAAGTGCACATACAACATTCTCCAGAATAGGGGCGCCTGGATGGCTCAGTTGGTTGAGC
>CM053574.1:52658731-52722077 GCA_028646485.1 Cryptoprocta ferox
AAAAAAACCCTCAACAAAATAGGTTTAGAGGGGACATACCTCAATATAATAAAGGCCTTGTATGAAAAGCCAACAGCTAATATTTTCAGTGGTGAAAAACTGAGAGCCTTTTCCCTAAGGTCAGGAACAAGACAAGGATGTCCACTCTCACCGCTTTTATTCAACATTGTACTGGAAGTCCTAGCCACAGCAATCAGACAAGAAGAAATAAAAGGCATCCAAATTGGTAGGAAGAAGTAAAACTTTCACTATTTTCAGATGACGTGATACTGTATATAAAAAACCCAAAAGACTCCACCAAAAAACTGCTGGAACTGATAAATTCAGTAAAGTTGCCGGATGCAAAATCAGTGGGCAGAAATCCGTTGCATTCCTACACACTAATAATGAATCAGCAAAAGAGAAATTAAGAAAACAATCCTTTTTACAATTGCACCCAAAATAATAAAATGCTTAAGAATAAACTTAGCCAAAGAGGTGAAAGCCTTGTACTCCGAAAACTACAAAACACTGATGAAAGACAATCAAGATGACCCAAAGAAATGGAAAGACATTCCATGCTCATGGACTGGAAGAACAAATATTGTTAAAGTGTCTATACGACACAAAGCTATCCACACATTTAATGCAATCCCTATCAAAATACTACCAGCATTTTTCACATAACTAGAACAACCAATTCTGAAATTTGTATGGAGCCACAAAAGACCCCGAATAGCCAAAGCAATCTAGAAAAAGAAAAGCAAAGCTGGAAGGATCACAATTCCAGACTTCAAGTTACATTACAAACCTGAGGTCATCAAAACAGTATGTTCTGGCACAAAAGGAGACACACAGATCAATAGATCAAAACAGAAAACCCAGAAATAAACCCATAATTATATGATGAATTAATCTTTAACAAAGCAGGAAGGAATATCCAATGGGAAAAAGACAGTCTCTTCAACAAATGGTGTTGGGAAAACTGGACAGCAACATGCAAAAGAACGAAACTGGACCACTTTCTCACACCATACAAAAAAACAAGTCCAAAATTGATTAAAGACCTAAATGTGAGACTTGAAACCATAAAAATCTTAGAAGAGAACACAGGTAGTAACTTCTTTGACATCAGCTGTAGCAACTTTTTTTCTAGATATGCCTCCTGAAGCAAGGGAAACAAAAGCCAAAATAAACTACTGGGACTACATCAAAATAAAAACCCTGTGCACAACGAAGGAAACAATCAACAAAACTAAAAGGCAACCAATGGAATGGGAGAAGAAGACATCTACAAATGACATATCCAATAAAGGGTTAGTATCCAAAATATATAAAGAACTTATACAACTCAACACCCAAAAAGACAAATAATCCAGTTTAAAATGGGCAGAAGACATGAACAGACATTTCTCCAAAGAAGACATCCAGATGGCCAACAGACACATGAAAAGATGTTCATCAATTATCATCAAGGAAATGCAAATCAAAATTACAATGAGATCTCACCTCCCACCTGTCAGAATGGCTAAAGTCCAAAACACAAGAAACAAGTGTTGGCAAGGATGTAGAGAATAGGGAAACATCTTGCACTTTTGGTGGAAATTAAAACTGGTGTGCCACTTTGGAAAACAGTATGGAGTTTCCTCAAAAAGTTAAAATTAGAACTACCCTATGTTCCAACAATCACACTCCTAGGTATTTACCCAAAGAATATTAAAATACTAATTCAAAGGGGTACATACACTCCGATGTTTATAACAGCATTATCTACAATAGCCAAATTATGGAAATACCCCAAGTGTCCATCGACTGATGATTGGATAAGGAAGAGGTGGTATGTATATGTGTGTGTATGTATATATATTATATATATATTTATATACATATATATAATCGAATTTACTCAGCCATAAAAAGAATGATGTCTTGCCACTTGCAACAACATGGATGGAGCTAGACAGTATAATGCTAAGTGAAATAAGTCAGAGAAAGACAAATACCATATGATTTCACTCATGTGGAATTTAAGAAGCAAAACAAATGAGCAAAGGGAAAGAGAGCAAAACCAAGAAACACTCTTAACTATAGAGAACAAACTGATGGTTACCAGAGGAGAGGTGGGAGTGAAATAGGTGGTGGGAATTAACGAGAGCACTTGTTGTGATGAGCACCACGTGATTAAAATAAAAACTTCAACACACACGCGCGCGCGCTTCCTGTTCTGGTCCACAATGAAATAGATACACTTTTTCCTATTTCTCCTGCTAAGTACAGATTCCTTAAATCCTGGACTTTCTATATAAAACAAACATAAGGAGACTCAGAAGGGTGGAGAGAAGGTGGCCAAGGACTGAGGAACCAGAGGAACAAGTGGTGAGTTCTCTGGGATTTCTACTTGCCTCACATATTACAGACTAGGTGCTGGAGGAGACAGAAACTCAGCAATGCTAATGGAAGCAGGTTGGAGAAATCCCCCCAAAAGTCTTCTCTCTCCAGCCAAATGACCAAGGCAGCTTAGTGAGCCAGAAAACTTTTAGGCAAGTAACTGCCCTACCCCAGGCAAGCACCATGAAGAAAACCCAGCCCCACCCCACTCCCATAAGCAAAAACCAAATGGGAAACCCAGACTTCACCCTTGCCCCAAATGCAGCAATTCCCCTTACTTGGGTGGCATAAGAAAAGATCCAGTGGGGAATCAAGGTTTTCATCCTGCCCAGCAGTAACATCAAGGGAGTGGAGGCCAAAATCCTTCCGCACCATCCAGTAGTAATGTGGCCTCCCCACCACTCTGGTGGTTAGTGAAGGTCATGTGGGGAGCATGTGGGAGCAAGGCATCCTTGCCCCCAGGGTGTGGTTGGCAACTGGGGAGCCTGGACTGCCTCCCCCATCTGACAGGAATAAGACAGTGTCTCCCCCTTTCCACTGGCAGGGTGCCAAAGGAAGTCTGCTAAAACAGAAGATTTAAATAGGACCCACAGTCCTACAACGTAGTATCTAATATGTCCAAGACATAATTTAAAAATCACTTATCATACCAAGCACCAGGGAAATCTCTTCTTAAATGACAAATGACAATCAACAGATTACATCATAATTAAGGGGTCTATTCATCAAGATCTAACAATTATAAATATTTATGCCCCCAACTTGGAGCACCAAAATATGTAAATTAACAATAAACATAAAGAAACTCATTGATAATAAAATAGTACAGAACATTAACACCTCACTTACATCAATGGACAGATCATCTAAGCAGAAGATCAACAAGGAAACAAGGGTCTTGAATGACACACTGGACTGAATTGACTTAACAGAATTATTCAGAACATTCTATCCTAAAGCAGCAGAATACACATTCTTTTAGAATACAAATGGAACATTCTCCAGAACAGATCACATACTGGGTCACAAATCAGCCCTCAACAAGTACAAAAAGACTGAGATCATACCATGCATATTTTGAGACCACAATGCTATGGAACTTGAAGTCAACCACAGAAAAAAAAAATTGGAAAGACCACAAATACATGGAGGTTAAAGAACATCCTACTAAAGAAGGAATGGGTTAACCAGGAAATTAAAGATGAAATAAAAAAGTATATGGAAGCAAATGAAAACATTTTCCAAAAATGTTTTTGGAAAACATTTCCAACATTGTCCAAAAACCTTTGGGATGCAGCAAAGGCAGTCCTAAAAGGGAAGTATATTGTAATACAGGCTTACCTCAAGAGCAAGAAAAGTCTCAAATACATAACCTAACTTTACACCTAAAGGAGCTAGAAATGGAACAGCAAATAAAGCCTTAAGCCAGCAGAAGAGAAATAATAAAATCTAGAGCAGAAATAAATGATACAGATACAATAAACCCCAGTAGGACAGGTCAACGAAATTAAGAGCTGGTTCTTTGAAAAAATTAACAAAATTGGTAAGTCCCTAGCAAGACTTATCAAAAAGAAAAATGACCCAAATAAAATCACAAGTGAAAGGGGAGAGATCACAACCACCAGCACAGAAATACAAACAATTATAAAATATTATAAAAAATTATATGCCAACAAACTGTGCAATCTGTGGAAGAAATGGATAAATTTCTAGAAAGATACAAACTACCAAAACTGAAACAGGAAGAAATAGAAAACTTGAACAGTCACATAACCAGCAAAGAGATGGAAACAGTAATCAAAAATCTCCAACAAACCAAAGTCCAGGGCCAGATGGCTTCCCGAGAGAACTCTACCAGACATTTAGAGAGGATTTAATACCTATCCTTCTCAAATTGTTAAAAAAAAAAAAAAAAAGAAGAAGAAAAGAAAAGAAAAAGGAAAGGAAAACTTCCAAATTCATTCTACAAAGCCAGCATTACCTTGATTCCAAAACCAGACAAAGATCCCACTAAAAAGGAGAATTACATGCCAATATCCCTGATGAACATGGATGTAAAAATTCTCAACATACTAGCAAATTGAATCCAACAGTAAATTAAAAGAATTATTCACCATGATCAAGTGGGATTTATTCCTGGGTTGCAGGGCTGGTTCGATGTGATATAACAAATCAATGTGATACAACCACATTAATAAAAGAAAGGATAAGAACCATATGATCCTCTCAATAGATGCAGAAAAAGCATTTGACAAAATCCAGCATCCTTTCTTAATTAAAACCCCCCAACAAAGTAGGGATTGGTGGAACATACCTCAACATCATAAAGGCCATATACAAAAGACCCACAGCTAATATCTTCAATGGGGAAAAACTGAGAGCCTTTCCCCTATAGTCAGGAACAAGACAAGGATGTCCGTTCTCACCATTACTATTTAATACAGTAGTGGAAGTCTTAGCCTCAGCAATTAGACAACAAAAAGAAATAAAAGGCATCCAAATGGGCAAAGAAGAAGTCAAACTTTCATTATTTGCAGATGACATGATATTCTATGTAGAAAACCCAAAACACTCCACCAGAAGATTGCTAGAATATATGAGTTCAGCAAAGTTGCAGGATATAAAAATCAATATACAGAAATATATTGCGTTTCTTTTTTTAAATGTTTATTTATTTTTGAGACAGAGAGACAGAGCATGAGCAGGCGAGGGGCAGAGAGAAAGGCAAACACAGAATCTGAAGCAGGCTCCAGGCTCTGAGCTGTCAGCACAGAGCCCGATGTGGGGCTCGAACTCACAGACTGTGATATCATGACCTGAGCTGAAGTAGACGCTCAACCGACTGAGCCACCCAGGCGCCCCTACATTTCTATACACCAATAATGAAGCAGCAGACAAAGAAACCAAGGAATCAATTCCATTTGCAATTGCACCAAAGACCATTAGATATCTAGGAATAAACCTAATCAGTTATGAATAGGAATTCAATAGGACTTAGGAATAAACTTAGAACACTTATGAATGAAATTGAAAAGGACACAAAGAAATGGAAAAGCGCTCCATGTTCATAGATTGGAAGAGCAAACATTGTTAAAATGTCTACACTACCCAAAGCAATCTACACACTTAGTGCAATCCCCATCCAAATACCACCAGGGTTTTTCACAGAACTAGAACAATCCTAAAATTTGTGTATAACCACAAAAGACCCCAAGTAGCCAAAGCAATCCTGAAAAAGAAAAGCAAAAGCATCACCAATTCTGGATTTCAAGCTCTATTATAATACTATAGTCAACAAGACAGTATGATACTGGCACAAACACAGACACTTAGATCAATGGAACAGAATAAAAAACCCAGAAATGAATCCACAACTATATGGTCAACTGATCTTCAACAAAGCAGGAAAGAACATTCAATATAAAAAAGACAGTCTCTTCAACAAATGGGTGTTGGGAAAACTGGACAGCAACATGCAAAAGAATGAAACTGGACCACATCCTTACACCATACACAAAAACAAATTCAAAATGGATGAAAGACCTAAATGTGAGACAGAAAACCATCAAAATCCTAGAAGAGAACACAGGCAGCAGCCTCTTTGATCTGGCCGTAGGAGATGGAGGGAGGGAGGGGGTGGGGGGGATGTTAGATGGGTGATGGGTATTAAGGCGGGCACTAATTATGATGAGCACCTGGTATTGTACGTAAGTGATAAATCACTGAATTCTACTCCTGAAACCAATACTGTACTGTATGTTAACTAACTAGAATTTAAATAAAATTTTTAAAAGAAAAGAAGAAAGAAAGAATGGATAAAATTTCCCCAAGTTTGGCAAAAGATGTAAGCCTAAAATTTCCACAAACTGAGTGAACCCATAGGACAAATCCAAAGAAATCCACACCAAGTCATATCATAGTCAAACTTCTGAGACCAGAGACAAAGGGAAAAAAAGTTGAAATCTGCAAGAGATAAATGCCACCCAGCCTACTGGTAAAGAACAAATCAAATGACAGTTGATTTCTTATCAAAAAACCATACAGATCAAAAGGAAGTGGCACAACTTTTTTCAAATGATAAAGAAAAACAGAGATTCTAACCAGTCAACCCAGATTCTAAATCAAGTGAAGTTAGCCTTCAGGAATAGAGGAGAAATAAAGACATGCTCAAAGAGAAACTAAGTGAATTTGTTGTCAGCAGATCTACCCTAAAAGAATTACTAAAGAAAGTTCTTGAAACAGAAATAATTTTTTTTTAATCTTGGAACATCAAAAAGGCAAAAGAACATTAGAAAGAGCAAATCTATAGGTAAATACAATACACTTTCCTTCTCTTGAGTTTTCTAAATTATGTTCGATATTGAATCAAAAAGTATAATATCATCTTGTGGTATGTGTATACACACACACACACACACACACACACACAAACGGAATACTATTCAGCATCAAAAAATGAAATCTTGCCATTTGGAACAATGTGGATGAAGCTAGAGTATATTATATGCTAAGCAAAATAAGCCAGGCAGAGAAAGACAAATATCACATCATTTCACTCATATGTGGAATTTAAGAAACACAGATGAACATAGGGGAATGGAAGGAAAAATAAGATAACAGAGAGGGAGGCAAACTATAGGAGACTCTTAAATATAGAGAACAGACTGGGGATTGCCAGAGGGGAGGTGGGTGGGGGATAGGCTAAGTGAGTCATGGGCATTAAGCCCTTGTTGGGATGAGCACTGGGTGTAATATGTAAGTGATGAATCAGTGGGCTCTACTCCTGAAACCAATACTACACTGTATGTAACTAACTTGAATTTAAAAAATAAATTTTAAAAAAAGTATATCATCATCTGATGTGGTTCTCAGTCTCTGTAGAGGAAATATTTAAGACAGTTATAAATAAGACAGGGTAAATAGATGTGATGGAAGGTAAGGTTTCACTCAAATTGGAAATATGCTGACAGCAGTAGGCTGTGATAAGTTAGGTATGCGTAATGTAATTCCTGTAGTAACCACGAAAAACCTGTATAAAAAGATATGTTCAAAAATGTTGTAGATAATCAAAATAGAGTTCTAGAAGGTTTTCAAGTAACCCACTGGAAGGCAGAAAAAGAAAACAAGGAAACAGAAAACTAGTATTGAAATGGTAGTTGTTGGCAGTTAGGTGTTCAACATATCCTTTTGAGGGAACACAATTCAACCTACAAAAATAACATTCTCAGATTGACAAACTTATAGAGATGGAAAATATATTAGTGGCTAGGGTTGGTGGGAGGTTAAGAAGTGGTTGTAACTATAAAGGGGCAGCATGAGAGATATTTGTGGTGGTGGAGTAGTTCTGTATCTTGAGTGCAATGACAGTTACATAAATCTACACAAAAGATAAAATGGCATAGAACCACACACACATTTATCAATATACTAATTTTGACATTATAGTTATATAATATATAACCACTGGAAAAGAAAACTGGGCAGAGGCACCTGGGTGACTCAGTTGGTTAAGCGTCCAACTTCAGCTCAGGTCATGATCTCATGGTTCGTAGGTTCAAGCCCCACATCTGGCTCTGTGCTGACAGCTCAGAGCCTAGAGCCTGCTTCAGATTCTGTGTCTCCCTCTCTCTCTGCTCTTCTCCCACTTGTTCTCGTTCTCATTCTCTCTCTCTGTCTCAAAAATAAATAATAAACATGAAAAAAAAACTGGGCAAAGGCTATATAGGATCTCTTTGTACTACCTTTGCAACTTGCTCTGAATTTTTATTTCAAAATAGAAGTATAAGACATGGATATGGATACGCCCAAGCTAAGATACGTAATTAATCAGTTTCAGAAGACACAAAGAAGATTCTAAGTTAAAAAAAAAAACCCAAAGCACATACAAAGGTTCAAATGGAACATAAAAGATGACAGAATAATGCCTTCAAAAGTCTGAAGGAAAATGAGAATTCTATACCTAGCTAAACTATCAGTCAAGAGTAATGGTAGACTAAAGATATTTTCAGAACATGAGACCTCAAAACAAGCACCTCTCATTAACCTGTGCTCAAGAACCTACGGGAAGATGTGTTCCAGCAAAACCAGAGAGCAAACAAATCAAGAGGAAGACAGAATCCAGGAAACAAGGATCCCACCAGGAGAGGAAAAGAGAACTCCCAGGATAAACATCAGTGAAAACCAGGTTGGTTCAAAATGAGTGAGCATCTAGGTGAGGGCTGCTGCTGTATTCATGAAGCCTGGGGGGTGGGGGACGGATCTAAAGGGAGGATCACTACCTGCATTTGAAGGACACCTGTGGTGCAGTGGGAGCCATCAAGAATTGGTAGCTTCTAATCCCAGGAACCTAATCTCTCTCATATCCTGCTATGAGATCCTAAATGATCATACACCTCACATAAGGCCATGGTGGGGAATTAGAGATGACCCGGAAAGGGCAACTGGATTGGGGAAAAAAGAGCTCTCAAGTCGGTTTTTCTGGCTCACTCTTACCTCTAGTTCATGGATCGGCACAGGTTGTGATGGAAGGCAGGAAACACACTTGATCTTTATGGTCAGAGGATTTAAATCCTGCTTTTGCTCTTCAGTCATGATAGGAACTTCTGTTTTAAAACTCAAAACACAATCTAAAATGCTGGCAGACTTCTGACACCCACAACTCACGACAGTTTGCCATCCTAGGGGGGAACATACAGCATTAGACTGTTACTCCTGATAGCCCCGACGCAAGTACAGAGGGATTGGGCCACCCGACAAAAGCCAATGATAAATGACAACTAAAAGAAGAAAACTTAAAAGACACAAATAGAATTGGCAAACACCTACTGGCAGCATAGTATATGTCAGTTTCTCAAACTGAGGTCCCCTAAGTCTCCTAAGAGAATTTACTTGTTGGGATTTAACCTTGATGATTATCTTGTAATATCAGCATTTCCTGAATCATCTACAGGAATACCAAATCTTGGATGGTACCCTCAAGCAGTCTCATTTACTTGGTCTGGGACATAGCCTCCACACCAGGGTTTTTAAAAACTTCTCAGGCAATAAATGTTAACAATAAAAGGGGGGGCACCTGGGTGGCTCAGTCAGTTACGTGTCAGACTTCAGCTCAGGTCATGATCTCACAGTCCATGAGTTCGAGCCCCGCATCAGGCTCTGTGCGGACAGCTCAGAGCCTGGAGCCTGGGTCAGATTCTGTGTCTCCCTCTCTCTCTGCCCCTCCCCCACTGTCTCTCAAAAATTAGTAAATGTTATAAACAAACAAACAGGGGCGCCTGAGTGGCTCAGTCAGTTAAGCGTCCAACTTCAGCTCAGGTCATGATCTCATGGTTGGTGGGTTCAAGCCCCGCATCGGGCTCTGTGCTGAATGCTTGCTCAGAGCCTGGAGCCTGCTTCAGATTCTGCGTCTCCTTCTCTCTCTGACCCTCCCTGCTCATGCTCTCACTCTTTCAAAAAATAAATAAATGTATAAAAATTGTTTTAAATAAAAAATAAACAAAAACTTCTCAGGCAATTCAGAACTGCTATTGTAATACAGTAACTACCGGCCATTTATGGCTACTTAAATTTAAGTTTAAATACAATTTAAAATGCAGTTCCTTTATCCCACAAGTCACATTGCAAATGCTCACGTAGCCATGCGTAGCTAGGAGCCACTGGCCCGGACAACACAGATATAGAACATTTCCACCACTGCAGAAAGCTCTTTTGGAGAGTGCTCCTCCAGGCAGTTATTTTAGAACAGAGCACGTAATGCCAGTGCCTCCGCTGTGGTGGCCAGGGGTGCCGCTTTAACTGTTATAGTCCGCTGAGAAAAGCATAGATACCGCTGAGAAAAGCATAGATACCGATGTAGAACCTAACTGGTCCATCGGAGCCAAATCGAGCATGGCGCACCTTCCACTATGGCTGAGAGATGGAGTGACTAGGGAAAGGGGTGGGTGAATTCTCACAGGTAGCAGTGAGCATATTTTCTCGTCAAGGGGGTCCCTATATTTTAGCAGGTGGAGATATACTGGGAGTGGGGGATGGGGAGGGGAAGAGGTAAAACCCTCCAGTTTTTTTACACGCAGAGAGACCTAGGCTCAAATCCTGGATTCGACTCTCAGTGATCACGAGACCTGCAAGTTAGAGGCTCTTTGAGGCCTAAGCTAATTGTATGTCTGTTGTATGTGTACACGCGCACATGTGTCCGGTTGAAGCACTGAGGTTTAAGTTTATGTCCCATAACCATCAACTGAATAAGTCTTAGCAGAATGACTAAGCCCAGCTACAAGTTATGTGACTGCGTCGAGACCTTTATGGTCATAGCTGAGTCCTAGCAAGTCCCACCCCCAAAAAAATTAAAAGATACCAAATGCATGACACTGCAGTTAAGTGTGATTATGGGCTCATTAGTCCTTAGTCCATTGAGACGTCCTATTTGAGATAACTGCAGGATTGGAGTAAAGAATTAAGAATGACCCTTAAATGAGAACCAGATGCCAGGTTAATCTTTTATCACTGCTGTATCCCGTGGGGGTGTGGCTAAGCAAGGTGTTATGAGCTACACTTTTGTGTCCTGGATACCCACTCCTTTCGGTCAATTGATGACTTAGAGGGCATTTTCACCAGGGTGCGGGAGCTTGCATGCGTCATCCTGTTACTAAGTAATGGAAAGGCTAGGACCAAACATTCATGTTTATGGAGTCTAACGACTCATCTAGGCATTTTCACGGTGTTGCTTTATGTATGTAAGCTACATTAATGAGAATGTATAGGGCTGGTTGATTAATTTGTGGGCCAGTTGTAAGAAAATATAGTTCAATAGGGACGAATTAGAGTTCAGGGCTGTGTATCTATAGATAGCTGTGAATCTAGGTGTTACACGGGTATTTCTATTTGGTATTTCCTCACAGGCCAAACAGGCACTAGATCCCAGCTTTCTCAGGGTGATGAGGGTTAAAAGGGCTCATGTATGCGAAGGGGCCAGGAATACCACCTGACACACAGTGGGTGCTCACTTCTGGTCAGTTCTATTGCAACACTTGTAAGTGTTATTTCCAGGGCACACAAAAACCCAGTCATTCACACTCAGAAAGAGTAGTCCCTTCCAGGAGCTCCTGGGCGGTTCCGTCACTTAAGCTTCTGACTTGGGCTCAGATGGTGAGCTCACAGCGAGGTTGAGCCCCACGTTGGTCTCTCTGCTGTCAGCACAGAGCCCATTTCAGATCCTCTGTCTCCCTCTCTTGCCATCCCTAACCCTCCTCAAAAATAAACAAACATTAAAACAAACAAACATTAAAAAAAAGAGTAAAGAAAAAACAGTAGTCACTTCTGAAACAAGTCATGGGCCCAGCGTGTATGGCCATGGGCACCGGCCGGGAGTGTGGGGCCGCATGCGGCTCCAGGGAGCAGCCCTCTGTGCTCCCACATCTCTCTCTTTAACAGAGCTGACTCATGAAGGCCATAATTATGATTTGCATTCTAGAACTCTGCAAGCCTCTTTGTAGAAAAGACTGCCCAGTTTAGAAGAAATCTCCAGTGCCAACAGGCCCTCAGGTCATCACTCAGAAATTTAGGGAAGGGAGAGTCATATTCCAGGGTAGGGTTTCCTGACCTCAAAGCCACAGACACTGTAATTCTGTGTTGTGGGGACCGTCCTGCGCATTGTGGGACAGTTAGCCAGCATCCCTCCTCCTGGCAGGGATGGGGGGTGGGCACATATGCCCAAGCTGAGGAGAGAAAAGGAGCAGGGGAATGGATACCACACAGTCCAAACATGCTTTAATGCCATTTAATCCTCAGAGCTGCTCTGTGTGGTTGCTATTGCATCTGCTTTGTAGATGGAGAAACTGAGGCCCAGAAATGTTAAGATGCTGTCTGAGGTCTCCTGGCCAGTACGTGGCAGAACCCACGTCCCTGCTCAGCTCCGCTCGGCCCCTCCGCTATGTAGGAAAAGTAAGAGTTCATTCCAAACACAGGATCCTTCTAGAATCTTAGTATTTTACTAGCCAACCACAGTTCATCACTCAGGGAAGCAAAGCCTATGGCCTAATTTGAAATTGAGGATTACCAAAAAAGATCATGCTGGCTTTGGAATAATCTCATGCTATTGTTTTATGGCAGAAACAAACATACGGGGGCACCTGCAGTGGCTCTTGATTTCGGCTCAGGTCAGGATCTCACAGTGCAGGAGTTCAAGCCCTGCATTGGGCTCTGCGCTGACAGTGTAGAGCCTGCTTGGGATTCTCTCTCTCTCTCCCCCTCTCTCTGTCCCTACCCTGCTTGTGCTTGCTCACTCCCACGCTATCAAAATAAATACACTTTTTTAAAAAATTTAAAAACCCATATAATTGGCCTTCCATGTCACTCAAGGTCATTCTTAGTTTATGACCATAAGCCATGACATCAGTGTAAGGGAGGAGGTTTATCTTGCTGTCTTCCTTGCATCCAGCCCACCCAAATGTCCCAGTAACCTATGCCCTGCTGTGTGCAAGATGCCCTGCTGAGCGGTTAATACAGGGTATCTCATGGGATCCTTACTACAGCCCTCTGGGGAGGGGAATTATCACCGCTTTTCTACAGATGAGGACTCCGAGGATGTGGGCAACTCGCTGGCTGGTAGCTGAGCCAGGATTCAAAGCATGATGGCAGTTACTCCAAGAGTGCCAGTGACCCATTACACGGTCGTGACGGCACAGGCTGGGGGTGGGGAGGCGGGCAGGCACGTGTCGGTTTCACCATACTGGAAAGTCATGCCAGGCAGATCAAGACAATCTGAGCTTCTCCTTCCCCTCCCAGCAAAATTAAAAAGCAAAGTCAAGCCTGACCCAAAGTCAGCAATCACCCAGAGCTCACCCACCTACAGGCACCAGTTTCTCTTGGGGACTCAGCCCACAGAGCATTCCCCCCCCCCCGATGTCTGTGCCAAGCAGGAGCATGTGGCCACCGAGGGGGAGGCCGGGTCCTCCTAGAGCACAGACAAAGAGGGGGTAAAGGTCTCTGAAAAGTCACTTCTCTAGAAAAGACTCCAAAGCAGTGGGAAAGCTAAAACAGCCTGAGAAGCCCAACTTTAGGTGAAAGTTGATTTTCAAAAATCCATTTAAAAGTGAAAACTAGGGTCTTGGGTGGCTCAGTGGGCTAGGCGTCCAGTATCAGCTCAGGGCAGGATCTCCCGGTACGTGAGTCCGAGCCCCGCACCTTTTTAATAAAGGTGAAAACTAAAAATTTAAAGATATTTCCTCAGATTGTATCAATATCAACCCAAGAGCTTATGAAAGTTATGATTTTTCCAATCCCTCGACACTGACCTTAAAAAACCCCAAAGAGCTGCAAAGGTGGGTACCATCCCAAGATGGAAAACTAAAGTTTCTGCAGATTGGCCAGTAGAGGGCGCACATTTACCCTGATGGCCAAAAAAAATTTACAATGAAATAGGCTCGACATGACTTTCTCTAAAAAGAGAAGGGTTTCCCCCCATATTACTCTTTCAAAAACGAAGTCACATAATTTTACCCAAAATATATTGAGCTTTCCGTGATCACAACCTATGGATATAACACACCTATTATTTGTTAAACCGTAGAAAGCCTTATTTCTAAACTGTGATAGGTCTTACAAAAGAACGAAACCCCTGTTATGCCACTGAGCTCTGTGACCTCAGAGAGGTTTCTTTGCCTTCTCGAAGTTTGGATTCCTCACAGAATAAAGGGTAGCAACCCCCACACCACCACTACAAGTTTGCCAGGAGGACCAGAGTTCGTCATGAGCAGTAAATGATGGCTCCCCTTCCACATTTCCTTTACCAGATGTTTTTGTAAAACCCTGCGAGAAGGCGCTTCTAAAAAGCAGATCCCCAATGTTCATAGCAGCACTTTCACCAATAGCCAATTCATGGAAAGAGCCTAAATGTCCATCAACTGATGAATGGATCAAGAAGATGTGGTTTATCTATACAATGGAATACTACATGGCAATGAGAAAGAATGAAATCTGGCCATTCGTGGTAACATGGATGGACCTCGAGGGTGTCATGCTAAGTGAAATAAGTCAGGCAGAGAAGGACAGATAACATACGTTTTCACTTATAGGTCTAACAGGAGAAACCTAACAGAGGACCGTGGGGAGGGGAAGGAGGGAAAAGAGTTAGGGAGAGGGAGAGAGGCAAACCATGAGAGACTCTTGAATACTGAAACAAACTGAGGGCTGAAGGGGGAGGGGGAAAGGGGAAGGGGATGATGGACATGGAGGAGGGCACTTGTGGGGAAGAGCACTGGGCATTACATGGAAACTGACTTGGCAAACTAAAAAAATTAAAAACAAAAATAAAAAGCAACATCCTATTTAGCAAACAAAATCAGGACAGTGATTCTCACAAATTTCTTTGGACTCTGGAATCAGACCTGAGTTCCAATCCTGGCCTCACCCTTACTTGCTGTGTGATCTCGGACAACCCACCTGACCTCTCTGCACCTCTTTTTCCTCCTCTGGCAAAATGGAGACTGTCTCCATTACACAAAGTGGCTGTGATCATGGAAGTAGGTGGCAGAGCAGAGGCTTGGTCAGTGCAAGTTTATGGACATTCTAGCTAGGTGTGACCAGACAGCTCAGAACTGCTGGGAACAGGCATAGCTACCTGCGAGGAGTGGCATCAGCACTAGTTCCGTAGAGAAGACTCCGTGTTTCCCATTTCCTGCCCCCTTGAAGTCACTGTCTTCCCCTTGAGATTTCTTCTTTCTCCTCTGGGCCTTCTTTCTCGCTTCTGACTCTTTCCATTTACCTATAAAAAAATCAAAGGAAGGAAATCAGTGTTAAGAGGAGCTCATAACCAAGCCACCGTATGTGAATCCTGAAATGCTGCAGAGAGTCATAAAGGTTCTGGAATAGGGGCACTGGGGTGGCTGAGTTGGTTAAGCGTCTGACTTCAGCTCAGGTCATGATCTCACAGTTCGTGGGTTCGAGCCCCGTGCTGGGTTCTGTGCTGACAGCTCAGAGCCTGGAGCTGCTTCAGATTCTATGTGTGTGTGTGTGTCTCTCTCTCTGCCCCTTGCCTGCTCCCGTTCTGTCTCTCTGTCTCCAAAATAAATAAACATTAAAAAAGAAAAAGGTTCTAGAAGATCCTTGAAGGCAGAGGCTGTCCTCTATGCTGCCCTTCCCCAGCAACCAGAAGAGGCATCTAAATGTAGATAGCAGACCAGTTATCAGTCACATACAGGAAGAACGTGACCTCCCGGCCACCCCTACCCAAGAACATGGGCAGAAGGGGGCTAAGGTTGGATGATGGCCACAGCGTCACCACATATCAAAGTTCTGCCCCAAGGCAGCGCCTAACCACAGTCTAGGCCTGAGGTTTGGGCTTAAGAGTTGAACCAAAGTTCCAGATCCACGTCTCCCCCTCCTCAACCATTCTGAGCCTCCATCACCTCATCTATAGAATGGGAGCAATAGCGCCTACCTTGTAGGGTGTTTAGAAGAGTAAATGAGCAAAGTACATAAGATACTCAACTCTGTGCCAAGCTCGGATCTGTGATCTGTGGTAATTAAAACCATGAGTTATTTGTTCCGTGATGTAATGACCAAGGGAACAGAACTTAGAAAGCCCAGAAATACATCTGCAAGCATAGAGAGACTTAATAGATGTCAGAGGTGGCATTTCAGATCGCAGGAAAGGATGGATTCATTGGTTAATTACATTGAGTATCTATTTGGAGGCAAATGAAGTTATCAGGCATCTCATGGCATATGCAAAGTGAATTGCAGACTCATGGGGGGAAAACAAACTTCAAAATCATTCAGAGAATACAGAGGAGACGCTACTGACATCTGGATGAGAAAGGATTATTTTTCTCCAATGTTTATTCATTTTTTTAAAGAGACAGAGTGTGAACAGGGGAGGAGCAGAGAGAGACGGCGACACAGAATCCGAAGCTGTCAGAGGCTGACGTGGGGCTCAAACTCACGAACCACAAGATCATGACCTGAGCCGAAGTCGGCCATTTAACCAACTGAGCTACCCAGGTGCTCAAGAAAGGATTTCTTAGACGTTACCGAAAGTACAAACGAGGACGGAAGAGTCAAATAAAGGCTGTGCAAAACAAGACTGCATACACAGAGTAACAGGGTAAGTTACAGTCCCCGGCCTGTGATGTTTATAGTGCACGTAACTGACCATGCATGCTTATCTAGACGATGTCAAAAATAAAGCTTACAGATCGGTAGGAAAAAATATAAAACCTAACAGAAAAATAAGCAAAGAAACAGCAATAGCCGAATCACCTGAGACAGTGACCAAAGAGGCCTATGAGATGATCTCATCAACCCCTCTAGGAATCAGGAAGTAGCCCCTGAGTGCGCCAAGCATGGCTGATGACACGGAAAACCTGGAATTCTCAGGACTTCTGTGCAGAGGGCATGCCAGGATGATGCAGAGAGTAATAAACCAGAACACCTCCTGAGGGGACAAGGTGCATTTCCCACGCCCTGTGATCCCTCTGGCCAAATGCCCTACACTCTCTGGCATGTACACACGGAGACCCACACAAGAGGGCTCGCTGTCACAGCGCTGATGACGGCAGGAGACTGGACACAACTTATGTCCCAGTGGGAACAGGATGGGTGAAGGATGGCACATCCATCTCACGGGGTATTCTATAGAAGTTACAAGGAAGGAGGAGCTGGACTTACGTATATGGACACAAATAGCTCAAAAGTCAAGCTGAATGCGAAGAGCAAGTTGCAAGAAGATACATACAGTATGAAGTCTTGTCTGTAACTCACAAAAACAAAACACAATGGCATATGAACGTGTCAGGAAGAATGGGGTGGCAGGGAAGGGTCACACCAATTTCTCTGCAGGATAGGGTATGTATGCATCTTAAACGCACAGGGTATAAAGGAGACAAACTGTAAACTTTTCTTTCTCGAGAAAGGTGTTCTATTTTTCCATGTACTTTTCTATCTTACAAAATAAAAAAGATGGTGTGAGAAGCACATACAAATGCTTCAAGAGTATTTTTCAAAAGCAAGGCTGTTTAGGGGCCCCTGGGTGGCTCAGTCGGTTAAGCAGTCCAACTTTGGCTCAGGTCATGATCTCACAGTTTGTGAGTTCAAGCCCCACATCAGGCTCTGTGCTGACAGCTCAGAGCCTGGAGCCTGCTTCTGATTCTGTGTTTCCCCCTCTCTGCCCCTCCCCCCGCTCGTGCTGTCTCTATCTCTTGAAAATAAACGTTAAAAAAAAGTTTTTTTAAAGCAAGCCTCTTTAATCTGAAAAAGGGAAAACTCAGAGTTGAAGGTGTTCAGATCTGAAAGTGTTGACTAGTCTTTTAGGGCCTTCAAAATAGGAACATGAGCAACTGTGTTTCCGATGCCTGGCAGAGAGCCAACTCAGGCAGCCACTTCCCCCGGCTGCAGAGTAGTCAACTCCAACCAGGAAAAGCAGATTAATTGATAGAGTTAAGGAAATGATTTGTAGCTGCTACAGCTGAACAAACAGGAAGTAGGCCATCCCAGGGGGCAGCAAGCACACTAGCTCTAGAATATTCCATGTCATATTAGAAACCCGACTGCTTACTGAAAAACTGGTGAGGAGGAGAACAAGGTCAAGAATGAAGAGGTCCACTTAAGGGCTTCTGACAACCCTTGTGTCTCGTCTGTCACTAAAATTACAAGCTTCTGCATGAGCTGTCCCTGTAACCTGGGCTATTTCCCTTACTCCACCATAAGAAGTAACTTCTCATCTTCCAAGATGATTTCTGTAACCCCGAGATTTTCATGCTCCCCATGTTCACAACACCATGAGTCAGGAGCACAGAAACACTGGTGGAGTAGAAAGGGATGCAGTGTGGATGGGTGGGATCATGCAGGTAAGTGACTGGGACGAGGTGGGTTGGAACGGATGGAAGGGTGGTAGGGATGGCTGATTGAGTAGAGACAGAATGGCTAAGTTGAATGTGTATGTAGTATTCTTTTACTTTAGAGTCCCATGTAGTCAGATATCAAGGAATCTTTCTGAAGTATTCTGAATTTGAAATATATCCTAATCACGGGTGCCTGGTTGGCTCAGTCAGTTGAGCATCTGACTCTTGATTTTGGCTCAAGTCATGATCCCAGGGTTGTGGGATCAAGCCCCATGTTGGGCTCCATGCTGGGCATGAAGCCTAGCTTAAGATTTTCTCTCTCACCCTTTGCCCTTCCCTCTGCTCATGGGCACTCATGCTCTAAAATTTTAAAAATTTCATAATTCTTCCAGGTCTAGTTATATTATAAAATTCCAAAATCCCATCCTAACTTACTTTGAAATTTTGGCTTTTCTAATACGTTTGTTAAACTGCTAAATGATGATCTCTCCGTTAATTCCTTCATCTCCATCCCAGTTGCAGCTCCCAGACAAACACTTGGTTCTCTTAAAATACTCCATCTAGAACGTTCACAAAGAGAAAAATAGATGAAGGTGAAAATTATCAGGCCAGACCTAAGAATCTATTTACTGGACCAAATGTGAGATTTTTTTTTTTAATGACATTGTATTTCTCTAACCAATGCTTCTTAAATTTCAATGTGCATGTGAATCACCTGAAAATGTTCTTAAATAAAAGGTAGATTAGGGTTCAGTAAGCCTGGAGTGGACCTGACATTCTACATTTTTAACAGGTTCCCAATAATGCTGATACTGTTGCTCTACAGACCACACTTGTACTATCAATTTCTAACCAACTAGAAACATTAAGAAAAATAGTGTATTTTTCCTAAAAGCAACCAAAACTCTAAAAACATTGAGGAACTCACTTATAGAAATTATCCAACATCCATAGGAAGAAAAAATGTAATTCTATTAAAAATCATAAAGGAAGAACTGAATTAGGTGAAAAGATATACCATGATCATGGATGGGAGAACTTCACCATTGTAAAAATATCAGTTCTTCCCAAATCAATGCATAAATTCAATGCAAAAAAAAAAAACTTTTTTTTTTAAATCAAGATTTTTTAATAACATGGTCTCTTGGGTTCTCTCCATCCTATTCTCCCAAGCCACCAGCTGGGCCTCCATTCTACCCTTGATCCCCACAGCATCCAAGGAATCTCCTTCTCCAGATCCTTCTTAGGCTCCAAGAGCAACTGCACTCAGCAGGAAAGGCTGTGGACTTGGTGTCCAAAGGTATGGGCTGGGGTCCTGGCTTTACGAACACTCCCAAGATTCCAAAGAATTCCAATTTTAAAGCTTTGTGCAAATTACTTTACCACCACTCTGTTATGTTGTGAAGACAATGGAGATAGTAATACCACCTCACAGAGTGAACACACGCGGAAGTACAGTGCATGTTCACACTCAAACACAAGCATTCCTTTAATGTCACCCGGATTGTATGAGCTCCGACTTAACTGAAGTTACTAAAAATCCACCTAACTTTTGGTGGCAGTTTATAGGGCCAGTACAAGAGGGGGCTCCATGTCCACTCCCCAAAATAACATGGGTCCATTCTTACCGAACTGTGCCAAGATCATCCACCCTGAGTGCCTTTTCATATTGCTCGGAATTCTTGGAAAAAGCTTCAGGCTCTGCTGCATGAGAATCTGATAATATTTATTAGCAAATGGACTTCTTGTTCCACTCTGGCTCATTAAGAAATGGGGGCCCTTTACCCATTTTGCAATGCCAGTCACCCGACAGAGGGCTTGGTGGTGGGCATTTAGTAAAAAGACTGGTTAACAATAAATAAGTGAGCGAATGTACAGGTAATTACAATTATTTGGGCAAATGGAGACAAGACAAGGTTTCCAATTTCTTATATAACCTACCACAGAAGGAAAGAAAAAAGAAAGAAAGGCTATTATCTATTCGGTTGCCTGCTTCAGCACCATTTCCATCAGAGAATACTGAAAACACTCCCAGGATCCCTAAGTTCCCACCTACAGGGAACAGTTAAGAAAATTCTAGTGCTACCAGCAGCTGCAATATTATGTAGTCACCACGCATGGAACTGATGCAAGTTCTTAAGTAAATAGGAAAATGCATGTGGTAACAATCTCAGAATACAAGATTAGGAATCCAGACTTCATCTATGTAAAACAAACAAAAAAACCACAAAAAAACCTCACAATGGTATTTGCCGTAATATAATAACTGAAATGTTATACTGCTTGTTCCTGGTGATGGAATCATACACTGTTTTCCTGGCTGCTTGTTTTGTACTTTTCTATATTCACTGAGTTTTCTTTAAAAAAAAAAAAAAAGAAGAAGAATGCACGAGTGTAACTCCTACAGTTAGAAAAGTTGGATAAGCCACAAGCGCAACAGAAATAAAACCAAGGAAAAGAATCAGCGACAGAAGGCAACTCCTGCCCCAAGCTCAGTGTTTGCTTCCTGGTCGAAGCAGCACCAGCAGGAGCCAGTGCACCTGCGCCCCATTCCCTGACCTCTCCCTTGGCTCAGTCTGTCCATGGAGGTCAGCGCCACTCACCACGCAAGGGCTTCATGTGTTTTCCTGCCTTCTCTGCTTTTTCTGGCACGTGCTCCTGGCTCCACCCCTCTCTGAGGTGTGTGCCCTGTTCACGCAATCTTCTCTGACTTAAAACCAGCTGTTTCACTTCCTCTAGAATGCAGAAGAAGAATCACGGAGTCGGTCAATCAGGAATACTTACTGGACACCTTCTGTGTATACAGCACAGTCCTAGTGCTACACTTGGAGCAAAAGGGACAAGAGGCAGGGCCCCTGCCCCTAGGGGGCGCCTTCAAACTACCGGGTAATCCAAACCTCACCAGGCAAGCGCTTCTTCCAAATAAGACCATTAAGGACTTGTGTTTCCATTTAATCATCACGCTTCACGTGTAGTTACTTCCGCTTACCCTATCTCACCCACATCAATTTCCTACCCTCTTTGTCACACGAGCCAAACCTCTTGTTTCTGCACTCCCAAGAAACAGGAATTTCAAGAAGATAGCTTTTCAAGTGGAAAAAAAAAAAAAAGCAGGACTTAAGACAACATGCACACCAGACGCATGTTCATCAAAATGTTGTACTTGCCATATAAACCGGCACAGGGAAATGTGGGCAACGACTGCCTTTGGTCAGGCATCACATGATTTTATTTTTTTCTCCCTTATGCTAGTCAATTTCTAAATTGTTTTACAAAGTGAATATATACTGCTTGTGTGTGTGGGGGGGGGAAGAGTTAACATAAGAGGCAGTGATGTCAGGCTTGGGGTGGGGTTTAAGGAAGGGCAGGTGCTATCATTTCAAGAATGCTCCCTGCAGGGCCTGGAGCCCCCCTTTCTCCTTCCCTTTCTGGCCAGCTGATTCCATTTACCCTTCCAGACTTGGCTCCCATGGCCCCTTCTCCAGGAAGCCTTCCTGATATACCCGCCCCAGCATCCCTGCTCCAGTGTAAGCGTGTCTCAGGGCAAGATGTTTATCAGAAATTCTGGCTCAACAGCTCTGGGGCAGGCCCTGGAATCTCCATTTAGGTGGTCCAAGTGCATCTAATGCAGGTGGTTCAGAACCCCACACTTGGAAGATGTGGGTCTTTCCTTTGGTCCAAAGAAGAAAGGTCATTTTTCCAAAAAAAATTTTTTTGAATGTTTATTTTTGTAGGAGAGAGAGACAGAGCTTGAGCAGGGGAGGGGCTGAGAGAGAGGGAGACACAGAATCCGAGGCGGGATCCAGGCTCCGAGCTGTCAGCACAGAGCCCGACGCGGGGCTCGAACTCACAAACCGTGAGATTGTGACCTGAGCTGAAGTCAGACACTTAACCAACTGAGCCACCCAGGCGCCCCAAGAAAAGTCACTTTGAATCCCATTTTCCCCATACAGACACCCTACAATGAATAGTTTAGACATAAATCAGTGATTCTTTTGGGGCACCTGGGTGGCTCAGTTAGTTAAGTGTCTGACTCTGGATTCCGGCTCAGGTCATGGTCTGACAGTTTGCAAGTTCTAGCCCCTCACTGAGCTCTGCATTGACAGCATGGAGCCTGCTTGGGATTCTCTCCCCCCCAACCCAGTCTCCACCCTGACTATGCACACGTTCTCTCACGCGCGCACGCGCGCTCTCTCTCTCTCTCAAAATAAACTTAAAAATAAATAAACTTTAAAAAATTTTGTAAATAAAGATAAAAAATAAACCAGTAATTTTCAGCCAGGGGTGATTTTGCTCCTGTCCCCGGGGGACATTTGGCAACATCTGAAGAAATTCTTTGTTGTCCCAACGGGGAGCCTACTATGGGCACCTATCAGGTCAAGGATGCTGCTACAGTGCCCAGGACAGAATGATCCAAACCAAAATGCCGACAGCACCGAGGGCAAGAAACCGCAGATATAAGTGAAAGATGAAGGGTCAGAAGTGCCCATCCCCCAGTGTCAGGACGGCTCCTCCAGACAGCAGGCTGGAAGCCCAGAGAAAGCAGAGGCTTTCTAGTCCCAAAGAGAATGGGTTCTGATCGAGGCACTGCCGTGCCCTTCAAGCAGGGGTGAGTCTCCTTTGCTCCCTGTAAAATAGGAATAACTGCACTTGTCTGGTGCGACCAACAACACAACTGTAGACCACACTTCCAACCAATCTCAGATGCCCACTGCAGTGACGTTTTAAAGTCTCTAAAAACTGGATGCACCTTATGATTAAGGCCACAGAGAGTTTAACTGGGAGCATTTCAGTATGCTCAGTGTTTTAAATGTTTATTTTGATGGACAGAGCACAAGCTGGGGAGGAGCAGAGAGAGGGGGGAGAGAGAATCCCAGAGCTCATAGGTCTCGATCCCACAAACTGAGATCGCGACCTGAGCCAAAATCAAGAACCAGACACTTAACTGACTGAGCCACCCAGGCGCCATAGTATTTACATTCTTTACAGACAACGCATTCTTTACTGTGGGGTGGGGGGCACTCCCATCATCCTGCCTCAGGGGCATATGGCCAAGGTCAAGATGGAGACAGGTTGAATTGAGCTGTCTGACTTCAAAGCCTGGATCTTTCCACTCTCCTAGCCCTCTTTTGAGGTGAGTTCGAAAGGACACTTTCTGGTCCTTGATAGAATATTTACCCAAGTAAGAATCTAGAGGGGCTATATGAAAATATTGACATGGTTGTCTTGGGGTCATGAGACTTAACTTTTCTCTTGTTTCTTAGTGGGTTTTGTTTTTTGTTTTTTGTTTTGGGGGGGGTTGTTTTTGTTGTTGTTGTTTGGTCAGTGAACACCCATTACTTGGCCCAAAGACAGGCTGGTGGGGACCGCACAGGTCACGCTGCCTGGGGACAGGAAGTCCAGAAATGTGGCAGAGGTGGAGGTGGGGACAATGTACATGCAACGGATTCTGTCCACCCGCAGACAGCTCCGAGGGGCGGTACTCCCAAGCTTGTACACAGAGCAACATGTGCCCGGGACAAATGAGATGCAGTAAGTGAGGGAATCCTGGCTTTTATCCTGTAAATAGTGAGAAACCACATGCCTCTAGAAACCGTTTCAAATAAAACACAAATACCCGACTTACCAATAGATCCTACATCATCTGAATGCACAGGTGTCTTTAACCGGTAATACCTGGCTTTCCTTGAGACCTTGTCCTTAGTGTCCCAGACTTCCAAGGTGATTTTGTGAAAATTGATTTTCTTTAGGAATTCCTTCGTCACATTGATGTTAAAAGTTTGAGTCCATGACACCCAGATTTTGTCCCCTTCATGCCACGGCCTCACTGTCTGTGTAAAAGAATACCAGGAGGTTTGAAGTGTGCAAGACTGGGAGGTTAGCAGCCCGAGATTACTCCCACCCCACCCCTGCCAGCCTTGCCCTTCCGGGCGCCAGAGCTGGGTGCTCCCCCCCACCTGTCTGCCTTCTGTGCCTGGCTCTCCCCCAGCTCCTGCCACACATCTGGAAATGGGTGTCCCGGCCCAGGCGCTGTCACACCTCTGGGTTCCTCGGAAAAGGCAGAATCAACGCAATTACCTGCAAATAGCGCCCTTTCCAGTGACTTCCAAGCACTGACTTGGAGCCAGGCCACGGGCAGGAGCTGAGGGGGGGCATGTGTGCAGGCAGGCCAAAACATTGGAAACACCAAAGAAATTACTTGACAAAGATCTCTAAATAGAAAGTCAGGTCATTGGTATTTAATTAGGTCAGTGAGGATTCTCATTCAGTAGGTCTGCGGTGGGAACCTAATATCCTGCATTTCTAGCAAGTTCCAGGGGGAGGAAAGCCCCCTTTGTGTGGTATTAGACTATATGTGAGGTACATACACACACACACACACACGCACACCTTTATTCCTGAATCCAGGAACAATTTGGCCACCGTTGGAAACATCACCATGTCAACTTTTTTAGGCTCCCCATCATCTGGCAGAAGGAAATACTCCGTGTGGTAGTAACGGCAAGACTTTGAAGGTTTATCCATTCTAGACTGTTTCCTATGTTTTTCAACAGAAGATGTAGATTTTCCTCTATGACCTAGAAGACATGGGTTCCGGGAATCTTGTTTGAAGTCTTGTTTGAACCTCACATGAGAAAAGAGACCCAGCGCCTCAGTTCCCAGGGAGGGAGGAAGGAAGGAAGGAGGGAAGGAGGGAAGGAGGGAAGGAGGGAAGGAGGGAGGGAGGGAAGGAGGGAGGGAGGGAAGGAGGGAGGGAGGGAAGGAGGGAGGGAGGGAAGGAGGGAGGGAGGGAGGAAGGGAGGGAGGGAGGGCGGGGGGGGGTGCCTCCCCCCACCCCATGCTGCTCGCCCTGCTTGGGGGCTGAGATGCAGGTCCAGCCCCCTGGCCAGCAGAGGAACAGGGTGTACACCAGACAGCAGGGTGCCAAAATTCAGTGCACAACTCAGAGAAGAAGCGTCTCCTTACATTTTTCACCTGAAGCGCTTTGCCTGCCTCATCGTGGTCTTGGCAGTAAAAACAGTCACCAAGACCATCAGTCAATTCTAAACATGGTATATACATCTAACCAAATAGCATCCAAAGTATGAGGCAACAATGGACAGAACTACAAAGGAGACGCTGAAATTAATCTTCGGGGTGGGGGGTGGGGAGGTTAGTGCAAGAAGAAAAAAAATATGTATGTATCAAAATGTAGAGTTCTTTTCTCTGCCCCTAATCTGGGGGTTCAACCATGTGACTGGCTTTGGCCAATAGAATGCTAGCAGGTAGGAGGTGCTCAAAGAACTGAAGAGTTCTTGGATGGGGGACTTGCCCCCTTAGTGTGCCTGTGTCTTCCCATAATGAAAAGGTGTCTGGATACCCCCAGGTCCAGGCAGAAGGGGAGAGACGCACGGAGCATAGCGACCCCAGGGAGCCCAGCCTGGCCCCACCGACCTGCTCACCCAGAATGAGGGATTCCTGTTCGAAGCCCCTGACTGGGGGAGTCATTTGGGTTTGTGACACAGCACTGGTGTGGCAAAAACCACCAGATGTACCTATGCACTCAGAGATTTGGATTCAATGCATCTTGAGAATCTGTGTTTTCAACAAGGAATAAGGGGATGGGGAAGCCATACCTTAACCTCTTCCCCATGTATTCATCTGCAAAAAGCAAAATACCACCTACTTGTTAGCACTGGGGAGAAGATTAAGCACGTGAAGCCCACATAACCGCTTGCGTGCTGGCCCACCGTGGGCCCCCTAAAATTGCACCTTTCCTGACCTCCGCTGAGGGCACTGGCCACCTCACTTGGGAAAGCCAAGAGAGGGAACAGGTACCCTAAATTTCCAGAAGAAGGTCAATCGTGCACCCCCTTCTTCAGAGGGTGTTGGGATTCTGCTCTAGCGCTTACCAGCAGTCACCGGGAAGGCCAGCGAGATGATGAACTTGCAGGGGACAACTTGCGGCACATCAGAGCAGAAGCTGCTGGCAGCCGCATACGAGCACTCGCTGTTGCACTGGTGGTCGGAATCGGACTCCTGGGCTCCGGCCCTGACCTTCAAGTACTCCTCCATCCCGCACTCGCTGCCGGACTGGTAAAAGCTGCCCATGGAGGACATGGGTCCCATGCTTGCCCTGTCCTCATCTTCCCACTCCCAGGCCTGCAGGGACATTCCGCAGAGCAGCCCACCGGCACAGCACTCCCAGCTGGAAGATAATGAAGGCACTGTGGTCACTACCCTCTGTTCCCAGGAGGCAAGCCCTGCCTCTTTCGGGATAACTCACCCTTCCCCTCCTTCCCTTCCCTTCTCCAGCCTGGGGTGAATGGCCAAGGTCTGGAACACCACCTGGCACACAGGAGGCATGCAATGGTGAGTCACAGAGAATGACAGCTTGCACTCATCATGATAAGCAGCTTCTCCAACGTGCGTCTCTATCCTCCCCCAACCCCTCCCCCTTTCACAAGTCAATCATTGGCACTTTTGTAGTGTCAGCTCCAGGTGAGTGCAATTCCCTAAGAACCATGAAGAACCGGCTTTTCCAATCCGTGGGACCACTGGATGAGCAGTGTCGAAGCAGTTTGCCAGTTGGGGACCCGAGAACCAGGCACCTGGTGAGGTCGAAGGGGGCAAGAACCACCTGGGGGCAAGACACGAATGGGCACTGAGTTAGGGGTTGTTAGGGAATCTGGTCTCGATCACCCAGCACAAGAACCAAGCGGCACTCGGAGATCATGGAAGGCAGGAGGATTATTTTACCCCGGTGGGCTCAGAGGAGAGCATTCTCCAGGGGTCTGAGCTCAAAGGATCAGCAGAGGGAACAATTTATAGCCTGTTACTTCCACATTCCTCATCCATCAGGGGCAGGTGTTTTCTATTCATCCTGTTGGCCATCTTACGGCAGATTTTCCCTATCCTTCCCCCCTTTGATGCCCCTTTAAACAGATCTGTCAGAGTCCTAGTAAGGGAGGGGACCTTGTCTGCCTCCCTAATGGCTGCTACTTCAGCTGCCTCGTCCGCCAGGTGACTTCTCCCTGCAGTGGGCGCATTGACCCCTTGCTAAGGAGGTCCTGGGCTTCCCCCCTTTTAGTGGTAGGATCTTCATCCTTTCGTAGTCCTTTTCCTTTAAAGCAGCAGCTAGGAGGCTGACCTTTTCCTTGTCTTTTTCTTGGCTTCCCCCTTCTCGGCAGTGTCCTCCCCATTCATGTAGATCTTGTTAGCAACCTCGATCAACTGCATGACGTTTGTTCTACCGAAACCCTCAAGTTTTTGGAGCTTCCTTCTGATATCTGGGGCAGACTGGGCCACAAAAGAGGTGTTTACTGTCTGTTGGCTTTCTTGTGCCTTGGGATCAAATGGGGTATAAATGCAGTAAGCCTCGCATAGCTTCTCATAATAATCCCTGGGTTTTCTCCCTTGCTGCTGGGTGATTGAGGATATCTTGGCCATATTCATGGGCTTCTTAGCCCCTGCTCAGATCCCCGGAGGAGAGCCTCTTGGTACCGGTGGATGTGGACTTGTCCTTCTTCTGTAGTGAAGGTCTATGTAGGTTGTTCTTCAGGTGCGGCAGTTCTAGCCCAGGTGCCAGGATCGACAACCGCGGCTGGTGCACGTTCCTCAAGGTATTGCCAAGCTCCTCTCCTAATTATCCGTCTCTCTTCAGTGTTAAAGTGTGGAGCAGCAGTTGGCAGTCTTCCCAAGTTGGTCAGTTGGTCTGGAGGAGGGACTCCATTAGGTTTATCATTGCCTGCGGTTTTTCAGAATATGATGGTGTATTTGTTATGTTTCCAGTTGAGGAGATCAGTAGTGGAGAAAGGCTGGTAATAACGCCATGGAGCGGCCAGGCTGGAGGGTTCCATTTTCATCACGTCTCTCAGGTTTCCCTCGTTCCGGCGTCCCAGCCAGAGCACCAGTCTCTCCTACTGGCATCTGGAGAGCACCTGCACCTGGCCGAGGGTGCCATCTGGCCCCTGGTCCAGGGCAGGGAGGGGAAGGATCTCTGGAGTCCGGAGGTGGCAGACTATCGGGAGCCGGGGGGGGGGGGGTCAGGTGCTGACGGTCTCAGGGGAGCATATGGGGAGGGGCAAAATTGGTTCTTCCTCCAGATCACCGGTGGGAATTTGCAGAGGTTGGGACCTCTGTACCCTAGCCTGTCTCTGTTCATTGCAGGTAAATCGCACTCAAGGGGGGAGGGTTTGGGCAACACCCTACCAAGAGTCGATATATGGGAACTGACCAGGGTAACCTGGGTCTCCAGACGCAGCGGACCATTGGGACATCTAAGGTTCCCTCCGAGGGCCATTCTACCCCAAAAGTGGGCCATTGGGCCATTCCAACTCACATAGGATCCTTAATTTGCTGGGGGGTCATCTTAATTCCATAGTCTCCCAAAAACCCCTTCTCAAAGTTCTCAATCATAGTTTCAAGAACTGTGGGTTTGCTCTGTCCCAACCCCATAATGTTCCCGTAAGGCGGTATCACAAAGACAAAGGGGTAGGGGTGGCCCTTCTAATGAGGGGACCAGTCAGATGCCCGTCTGGCTGTGTCCCAAAAGAACTTAGGTGATGCTTACCCGTAGCAGTCTCAGCTTTGTGACTTATGATGGGAAACTATTCCGATGCTGCCATAGACTGTATGCAATTCACCACCGAGTCGCAGACGGGCCCACTCAGACTCTGTAAGCTTCTGGGGACCTTAAGGGTGCCCACCCGAGGAGCCACAGAATCAAACTCGGCAGGCAAGCCAGACCAAGTCACACATTCACACTCACATACACACCAGAAGTTATTACATTCCCTCCCACAGAATTCCTACAGATGAGACCACTGAGGTCTCCGGGGAGTGATCAGCTCCCCCTTCCACCACTATGGGTGTGCAGGACAGGACAGATTTAGGGCCCAGGCCTTACCGGTTCCCACGTCGGTTCCAGGTCCTCACTTGCCAAGTCTCCTCGAGTCCGCGGGAACCGCGGAGCGGGCAGGGCCAAGGCGACTGAGCTGGAGACTGCGGAAATTCAGGCAGGGCGAGCCTTCTCCCTCGCGATTCCTCGTCCGGTCATCGCCTCGCCGTTTGCCCAAACCGGTGGCAACAACGGGCCAGCGCCGTTGGGTTTCCCGGTCAGGGAACCAGATGTTATGGAATCTGGCCTGGATCACTCGGCGGAAGAACCAAGCGGCACTCGGAGACCTTGGAAGGCAGGAGGTTTATTTTACACTGGTGGGCTCAGAGGAGAGCATTCTCCAGCGGTCTGAGCCCAGAGCATTAGCAGAGGGAACAATTTATAGCCCGTTACTTCCGCCTTCCTCAGCCATCAGGGACAAGTGTCTCCTATTAGTCCTGTCCACCGTCTTACAACAGATTTTCCCTATCAGGCGCAGGGCACAAGCTCAGGGTCCATGAAGGAGGAACTCGGGCTAATGCTTAGAAAGGGGTGCCCAGCGGACGGGCAGGTGGCGGGGGACCTCCGGTACCTGCGACGGGATTCGCTGGGCAGCAGCCTGGGCTCACACCGTGGCGTCAACCGACTCGTACACCCGCTGCACAGAGGCCAGGCGAGAAGGCTCAGAGGAAAGAAGGCTCCGCCCAGGCAGCCAGGCCCGCTGGGCGAAGTCACGCAGTTCTGTTTACAGTTGCTAGGAGACGGGCGAGGCTACGGCCCCAGGGCGGGGCTTCCCTGGGGGCGGGGCTCCTGGAGGTGGGACTTCACTCCTCAGCCCCTGGTCCCTGACCAGGTGCAGACAAGGTTTATCCAAATTCGGAAACTAGCTGGAGCACCTGGGTGGCTCAGTCGGTTGAGCAAATTCGGAAACTAGTTGCCAGCTTGCATTCATTCATTCATTCATCCATCCATCCACTCATTCATTCAATCTTTAAAGAATTCCAGATCTGAACGTGATGCTCCTATTACCCAACTCGCCCTTACCTACAGTACAGGAGACAAAGATCATGGCTCCCCCTATAGGACCATCAGCCCCCCCTTCCATTCTTTGATAAAGGCGAGGGAAGCAATTGGCTCTGAAAACTCTGATATCCCTACTCTACCCCAAACCTCTTTCATATAGACTCTCTGCTTCTGTCGCTGATGTCCTTAAAATACTGTGAGAATTCTGTTTAGTGATCATGAGGCCCAACTCAGAGATGAGGAAACTGAGGCTTAGACTGGTGACACGACTTGCCAGAGGTCACGCAAGTGTGCCTTGCACGGAGGGGCACACTGCAGAGGTAACTGGCAAGAGGGGGCAGGGGCAGGCCTCATGGAAGAGGTGACAAAAGCCAAACTTCGGGATTTGCCAGGGAATGAAAGCAAGAGAAAGTATTCCAGGCAGAGGGAAAAGCCTATGCAAGGGCCCAGAGGGGTGAAGGTGCACGGTGAGTTCAGGGAAGTGATGATGAGGCTGGAGTGGAGGACAGAGGGCCCCTGGTACACAGGTGTGGAGGGTAGGCAGGGATCAAAGACTACAGGCAATGAGGAACCACCTTAGGGTTTCTGTTAAGGGAGGGTACCTCCACTCCACTCAGGTCGCTCAGAGTAGAGAATGGGACCCAAGACTCCACACGTGTAACGGCTGGGGAAACTGAGGCTCTGAGCTCAGATATGACCTACCCATGGTTAAAGAGCAAAACTGTGGCAGAGCTGGGGCTGCCTAGGTCCCCTGCCTCCCACTTCCTGCTCCCTAGACCACCCCCTTCTAGAATACCGCCCACTGACTGGGGCCCTCCAATATTCCTCAGGTTGAATCAGTCTAAAAAACCCCTGAGGCTCAAGAAGGGCTATGAGGGGAAGTCCCCTGGTGGCAGTGAGCATCCTGGAGAGGGGAACTTCAAATCTCCCCACGAAATGCCACGCCACCCTATCATGCTGTGCCGCCAGCAGCCTGGACACCCCCGTCCACACACCAGCAAGTGCTGAAGAGACACACACAGGTTGGAAGGAAAGAAGGTTTCGAGGATACACCGGCTCCCAAAAGGCCCCATTAATAAGGGCAAGTCGGGGCACCTGGGGGGCTCAGTCGGTGAAGCGTCTGACTTTGGCTCAGGGCATGATCTCACAGTTTGTGAGTTCGAGCCCCGCATCGGGCTCTGTGCTGACAGCTCAGAGCCTGGAGCCTGCTTCGGATTCTGTGTCTCCCTCTCTCTCTCTGCCCTTCCCCTGCTCACTCGCTCTCTCTCAAAAATAAATAAACATTAAAAACATTTTAAAAAGTAACAAATAAGGGCAGGTCAGTGACACCATCCTCCCCTGCACAGACAGCAGGCCTCAGGTCCGCCTGCTGGCCTGAGGCTGGTTTCTCTCCAAAGTCAATCTCCCCAGCCTCTCCTGTGGTGTGGACAGCTCTGAGCTCAGAATTGAGAGGCCACAGGCCTTAGACAAAGGGCCATTGCCTGGTCCCCAGGGTATATATACACCAGAATCACCCAGGAATGTGTCAAAACTTCAACCCCGAGGCTTCACTACAGACGTTCAGAACTGATTCTCCAGGAGTGGGACTTGGGAACCAGTAACAGACTGGATTCTCCAAAGACGGCCACCCACTCCCCCTACAGAGTGATGTTGGACTCCTGCCATCCAATGGTAGGTCTAGTCCCTCCCCCTGGGACCCAGATAGACTTTCTGCGACCACCTCAGCCACCAGAGTGTGGCAGACATGACACTGTAACTTCCGAGGCCAGTTCATAACAAACCCCATGTATTCCTGCCTTGTTCTTTTGAGGAGCTCACTCTGAGAACTCGGCCATGGGTGTTGTGAGGAAGCCCAAGCAGCCACATGGAAAGTCCACGTGGAGATGTTCTGGCCAGCAGCACCAGCGGAGTTCCAGGCTGCCTCCCAGCCTCAACCACCGGACGTGCTAGAGTGCCAGACTTCAAATGATTCCAGCTCCCAGCCCTTGAGCCACCCCAACGGTCACTGTATATAATAGAAACCAGCTGTTATCACCAAACGCTCCCCACATTGCAGATTTATGACCAAAGTAAATTATTGTTGTCTTAGACCACTAAGGTTTAGGATGATCTGTTGCACAGTAATACATAACTGGGCGGTGATTGGGTGGCTCCGTCGGTTAAGCATCCGACTTCAGCTCAGGTTATGATCTCGCGGTTCGTGAGTTCAAGCCCCACGTTGGGCTCTGTGCTGACAGCTTGGAGCCTGCTTTGGATTCTGTGTCTCCCTCTCTGTCTGCCTCTCCCACACTCATGCTCTCTCTCTCTCTCTCTCAAAAATAAACATTTACAAAAAAGTTAAAAAATAACTGGAACAGACCCCGTATTTTTTGAAGTTGCTCCACCCAGATTCTATTGCACGGCCAAGGTTTAGAACCACTGCCCTGAGAGAAATGGTGTCTAGGTCAAGACCTAGAGCATCATGGGATGGGGTAATGGCAAAGGTGTGCTAGCTGGTACTCGTGAGAGGTGGGTCCACAACCTCACCTCAATAAAGATGCCTTCAGGACAGGCAGAGTCAAAGCAAAGAAAAAAGGGTATGTGTTGCAGTTTATTGCTATATAACAAAGCATCCCAAAACTCAATGGCATCAAACGACAGCCACTGTTGTTTTGCACAGTTCTATAGATCAGTGACTCTTCACTGGTATGGCCTGGGCTCGCTCACTGGGCTGGATCATGTGTATCAACACGGCTGGGAGGTCCAAGATGGCCTCACACGTCTGGCAGTCGGTGCCCTTGGCTGGGGTACCTCAATTCACCCCCCCTCTCCCTCCATGTGGCCCCCCACGCCCCACCAGGCTGGGCTGGCTTCCTCAGATGGCATTCTCAGGGCAGGGTTCTAAAAAAGCGAAGATGCAAGCTATAAGGCCTCTTGAGACCGAGGCTGAGGAAATAGGACAGCGTCATTTCTGCCATGTCCGTTGACCGGAGCAAGTCACAAGGGCCGGCCAAGATTCAAGGGGATGGAGAACAGACTCCACCTCTGGATAGGAGGAAGGGCAAGGCCACACTTCAGAGAGGGATCCCATGGGTGGGAGCGATTTGAAGGCGTTCAATCGCTTACTTCTTCCTCCCAGGGTAGGGGAGTCCCAATGCTTTCCATGGGCATCTAGAAGGCTTTCTGAAGTTCTCCTAAGCCTCTGGCAGAGTATGCCTGTTTGGGGAAAAGCTGCACCCACCTTCTTCTTGCCATCTCTAACCCCCCCCCCTTTAAACAGCTCTATTGTGGTATATCTTATAAAATGCACCCATTTCAAGTGTAGAGTCCAGTGATTTTTGATAACTTTACCAAGTGATGAAATCAACCATCTCCCTAATAAGGCCCTTCATGCACATTTACAATTAATCTCTGTTCCCAGCCCCAGGCCCAGGCAACCATTAATCTACCTCTGCTTCTAAAACTTTGCCTTTTCCGGACATTTCATATAAGTGGAATCATATGTTACATGGTCTGGCTTTGTGACTGGCCTCTTTCACTTACCATGTTTTTGAGGCTCGTTCGCGCTATAGCATGAATCAATACTTCATTCCTTTCTGTGGCTAAATAATATTCCATGTGTGATTGACCACATTTTGTTTATCCATTCATCCCTCAATAGACATTGAGGCTGAATACATAGATATTTATGAAAAATGCTGCCATGAACATTCCCATGAAAGTCTCTGCGTCATCAGATGTGTTCATTTCTCTTGAGTAGACACTTGGAGTAAAATAGCTCAGTCATGTGGTAGTGGTGTGGGGAACAAAGGCAAAGAAAAAAAATAAATTTCCTTAAAACTTACAGCCCATTGACAAGTCCTTGAGACAAGCAGTGTGACCTTCCTCTTGGAGCTCAGATGCCTCAATGTTAATACTTTGCTAAGAGCAAAAGGCAATCTTTGCGTAACGTTATTCTGACCTCCAAGATCCCTTTCACATATAAAAATTCCTTTTTTTTCCAAAAAAATTTGGAAACTTCCTTTATCTCTACCCCCCAAGATATATGTTAACAATCCTCCTCCAAGCACGTGGCCCCCTGATATACATCCGAAGGGTCTCATGACTGAGGTTTTACTAGACAGTAGTAAATGACCTTTTCCTAACAACAGTTAGTCCCTCAAGATCCTGGAAACCTTGCTTCCAAATTCCTCAGAGTCTTATGCTATCCCTAACCCCCTCCCAAGTTGAATCAGTCACTCCCTACAATCCCAGTGCAGCTCTTTCTGCCCTCGGGTCCTGTGCCTGAGCTTTAATAAAACCACCTTTTTGCACCGAAGATGTCTCAAGAATTCTTTCTTGACTGCTTGCTCCAAACCCCGACATCTCCACATCAGTAGTTTCGTGTTTTTCTCTTTGAGAAATTGCCAAACCGTTTTCCAAAGTGGCTGCACCATTTCACATTCCCACCATCATAGGATGAAGGTTCCTGGTCCTCTACATCCTCCAGAAACAATTTATTGTCTGTCGAACTTATTATAGCCATTCTCATGAGTATGAAATAGTATCTCATTGTGGTCAATATCAAGATCAATAATGATATTGAGATCTTTTCATGGACTTACTAGCCCTGATATCCTCTTTGGTAAAATGTCTGTTCCTGTCTTTCGCCCACTTTTTGATTAGATTGCCTTACTGAGTTGTAGGAGTTTTTTGTAAAGTCGGAATACAAGATGTTTATCAGGCTTATGTTCTGCAAATATTTTCTCCTGGTCTCCTGCTGGTCCTTTTATTTTCTTAATGGCGTCTTTACCATTGCAGTTTGAAGTGCAAACGTTTTGAATTTTGATGAGGCCCAATTTACCAATTTTTTTTTCTTTTTGGGATCATGCATTTGTTGTTGTATCTAAGAAACCTTTGGCTAGCTCAGTCCGATTTTTACTAGAGAGAGGAGTAAAACTTGGTGTCTGAACCCTAAGCAAATCACTAACCAAGACTCCTGAAAATATAAAAGCTTTGTCACTGAAAATGATGGCTCCCAGACATTCCCAGACACACTGGGGGGGGGGGGTGCTGTACAGAATGACAAACGCTGCTGTACAGAATGACAAACGCTTTCTGTAAAATGGTTCGACAATATCGGGAGCTTATTAAATGTGCAAACTCCTTGACACAGTAGGAAATCACTCAGGATAGTTAACAGTGCACAGTGTTGTTTTAATGGAGAAAAAAAAAACCCAAACCACTTGATGTGCATCCATGGGGGGGCGGGGAGAAATGATGAAACACCTCGTGGCTCCTAAGAGGCAACATGAAGCAGTCTCAAGAACGTTTGCAAAGGAATATTTATTAATGATGGTAAGTATAGTCGATGTGTAAGGAAAGATCCCAGCAAGATCATTTCAACTGTGTTTGTCTAGGTTGAGTTTAATGAGGGACAATTCACGTCCTGGAAAACTCATCCTTTTCAGTGCTTTGACAGATGTATACAATCCCATAACAACCAGCTCAGTGAAGTCCTTTCATGCCCAAATGCAGGGAAAACGCCTGGAAATAAATACATCAGAAGAATCTACAGTCCCCTCTGACGGCGGTGATTTTTGCTGTTCAGCATTTTTCTGGGCTATTGAAAGCCGCTTTAGACAATATACTTTTTGAAATGGCTCAGACAACCCTGAAGTGACTTCAGAAAATCATCTCTCTGCCCGGGGCCCCTGCTCTCCCCCACGCAGATACACACCCATCCCCCAGCCCAGACAAAAGGGCACAGGAGACCTCTGAGTTTGCTCACTTAGAATCTTAAACAAAAACCTTGTGGGTCCAAGCGGGATGATTTCAGGGGTGCCTGGTAACCCTGCCCTGCAGTCAGACGGCCCTGACGGCGCACCATTATCAAACCCTGACTCCCAGGCCCCTGCTGCACGGAGGGGGGCAGAGGCCCGGGCAACGCTCCACGGCAAGATATTTAAAGGCTTTCTTTTCAGTGTCAACCAGCCCAGGAACACTACCGTTCGAAGGATTCTGTCGCCAAAAGCAGTCCCCAGCTGCAGTGACGGGGGTCAGGCCGGCCGGGCCAGCTCCCAGCACTAACGTGAAACCAAATCCCATTCAACTGCAGAAATGGGACTCAGAAGTCCAGAGCCACATTCCAGAGTCCTGTTCTGCGCAGCAAACCCCCAAGACCGGGGGTGGGGGGTGCTCCGGGTCCAGAAGCTTCCACGGTCCAGCTGGGGACCCAACCGACTACCAACAGGCGGAGTCTCACTGATTCCAATGTGGCTGGGTCAAAGGACACCGAGTCCCCACCCATGCCAGCTAGAGACGGCCTTCCCACTCAATGCAATGAGTCCGCATGTTCGTACAAAACAGCATTCGTAGTGCCTGGCTTTGCGAACACTCAGGCCTCACGTGAGGCCCACCAATAAATAACAACGTGGTGTGATCGCTGCCTTTAAAAAAATACAAATAAAAAATATACGTAGCATTTGTAGGCCAGGAAAATCTGTGGAAGGTGACAAATGACACCACACCCAGGGGGGACACGGGAGGAGCCAGCTGAGATGGGGAAATTGCAGAACCTCTCCTTTGAGTGTGCCTGACACTATTCTGGGGCAACAGACAAGTTGTTGCTGCCCTCATGGCTGACTGACAACCTAGTACAGGCAGACAGACAACACACAGAGGCGAGACAGCCTGTCAGAGGTTCAGAGTGCTTTCGACATCCCCAGAGGCCTCCCTGAGGAGGTGATGTTGTAGCAAAGGCCTTGAAGGTGGGGGGCTGTAAAGAGCTGAGGGAAACAGATGCAAATACCCTGTGGTGAGTCAGAAGAGCAGCGAGGAGGTCAGGGAGGAAGGCGATGGCAACAGCTGAGGAATGTGGGCCGACTATAGGGGGATGGGGAGGACTTTGCCTCTAGTCCCTGTGAGAGGGAAAGACTTAGTGGGCCGTGAGCAGAGGAGGGATCCTCCAGCTATAAAACAGACTGTAGGAGTCCAAGGGCAGTTCTTAGGGGAGCCTGTTGCAATAATACAGAGGAGAGATATTGGGGGGTTGGCCCGGAGTGGCACCAGTGGAGTGGGCTGAGGGAGTCAGATTCGGGATGTGTTCTGAGGGTGGAGCACTGGACAGCTGGACAGACTAGACACGGGGTGGGAACACAGAAGAACAAAAGACACCAGGGACTTGCTGAGGAAGACTCAGGGAGGCATGACCTGAGATGGAGGCTGCAGGAGGCCAGGATTGAGACCATCCGTATTACCTAACCCATCAAGAAACATAGGAAAACACAGTTGGTGGGAAGGTAAATGGGGCAGCCATTTTGAAAACCAGTTGGGCAGTCCTCAAAACTTAAACATAAAACTACCATCCAGTGAGGCGCCTGGGTGGCTCCGTCGGTTTAAGTGGCTGACTCTTGATCTTGGCTCAGGTCATGATCTCACGGTTGTGAGATGGAGCCCAGCATCGTGCTCTGTGCGGACAGCGTGGAGCCTGCTTGTGATTCTCTCTCTCTCTCTCTCTCTCTCTCTCTCTAGGCTCCTCCCCTGCTCATGCTCACTCTCGCTCTCTCTCTCAAAAATAAACAAATGAACATTTAAAAAAAAATACCATCCAAGCAGCAGTCCCGCTCTAGGTCTACACAAGAGAAATGAAAACATGTCCAAACAAAAACGTGCCCATGAATGTTCACAGTTCCCACAAAAGGTGGGAACAACCCAAATGTCCATCAGCCGATGAACAGAGAAGCAAAAACACAATCTATCCACACAGGGGGGTAGGACTCAGCCATAAAAAGGAAAAAAGTACTGATCCATGCTACAATGTGGGCGAACCTTGAAAACATTATTGTTAATGTTTTCAAAAAGGAGCCAGTCACATATCGTATGATTTCATTTACACGCAATGTCCAGAAGAGACAAATCTATAGACACAGAAAGCAGTGGTTGGCCAGCTCTGGAGGTTGGGGGTGGAAGGTGGAGATGTAGAGAATGAGCTAAGCAGTACAAAGGTTTTTGGGAAACGGGTGATGAAAATGTCCTGAGGTTAGATTGTGATGGTTATATACTCTACAAATGCACTACAAGCATTTACTTATACCGTTAAGTGGGTGAATTTTATGGCATGTAAATGGTAAATAAGGTATGTCCTCCCTGGAAAGAAAGGAAGAGAGGAAGGAGGGAAGGAAGGAGGGAAGGAAGGAGGAAAGAATGAAGTAGAGAAAGAAAGAAAAAAGGAAGGGAGGGAGGGAGGCAGAGAGAGACAGAAAGGGAGGGAGAGAGAAAGAAGTCACCTTGTCAAAAAGAGAAATGTTATAGCAAAGGCTAAACATCTTAGATCGCCAGAAAGAACCACTAAATCAGTTTTGAATCCTCCCATCTCTCTCTATGCATTTATGCACATGTCTTTACAGGAAATATTCACTACAGTTCTGTGTGGTTTTGTTGTTGTTAGGTAAGTCATAACATTGTACATAATTGGCTGCAACTTGCATAGTTCACTCCTCCTTTTTTGGTGATTCACTGCAGCTGACACGCTGATGGGCACCAGGTTGTCTCTAGTTTCTCAATATTATAAACAATGATGCAGTGAACATCCTGTGCACATGCATTTTTCTAAAGTAGGAGCCAAGAAGTGGAACTGATATAAAACTTTTTGTCAAAATGCTATTACTTTTATAAAAAAATTATATATATATATATATATATATGTCCAAAATAGCTGAGGTGAAGCATCTAAGTCCTTCCCTTGGGCAAAATCTTCAAGAATGAGTAGGAATTTACCAAATAAACTGCTGATTCTGGGATACTGCATTAGAGGAGACAGAATTTTAGTGCCTTTTCAAATTCCGGGATTTAGCATTTAAATTGCTAGGGTTATACACAAGTCCACATTCTGCCCATCTTAAAGCCAAGGACAGTTGAATAAAGTCTGCCTCTTGCTCCAACATGGCTGGATAACCAGTCCCAGTGCAGGTAACAGGTGCATGACATCTCACTTGTGAAAAAAGAAAGGAAAACAGCCTGGACCTCCCCAAGAGGGTGGTTTTTCTTTCACCTGCCAGAAACGTGTTGTAAGGCACCAGAGAAAATGTTGGCCAAACAACCTATTACCCCAGAGATGGAACTCGGGTCGCAACGCCAACTCACTATCCACGGGCACCAAGGGTGAGGGCTGGAAAACCACTTTTCTATCCCCGCCCCCACTCCCAAACACACACAGCTTAGAGAGCGAAGGTCTGTCCATCTCAGATCCACTTCTTGCGGGGGGGGGGGGTGGAGATGCCCCTAAAGCAGTCCATTTACTTCTCCAACCTGCGTCTCCTCTGCTCTTTTTACCGCGTGAGGCTCCTTGCACCATCGACGGCGGAGCGACGTGTGAGCTTAAGAACCCAGTATCTGAACACGCGGGGAGAGGAGCTTCTCTGCACCTGCGCGGAGAGAGGGCTATCCTCCAAAGACCTTCGGAGGAGAAGGGGTGGCGTGACAGTGGGCTCGGGGACACGCCCCCAGCAACCAACCCAGGCTGCCACTCTCGCGTCTCGCTCCGGCGTCCACGCCTCGCGCCTGTCCCCGGGGAAACTCTCAGCCCAGGGCGGGTGGGGCCCAGGGTGAGGGAGCTGAAAGGCGACAGAGCCAGGAGTGGGAGGGAAAGAGGAGACGCCAGGAACGCCTCCGGAGTGGTGAGGGGAAGAGAGCGCGGGGGTCACCGGGAGAACAGAGAGAGGGACCGGGCCCCCCACCCCAGCCCCCTCCAAACCACCCCGGGAAACACAGAGGACCCTCCAGGCCGGCGCAGCTGCTGGACACTGCCCTCCGCGCGGCTCCAACCAGACCGCGACCGCTAAGCCCCTCCCTTCGAGGAGCTCTGGGGCCGCCCCTGGAAGTGGCGGGGCGGAGGGACCCGAGGAGCGACGCTCGGCGGCGATGGAGCCGGGCGGCGCGGGCCTGGAGGCCGGCCTGGAAGGCGCGGCGGGCGACCCGTACCGGCGACCCGCGCGGCGCACCCAGTGGCTGTTGAGCGCCCTGGCGCACCACTACGGGCTGGACCGCGGCGTGGAGAACGAGATCGTGGTGCTGGCCACCGGCCTGGACCAGTACCTGCAGGAGGTCTTCCACCACCTGGACTGCCGCGGCGCCGGCCGCCTGCCCCGCGCCGACTTCCGCGCTCTCTGCGCCGTGCTGGGGCTGCGCGCCGAGGGGGCCGCCGCCGGGGAGGCCTCCGGGGATGCGGCCGCCCGAGACCCGAAGCCCGGGGGTGCGGCCGCCGGGGACGCGGCCGCCGGGGTGGCCACCGCCGGGGACGCAGATGCGGAGGAGGAGGCGCGCCTGGCGCTGCGCGCGGAGCCGCCCGAGCTCACCTTCCGCCAGTTCCACGCGCGCCTCTGCGGCTACTTCGGCACGCGCGCCGGGCCCCGGCTGCCCCGCGGCGCCCTCAGCGAGCACATCGAGACGCAGATCCGCCTGCGCCGCCCGCGCCGCCGCCGCCGCGCGCCCCGCGCGCCGGGCCCTGATGGCGGCCCCGACGGCCCCGACGGCAGCCGGGACGGCGAGCGCCTGGCGCGGTTGGAGGAGGAGAACGGCAGCCTGCGTGAGTTGGTGGAGGACCTGCGGGCCGCGCTGCAGAGCAGTGACGCGCGCTGCCTAGCGCTGCAGGTGCGCGCCGGCGCCGAGGGACGCGGGCGGCAATGGCTGCTTGGGGGCGAGGGTCGTTTGACCGGCCGGGACCCGGCAGAGGACGTGGAACAGGGGGGAGAGGGCGGCCCCACTCCGCTTGGGCTCGCTTGCACCCTGTCCCTATCCCACCCCGTTGCGTTCAACCCCCCCTCCCCGCCCCAGCCCTCGTCTTCCCCTCACCCAGCCCACCTCGGAAACCGCTGCCACACCCAGATCACCAACCCACCGTCTCCCCGCCCTCACTGTCTCTTCTTGCCTCTTCTAACCCGGCGGTTGCATTCTCCCAGGAAACCCGGGCCGGCGCACACATTCAGTCATTAAACAGGCATCTTGAGCCCGCAGTGGTGCCAGGTTATGGGGTGGGGGGAGATGTTAGGAGATAAGGGGTGAAAGGGGCCCTGTCCCCACCCTGAAGGAGCTCCCTGCCTAATGGGGTAGACCAGCAGCTCATTGGATCGTTCGGCAATATTCATGGGCCTCCCTCAGGGCCAGGGCCTGGTGTCCAGGTGCTAAATAGGTGGTGTCGCTGTTCATCAGGCAGTCGCTGGCCACCGAATGCCTGTGGGGGTCAGGCCGTCTCTGGGATATTGAGAAGGAAGTAGTGAGTGAGATATGGACCCAGCCCCAGCAGCTGAGATTCAGTCAACAACCACTTCAACGCTGTGCCCAGCCCTGTGCCAGGGACGTAGGGGCGGGAGGAGGAAAAGAACAGCCTGTGCCCCAAGGAAGCAGAGGGCAGGAGGGAGCTGACTTGTATTAGCCCCGCTCTGCACACTGCCCAGTCTCCAGCCCTGAGTGGCAGAGGGGTGGCAAGCTGCTGTCAGCTTGGACAAGCTGCCCGTAGCTATGGACCAGGCGGGGGCCGGCAACCAGGGAGCACCAGAGAGGCAAAGGGTGGGAGTGCCGAGTAAGAGTGTCCAGGATCATTCATTCTTCAGGTATTTATTGAGCACCTACAGTGTGCCACGCCTGGTTTAGGCGTCAGGGACACGGTTTTGAGACAGACAAAACCCCATCCTCAAGAACAGTTAATTGACCAGACCCCCGGAGAAGTCCAGAAACACCTTCCTGAGGCGCTTATATTGATTGTTCCTAGGGATGGGGCTCGGAGGAGCCACAGAGGGTTGAACGCCACCAATGCAGGCGATGCCACCAAAGCAGGGAAGAGTCGTAACGTGTGGGAATTCACTGGTGCCCCGCAAAGAGGAGGATGTGGGTGTTGTGGCCCAGTCTCCATCGCCCAGGAAAAGCGGGCTAATCAGAGCTCCCGTCTTATTGGGATCATTGCGAGGAATTAACCGAGTTCGGACAAGCCCGGGAGCGGTAGGCAGTGCGCGCAATAAACGTGCACCGTCGGTGCTCCCGGGGGCGTGGGACTGGTGGGCGCAGCGAGGCGCTCACCGCTGTCCCCGCGGCCCTGTCCCCGCAGGTCGGCCTCTGGAAGAGCCAGGCAGGCGTGCAGGAGGCAGGGCGCATCGGGCCCGAGGCGGCGGCGCGGGAGCTGCGGCAGGTGCGGGGCGCCCTGGCGGCGGCCGAGGCCCGCGCGGGGCGGCTGCGCCAAGGCCAAGCTGAGGTTCGGCGGCGCGCGGAGGAGGCCCGGGAGGCGGTGCTGCGCAGCCTGGGCCGCGTGCGCGAGCTCGAGGTGCTGGCGAGACAGGTGCCCGGCCTCCAGCGCTGGGTGCGGCGGCTGGAGGGCGAGCTGCGGCGCTACAGGTGAGCGTGGGCGCGCGGCCCTGGGGCCCCAAATCAGCTCCGGGTCCCCCACCCCCCAGCCCAGGGGCGTGCCTCCTCCCCGCACACACGCTGGTTCGAACTGCGTCCGTTTGCTCTCGCCTTCACTTCGTGTATCCCTCCCCTCGCTCGGCTGTCCTTCCATTTCTTGCGACGTCGATCCAGTCCGTCACTTGCTCTCCACCCCCGCGACCATTCCCGGGCCTGTTCGCCCGCAGAGGCCTTCCACTTGCCCGTGCGTGGGTCGCAATCGGACATAGTTATTCGTATTCGTATTCGTTCTTTGATCAACAGTGATGATGATGATGGTGGTGGTGATGGTGACGATGGTAGCTAACAGTTGATGAGTCCTTAACGTGCGCCTGACCCTGAGCTAACTAAGCACTTTAGTGGCCCGACTGAAACCTCACAAGCAGCCCTGTGGCATAGGTACCAGCTCATCCCCATTCTCAGATGGGGAAACAGATGGACAGCGATCCCTTGGGCCAGCCCCACCAGGCAGGAAGCCGGGCTTGAGACCAAGTTTAAATCCGAGCAGGGCCTCTGCCACATGTGTGACCTTGCCCAAGTCGCTGCCCCCTGTTGGAGCATCTGTTTCCCATCCGGTAGAACAGAGTGGAGTCCTTGCCTGCCAGAGTGGCTGTGAAGAGGGCCTGAGGTCCTGTCTCGCTCGCAGCAGGTGCTCAGTGAACAGCCCCCTCTCCCTTTGGAACCACAAGGCACCGCTGCCTGCCTGACCTCCATGTTTACTGAGCACTGACTGTATACAGAGTCTATACCAGGTACGAGGAGGGTGACTGGGGGCAAGATGGCCCCAAACCCCTGCCCTGGTGGCCACTATCGGGCCTGTGAGATCATGCGATGAGACGCAAGGTAGCCGGCTGGCGGAATGCTGTGGGGGGAAGGGTGGCCTCGGCCAGCACCTGAAGCGACAGCCACAGCCGGAGCTGTGAGCTGAGACTAGGATGTTACTGGGAAGATGGGCCAGGGAGAGGGGGAGGAGAAAAGAGGGAGAGAGACGTTAGGAAATGGGAATTGTATGGACAAAGCCCTGAGGCAAGAGGACCCCTGGCACATTCCAGAAACTAAAAGGAGGCCAGAGTGCCTGGAGGCAGAGGCCAGGCCATCCAGGGCCTGGGGCCTTGTGTCAGGGACTTCGATCCTTCCCCCAAAGAGAGCATGAAAGACTTCAGCAAGATGGGCAGGAACAGATTTGCATTTCAAAAAACAGTGGGGGGGGGGGCTGCCGTGGTGACAAAGAGATGGAGGGGCTGCGGTCCTCCTCCAGCCAGAAAGGAAAGTGGTCTGGCCTAGGCTGGTGGGCAAGGCAACCAGAAGGGGAGGCTTGGAACCTCGCCCCTCAGAGGAGGAACCTCCTCCTTGACTTCAGAGGGGCTCACAGCTGGGAGATGAAAGGACCCAATGTGGAGAGAGGCCTCCTCATGGAGGCCACTCTGGGCCAGCCTCGTGCAGCTCCAAATGTTTGGATAGTCACTTCCTGTTTGCATAGCTGATGGGCTGGAGAGCCAAGCTGGTCGGCTTCGGGTCTGTGTCCAGCCTTGGAACTTTCTCCAAGAGGAGAAAGGAAGGGTCTCTTCTTTGTTTTACCTGAAAGGAACTGTCTCCCACAGCATGACTATAGATAGGAGCCACTGCAAACGTTGGGATCGCCCTTTACACTAGGAGAGGTGGGTTTGTACCCATGGCACCACATAACCCTCACAAGAACTGTGCCAAGGTAGAGGTTTTGTCCCCATTTTACGGATTGTGGGAAGCGAGGCTCTGAGAAGTGAAGTAATACACCCAAGGCCACACAGCTAGCAAGTGGAAAAGTAAGGTCAGCCTGCCCCTACCTCCCGTATTTTCTTTCTTTCCTTCTTTCTTTCTTTCTTTCCTTCTTTCTTTCTTTCTTTCTTTCTTTCTTTCTCTTTCTTTCTTTCTTTTTCTTCCTTCCTTCCTTTTTTTCTTTCCTTTCTTTCCACTTTACCTTTTTTTGTGGACTCACAGTCACAAGATGGCTGACACACCTCCAGGCCTCACGTCTACCGTCCAGGTATCAGAAGAAGAATGGGCAATGTTGAGCGTGGGGCGGATTTTCTTCAAGTGAGCTTTGGCTTTGTATCCAGGGAGACCTACCCCTTCCCCACCAGAACGTGCCCCTCCATCTCCTGGGCCAGAACCATGTCATGTGGCCATTCCTATATACAGGAGAGTCTGGTCATACTGATGCCCCAAAGAAAACTGGGTTCTCTTGGTGAGGAAAAAGAGGAGATGTTGCAGAGGCTCCGAGGAGATGCCTGGGGATCGAGGAAACCGAGGAGCGGAGAATGAGCGACACTGTGCGCAGGTCACGGTGACTAGGAGGTGGCTCTGTCACCTGTCTCCCTGCCCCTATAAAAACACGCCCCCTAAACCATGCCCAGCCCCAGGAGGCAGACCTCCTCTGCCTGTTTTCTATGATCAGAGTTTGTGGGCCGACTTGCCCCAAAGCTTTCCTTCTTTGAAGGAAAGGGCAGGGGGCGGAATAGCCAAGGACACGCGTTGAGCATCACGTGTGTGCCAGGCATGATGCCCAACACATTCCCCATGTTAGTTCAAATTAGCCCCTGGACTGGCCTCAGAGAAAGGTATTATTATTATCCGCACTTGCTAGATGAGAAAACCAAGGCCAGAGAGGAAGCGACTTGCCCGTGTGGCACAGCAAGTGACAAGACAGGATCCAAGCCCCAGCCCCAACAGCCCCAGCCACATATCCCAGGTCAGTCCAGCAACACGCACAAGTCCTCCAGGGCTCCCCACCCGCCCCGCCCCCCAGAAACACCTGCAGGAATGTCACAGCCTGCAGAGGGGCCGTGGGCTACAAGGTCACCTCTGCTTTTGCATGACCAGTGTCAGGAACTCAGGTGTCCCTCTGTGGCATTGGGCCTGGAGGAACTTGGTGGGTGGAAAAAACCAAAACCCCCAAAGACCAGAGCCCCATCACGCCCTCTTAAGTGACATTGCTCTGGAATGCCTCCAGGTATCCTGCAGATGTATCTTTGGGGAGAAAAAGCACAGTGACTGAAATCCATGCTGGGAATGACAGCTTGAAGCCATGTGGTTAGCATGAATGACACTTCTCCAGCACTGTCCCAGGAACTGACACACTCTGACCTCATAACCTCTGAGGTTGGTATCTGAGCCACTTTTTTTCAAATGAGGAAGCAGAGCCCTGGGGGTGGTCCCCTAACCAGACCTTGGCCGTTCCGGGGCCCTGGTGAGTTTCCCAGCTGCGAGCAAATATCCTTTCCCTTCCTCTGCCGTCGCCCTAAAATGATAATCTCGGTGACTCCCTTTCTGGTTCCCCGAACTCCCATTTACTTCTTTTTCAAACCCGCCCATTCTTTTTCATGCCGTTCGGTCCTTGTGTTGTGGATCCTATCCTGTCCTTCATTTCTTCCCCTCTGCTCTTCTGTGGCGATGACAAGTTCTCCGTGTGCCTTGTGATCGTCAATGGCGAGCCCATATGTGGCAGAAGCCGTGATCCTGGAGAACCCCCCCATCCCCAGGGCTGTGGGGTTCCCTTCAGACCTGTTCCCCCATCCGCCTCCACCATTGCCTGACTCGGGGCCGGCTTTTAACTTAAGTTCTCAGCTTGAAGCTTCGTCACTACACGGGTCGAGAAAAGTTGAGTCCCTATATAGGGACAACATCCCAAGGCCAGTAAGTGGGGTTTTTCTCACCTCTGGTCACGGATGAGACAGCCCCTGGCTGGCACCCGGCTTCATGTGGGAGTCTCCTTGAACGAACTCGCCAGATGAGGTCTTCTGTACCTGTGCCTCTTGTGCATTAGAACCCCAGCCCTGGGGCACTGCGGTGGCTCAGTTGGTTAAGCACCTGACTCTTGATTTCAGCTCAGGTCATGATCTCAGGGTTGTGAGACCGAGCCCTGTGTCCAGCTCTGAGCTGCTCTCCCCCCCGCCCCCCTGCTGGACTTCTCTCTCTCAAAAAAACAAAAAACAAAACAAAAAAAAAACCCAGTCTTGACCGTCCTGACTCCTCTGTGGGCATTTCAGTTCCATCTCCTGCTCCCCATGCAAGCTCCTTCTTGTTTTTGACCTGGGCTCCATACTCTCTTAAATGGTTATATTTTATCCAGTTCTGCTACATATTGGTACATAGAAAGGGGCACCTGAATTCACCATCCTGACCGGGGACCTAAGAGAACAGACGGGAAATAGTTAAGCAATTGAGGATGCTCACTTATCAGTGTCACGTTTTCTACGCACCTTCCGTGGAGGAAGTGGACATGTCGGGACACAGGAATGGCACGGACGTGTCTGCTGCTCTGGGGCCTGGGGGGAGCGGGCCACAAACACGCATGTTAGGATACAAATGTGCCGTGTGCAGAGGGGCCCCAAGGGAAGAACTTGTTTTCACAGCTGTGGGAGTCAGTCCCAGACCATACGGAATCAAAGGGGTCTTCAGGCCTCTGGGAACAAGATGAAAACCCAGGGGCTCACCTGACCTGGCCCAGTCTGCCAAGAAGGATAATCTGTGCCGTCACAGCTCCATCAGCCACCGGGCTCCTGCTTCCCACGGCTGGTCACCACCTCATCTCAAACAAGAGACTCGGCTCTGCAGACCCCGCAAAACAGTCCCTCCTCCCAACACACTTTTGAGCAGAGTAGACCTTACCAATGATGGCAGAAGAGAGAGATTGCGGTGATCGTTGTATGTGAATATTTGACATCCCCATTCATCAAATGTCATTTAACCCCACATCCAACCAGGGTGTTTCACTGTTACTTCTCCTGGTCTACACCAAGCCACCCTCCACCTTTTGCTTCTCTGTTTTCTCTTTTTTTTTAATTTGTTTTAAACATTTATTCATTTTTGAGAGGGAGATAAGAGTGCGAGTGGGGGAGGGGCAGAGAGAGAAGGAGACACAGAATCCGAAGACAGGCTCCAGGCCTGTGTGTCAGCACAGAGCCCGACACGGGGCTCGAACCCACGAACAGTGAGATCATGACCTGAGCCGAAGTTGGATGCTTAACCCACTGAGCCACCCAGGTGCCCCTCTGTTTTCTCTTTCTTCCCATCAGCCACCTCTCTTAGATGAGTGCCTGAAAGCCTGACTCTAACTCACTTGTGTTCAAAAAGAAGGTGGGAAAGTCTAGGGATGCAGCTTCAGGCATGGCTGGATCCAGGTGCTCAAACAATGTCACCAGAATAGAGAAGCTCTGCTGCTCTCTCAGGGAAAGTTCTTTCTCCTGAGCCTTTGGGGCACTTACCTCTTCAAAACTCTTAAGTCCAGTAGAAAGATCACCTCTCGTCTGAAGACATCCCACTGAAGTCCTGGAACTGGAAATCATTGAATCAGCTTGGGAACATATTCATCCCTGAACCCATCAGAGGTGAGGGACAGGGGGCGGGGAACAAGAAGATTTGATGTTCCGATTGGCCAAACCTTAGTCACATGCCCACTGCCGGAGGCACAGCCAGCCCCCTCGGACTCTGGGACTGAGCCCCCCCCCTCCAGAGAATTAAGGAGGAACACATCTGACATGTGTTAAACAACGCGTATCCCCCACCCATGCCTCTCTCTGGTGCTTGCAGCCCAAATCCCCCTTCTGGTCTTGAAAACTAGGCCTGGGCAGGCAGCCTGGACAGGGGCTGAGCTCAAACTTACGGAAAAGAAGACAGAAATCTCAGCTCAGCTAGAGCAGGGAGGCGGGGCTTCTGCCTGGCCTCCAGGCTTTGTTGTCTGGGAGGGGAAAGATGAAAAGGGCCCGAGCTGGGGGGTGGGGCGGGTAGCAGGACGGCTCCTTTGGCAGACTAGACCACCATGGAGGGGACACAAAGATGAGGCCGTTGGAGGGCCACCTCCTTTCTTCCGCCCCATTGTGGCAGCCCGGCCTGACCTTGAGGTGAGGGCGGGGGAGGGGCAAAGTCAGCAGGTCAGAGGAGGGAGGGAAGCAGACAGGCAGGGGCGGGGCAGTGGGGCACCATCTGGAGCTGGGAGGCGTCTGGTCACGGATTCCATTAGTCTTGGAAGCAGGTGTGTGGGTGGCCGCTGGTGGGAACCGAGGCCTTTCTCTCAGGGACAATACCCAGGGCTCACAAAGGGGCAGGGCTGGCCAGGCACCTGCCATGTGCCCCAGCCGGGGACCCTCCACAGATGGGCTTGATTGGTGGGGGCCCAGGCTCAGGAGGCCCAGCCTCACCTGCGTTTGAATCCCAGCTTTCCCACATATTTTCTGTGGGACTTGGAGCCCTTCCCTTCCTCTCTGTGAGCCTCAGTTTCCTCATCCACAAAGTGGATATGGGGTTCTGGTCCTCTGGGTCTTGGTGTGAATATTCAGTGAGATCAGGGGAGGCAGTCAGGTGCAGTGGCTGGAAGTGAGAATGTGACCCGAAGCAAGTCAGTCTCATTCTGTGAGCCTCAGTTTCCTCATCTGTAAAATGGGGATGACGAGAATATTACTACTACTACTAGTACCCACCTCCCTGGCATTCGAAGATTCAGGATGCTAACATGTATAAAGCACCTAGAATAGTGCTTAGCATTGAGAAAATGTTTAATAAATATCATGTTATTATTATTACCCCCCATAAACAGTAATGGTGGTGGTGGTTGGTAAGGTTAATATTAACAGAGTCCGTCCCCTAAGAGCCTCCTGTCTGGAGACCAGCAGCAAACAACGAACAGTCTCAGCTGATTGTAGACAGGACCCTAGCCAAGTTGCAGAGTGTAGACAAGCATGGAGGAGGCATGAATGAGGCTAGGGGGTCAGGGCATCTCTTAGGGGAATTCCATCATCCAAGCTGGGTACTGAAGGATGAGTAGAAGTTTTCTCAGGCATTGCAAATGTAGGTTGCAGTGAGTACAAAGGCTTAGAGATGTGAAGTCTTCCTGGGAACACGAAGACTTGCTGTGGTAGAGGGTTTGAAGTGGAAGGGGCAGGAGAGGAGGCTAGAAGGCAGACAGGGGGCGGCGAAGGACCCTGAGTACCAGGTTGAGCGTGAGACCTTTCCCCTAGAGAACAAAGGAGGCAGAGAAGGGCTTATGCAAGAAGGGCCTGATCAGATTTGAGCTTCACGGAGACCCCTCTGGTTGCATATGATCTGCCAGATCAGAAGGCAGAAGGGGTGGCGAGAGGCAAGGAGACAGATGAGGAGGATGTATCTGGGTCCAGGGAGAGTGAACGCAAGGCCTCACCTCCGGCACCTGACAAGGGATGGACCACCAGCCCCATACCTGGAGGCCTTGTCAGAAGCTGGGGGGAAGTCTCAGGCCTGCTATTCTCTGTTCCAAGACAGAGCCTTCTGCAAGGATGGAACCTTGGGATTTGCGGGCTGAAACAGACTTTAAGGTTTACTTATTTATTTTGAGAGAGAGAGAGAGAGAGAGAGCGCGCATGCATGTACACAAGCGGGGGAAGGGCAGAGACAGAGGGAGAGAATCTCAAGCAGGCTCTGCCCTGAGAGCTCGGAGCCTGACGTGGAGCTGGGGCTCAACCTCGCAAATCGAGAGATCATGACCTGAGCCAAAATCAAGAGCGGGATGCTTAACCGACCGAGCCCCCCAGACACCACTGAAACAGACTTTAGAGCTGGGTGTGGGGCTACGTTGCACCTAGAACAAGTCTCGATAGTCTCATCTCATGGTGGGTCAGGGACCTGGGTAGAGCAGACATGTCTGGATTTCACACTTGCATTAACATCTGGCGTTAACACAACTCACCAATGTAATTGTGGACACGCTAGAAAAACACGGAAGACATGGGGAGCTCAGACCTCAGAGGTCGGGGGAATGAGCACTGTGCCTCATGGATTTTATACGGGCTGCATTTACAGTGGCAAACTCAAAGGAGCCCATCTCAGCAAAGGATAACACTGGGCACAGACTGAGGTGGGCAGGCCGTATTCCGGGAGTGTGGTTTGTCCCCACTCGTCGGGGTCCTGCCAGACCACAGGAAGCCTTAGGTTGGGGGGGGTGGGCATCCCCTAGCTACGTTACTCTGAAGTTGCAGCCAGAGTGTGCAAAGCTGTCCTTGCAAGCCACACCTCCTGGATCTAAATTCGAGCCCCAGGTACAATGTCTTACTCCCTCCCTGACGTCTCTTGCTGTGCGGCACGGGGACAGGCACACCATCACTGCATAAGGATGATGCCATTCTGTGGGCGGCTGGGAAGACATCTCTGGTGATGCGTGTATCAGTTAGGGATGTTTTCAGCAGCAAGTTGCAGAGAATTCACCTCACAGTGCTCTGAATACACTGGGGTACCTTGCCCACTCCTGACCGGTGGCTCTAATGAGTCTTGGCAATGTTTCCTCGGACATGGGGCCTCCCCAATTCTATTAATGGCAGAAAGAAGGGGGACACCGACCAAACGAAGCCTGCTCAGAAACCACTCACCAGCAGATGTCTATGCGAACACAATGGCCAGAGCAGGGTCGCAGAAGGGCAGAGGACCCGGAGAATGAGTGAGGCCTTTCCAGTCCCAGGAATGGAGACAGCAAGTGCAGAGTTACCCTATCTCCCAGAGAAGTCTGCCCTCTTTAAATGCATGCCCCCAGCCACATTTCTCTAAGAACAGAGCTGAGCCCACCCTTGTGGCTGATGGCCCAGGGGCTGAGGCTTGGCGCCCCATCTACCAAGGAGAGGGATCTTGACCGTACAGGCTAATGTGTGCAGTAAATGCGTCCTTCAGAGAGGAAGCTGGAGCCCAGAGACGGACAGTGATCTTCCCAAGGTCACCCAGTAGGACAGGGCACCGCCCACGCTAGACTCAGTCCTCAGGAGTCCCAGAGTCTAGGGGTGTCTGGGTGGCTCAGTCGGTTAAGCATCTGACATCAGCTCAGGTCATCATCTTGCGGTCTATGAGTTCAAGCCCCACGTGGGGCTCTGTGCTGACAGCTCAGAGCCTGGAGCCTGCTTCGGATTCTGTGCCTCCCTCTCTCTGCGATCCCCTGCTTTCAGGTCCCAGTTTGTCCAGTTCCAAACCAGGCGGATAGCCTGAAGCATGCAGATGGGTCACAAGTGGACCAGGGGCTCCAGGTCAGAGCCAGCCCCATGGACTCAGGGTGGCCCGAGGTGCTCCACCAGTCACATTTGGTTGCGACCCACCTCGTCCACTTACCTGTATGTGCTATCTATTTTCTTTGGTGCCCGGACACTTCTTAGGAAGTTCGAACTCAACCTATTGTGCCTCGGTTTCCTCATCTGGAAGATGGGGTTCATGTTAGTGCCTCCATCATGATGGTAAGAATTAAACAGGATATAAAGGGCGCTTCAAATTGTGCCTGGCACTTACTGGGCACTCAGCAAATGTCACTGTTATCGGTTAGCCTCCCATGTGGGGGGTGCCTGCTCCTCTGTAGGAACCATCTGGCGTCTGCTCCACACTCTGGAGCAGATTTAAATCCCCGTGCCACCCCGTGCGTCCTCGATCTCTGCTTGCGCAGGCGTGGTTTTCCCCGCTCCTGCTCCGGACGGTGGGGACATGATGCGGCGCGCCCAGCTTCGGTGACCCAACATCCCGATGTCCAGCCCGCAGGGAAGTCCCAGGGAAGAGTCCATGGCCGGGATTGCGGAGGCCGGGGTGCTGGGACACCTGAGCCCTGCGGTCTGGGAGCGGTGGGTGCTAGCCCGCGTGTGGGGGCGGGGAAGTTCCTCAGAGCAACGTGGGTGCTGTTACCTGGAGACGGAGGAAGGACGCAGGTCAGGCGTAAACAACAAACATCTAACCTGTGACCTTCCGTTCTGGAGGTGAAAATCCAAGTATTATAAAGGCTGTAGCATGGCACCTAGTGAAGGGAAGAGGGAAAGGCGGACGTTTGGGCCTCTGAGCCAGATGCGGGACGTTTTTTGGAAGGTTGTTGTGTAGGGTCGTGGTGTTCCAGAAAGACAGAGGTCCTGGTACACGTGGAGGGTTCCCCTCGCCTCGGGTGGTCTCTTACACATAAGGAAACACCGGAAGAGGCCAGTGGCTGGGTGGAGGACTGGCAGGCTTTGTTGGTCCAGAGGTGCTAGAACCAGGATCCTGACATCGCGGGACCTCGAGTCATGGGTGGTGTAGACACCTTCCGCCTGAGCCCCAAGCCAGAGAAACCTCGGAGCACATGAGGGAGTGGGCATCATGTTCTAGGGATGTTCTGATGCGGTGACCTGGGGTATAGACAATCAAGATGCTCTTGTGTAGGAGAAATGGTGAGAAATAAATGTATGCTTTTTTTGAGGTGAGGAATATCGCTGTTATAGTGGATACTTGTTGCCAATGACTGAAACGAAATTCAGACCGCCTTAAATTTAAAAATTGGGGGCGGGAGGAGGGTGCATTATCTACTGAAAAGCTCAAGAGGATGGCTTCAGGCATGGCTGGATCTAGGAGTCCAAATAATAACATGTGGAGTCTCTGTCTTACCTCTGCTTTCCTCTAGCTGGCTCCACTTTCAGACATTCTTCCTGTACTGGAGCAGGACATCTGCCGGCGTCAGCAGGGTGAGCTTCCGTCCTCTGAATCACCCCCAACAGAAGGAGCGTTTCTTTCCCAGTACTAACAACGAAATCCTTAGATTAACTCTGTTTATCCTGACATGGTTATACGCCCATCCTTGAACCAATCGTTGATAACAGGGACATGGAATGTGCTGATTGGCCCAGACAGGAGTCATGTGACTACTCTGAGCCAATCACTGTGATTGACCAGGCCTGGATCACATGGAGGACGTGAGGCGGGAGCTCCTAGGCTGGGAGCTTCTCGTGGGCAGTGATGGCACCCAATGCCCCTTTTCTGTCCCTGCTGCCACTGAGCCTAGTAGGGGCCCAAGCCCAGGAAAGACGAGAGCTGCCTACTGGCTAGCAGGTGCTTGGACTGTTGAAAACATCTGAGGATTCCCACCATCTGCTCTGAATTGGGGGTGGAGGGGACACGTCTCCTGAGAGGACTGAGGGGACCTGGAGAAGCTTGGGGCCAACAGCAGTCAGAGACCCAGCAAGGGTGGGGGACAGAGATGCTTCACTTCATCTCTTCACCATTTCTGTCAGACGGAACTACAGACTTTTCTTCATTCACCCAAATGTTGTTGCATGCCCAGAGAGTGCTGATGCTGACCTGGAGGCCATGACCCAGACAAAATCTCTGCCCTGCTGGGACTGACATCCTGGGTGGGGAATACGGTCAACCAACGGGCAGCAATAGATGGGATGAATAAGGTATGGGCGAGGTGGAGGAGGCTTCTTTACTGTGGCACTAGGGCCAGCGTATCAGTCAGCGTGGCTGCGTGACAAATACTACAGACTGGCTGGCTTAAAAGACATGCGTCGTGTCACTGTCCTGGAGGCCAGAAGTCCAGGATCGAGGTGTGGCAGGGTTGGTTCCTTCTGGGGGCCCTGCGGGAGAAAGTGTGTGCAGATGGCCGTCTTCTCCTCCTGTCCTCACCTCCTGTCCTCACGCAGTCCTCCCTCTGCACGAGTCTGTGTCCTAATCTCCGCTTCCTATAAAGACACGTGTCAGATTGCATTAGGGCCACCCCAGTGGCCTCACTTTAACTTGACCACCTCTATCAAGACCCTGTCTCCAAATACAGTCACTTTCTGAGGCACTGAGGGTGCATGGAAATTTAGTCCCTGGTGGGTAGCTTCCTTGAGGAGGTAATGTTTAAATGGGGATCTCAGAGTCAACGCAAGTGTCCAACTCACCTGCTCCCCTCTGGCTGCACCTGCCACCTGCTAGGCACCGGCATCAGCACAGCTGTGACTGCTGTCCCTAGCTCTCCGGCCCACTAACCACATAGTGGCTGGGGATGGGGGGTGGAGGGAACCTTTCTAAACCCACATCTAACCTTGTGGCTTCCTGTTGCCCTCAGAATAAACACTGGCCACCTTGCATTGGCTGTCGTGGCCCTGAGTGATCTGACCACCACCCACAGATCCAACCCCAGCGTCCTCCACTCTGCCCGCTGTGCATGCCACTCTGGCCACAGCAGCCCTTCTGCTCCTTGGTCGTTTAGCTCCTGACCACTCTCAGCCCTACCCTGCCTAATTCACATCCAGGACACACCAGTCTCCTCCGCTACGGCTCACTTGTTCAGAGAGGCCCCAGCCCCATCTAGACTGCCCCCCTCCCCCGTCATCTCTCACAGCCCCTGGGCTTTTCCATCTCAGTTTACTCTCGTGACCACTTCATTAAAGCCTGTGTCCCCAGGGGAAGGTGAAGTCCATGCGGTCAGCGCTGTTCTGCTGCTAAGCACAGTATCTTTGGCACTTAGCGCGGTGGCTGTCTCGGTAATGCGTCTGTCGGATGAATCACAGAACAAAATCAGCCTCTAGAGACCACTCAGTGGCAGCGCGACCCCTGCACTGGGACCCTGACGGACACACTCCCATTGCACCTGCCTCCGACCCCAGTAAAGGCAAGTAGGAGGCAGAATTTAGGAGCCCGGGAGAACACTCCCTGGGCCCAAGGCCCCTGAGGACTGTCCCAGGCTCCCCTCTTCAAGATTTATTTTCAGCTCACCCTCCACAGCTCCCTCTCAAGCTCTTCTTCCTACCGTTGTTCTCTTGTTTTCACATGCCGGTCTCCGTTTCCTGCAAGCATTCGCTCAGGAAACGCCGCCACACAGCAAAGGAAGCACAGGGTTCGAGCCCCCACCCCTGGGGGTGGGGGGACCCTGGCAGGGCTCTGGACGTCCCGTCTGCTCTGCAGCTCCCCAGAGCCCCCAGAGGGGCTGGATGGCTCGGGCTGCTGAAAGCAGAAAGGGAAGCGAACGCAAGTGACATTTCCCAGCCATTCTAGAAAAAGCTGAGCCGGGGCTTGGTGGCAGTCTTTGGTCTTCGGATGTGTCGCTTGGTAACCGCCCCAGGATGTCCAAACACAAATCGGATGCTTGCTGTGAAGGCATTTTGCAAATGTTATTGAAGTCCGTAATCAGGTGACTTTCAGTAAGGAATCAACTGGGCGAGTCCGACTGGATCACTTGAAAGGCCTTTAAAGCAAGGCTGAGGACTGCCCTGAGAGAAGGGGTTCTGCCTGTGACTGGACCTTCCACCTCTGCCCAGGGATCCCAGCCTGCCTGTCATCTCCCCCTCCTGTGGATTTCAGACCGGCTGAGCCAGCCCCCAGTCACAGAAGCCAGTTCCTCAGAATAAAGCTCTTGAGACAGTGCTGTAGCCACAGCATAGACACAGATCAACGTTCCGACCAGCCCGGTCCTCCAGTTGAACCCTGACTCACCCCAGGACTAAGGGAGGAGGGCAAGCGGCACTAAGCCTGCAGGCTAACGTTTCTGAGCGCCTGCTGGCCATGAGGCACCAGGCTACCGACTTCCCGTGCACAACCTCACTTAACCCCCAAGCAGCGCCGTGAGCCGTTTTCAGTGGTAACACTAGAGGTTGCAAGAAACAGAAAACCCGACTCCAAATGGCCTAAATCTTAAGGACGCTGATGACCACCCATAAGAAGTCCAGGGAAAAGCAGTTTCCTCGAAACTCAGCGATGTCTGCAAAGATTACAGTTCTTCATCTTCCCACACTGTCTTCCTCAGCTTGTCATCTTGGCCTGTTGGCAAGGCTCCCTCATGGTCACAAGATGGCTGCCGTGGCCTCAGGCATCACTGCCACATCCACAGACAGAAAAATAACTTCCTCCTTGGGCTTCCCTTTTCCCAGAGATTGGCCTGGAGCACTTCCCTTCCCCTCTTATTGGCCAGAAGCACATCACCTGCCTATCCCTAAAGCAACCCCTGGTAAAGGCAGGGGAAATCATCATGATCAACACAGACCAATCAGATCTCTTCTCCAGAAGCACATGGCCACTCAGTGACTGAAAGGGTAATTGAGGTTGTTTGTGCCATCAACGCAGACGGGGTGCGTCTGTTTGGCCGTTGTGTTTGGTTTCTATGCAACCGTAACAAATTACCACAAACTTAGTGGCTTGAAAGAGCACCCACTGATGATCTCACACTGAGTATAGGCCGGAAGTCCAGGCAGGCTTGGCTTGGTTCTCCTTAGGCTCCCACGAGGTTGAAATCAAGGTGTCATTAGCCAGGTATAGAGGCTCAAGGGGAGAACACATTTTCAGACTCGAGCATCGGCAGAATTACGTTCCTTTCGGTTGTAGGACTGAGATCCTAGTTTCCTTGCCAGCTGTCAGCTCCAAGGTCACTGTCCACACTCCACCTCTTATGGCCCCATTCACCTTCCAGCCAGCAAGGATCCAAGTCCTTCTCACACTTCAGGTCTCCCTGAAGTCCTCCTTGGAGGAGAGAGCTCTCTGTTTTTAAATTTTATTTTTGAGAGAGAGACAGAGACAGAGAGAGACAGAGCATGAGCCGGGAAGGGGCGGAGAGAGAGGGAGACACAGAATCTGAAGCAGACTCCAGGCTCTGAGCTGTCAGCACAGAGCCCAACGTGGGGCTCGAACCCACAAACCGTGAGATGATGACCTGAGCTGAAGTCGGACACTTAACCAACTGAGCCGCCCAGGTTCCCCAGGAGAGCGCTCTGGTTTTAAAGAAACTCGTGTGACTAGATGGGAACATTAACCCCCTGGAGGTTAGCTGGACCAACATGACATAACACCATCAGGAGAATGATACCTCCCCACAGTCCTGGGCTGCAGGAACCTTGAGCCATTGCTAGAAACTCCGCCCACCCTACGGGAACCATGATGTGCCCCATGTAAGATACTTCTGTGGAAAGACAGTTGAAGGTTAGAAAGGTGACGTGAATTGCTCAAGGCCATACCAGCCGGGGCGGGAGGCTTGGTTGCAAACAGGAAGTGACGCAGGCTCACTGAAGCAGGAAGGGCATTAGTTGGCAGGATGTCAGGGGCCAGCACAGTCAATGGACACATCAGAGGGCCAGACTCGGGCCAAAAGCAAGACAGAGCTGACCCGGCTGGTCCAGGAGCAGGCTGCTGGGGGCCCCCTTCCGCCTCCCGCCGCCCTCTGCCATCGGATGCCACCAGTGAGCTCGAGTGAGCCTGCACCCGCATGTGAACATGTGTCCCGCAGGCGGTCACCCACTCCCTTAGCATCAGCTACAAACGACATCCCTCCCTTCTGCTGACCCAGATGTGCTGCCCATTCAGGGGGGCCCCACGCCCCTCAGTGGGGTCTTTACGGCCCCAGCCAGATAGTTGCTCTGCTCCATATCCTCGTTTAGTGCTCTTTGCAGATCCAGAGGGTGCTGGCCGGCTGGCCCTCAGTCTCCCACACTCATTAAACACGTTTTCCCAGGACGAAGTTCTGTCCACTGAGGGCAAAAGTCATCAACTAAATCAGGAGCTCACGAACTACAGCCTCTGGGCCAAATCTCGCCCGTGCCAGTGTACGTACCTTATGCAATCTACAATTTCAACCTTTTCACGTGGTTGGATACGCGAAAAGGAACAATCTTCCTGATGCAGAAGAGTTCTGTGACCTCTCAAATGTCAGTATCCATAAAATAAAGTCTGATTGGAGAACAGCCGTGTTCAGTTCCTTATGGATTATCTGTAGCCGCATTTGCACGAGAAAGGTGGAACCCCTGCAGGAAAAGCTTGCCAGCCCCTGAGTTAAATGATGATGTCCTACAACTGCTGTGCTAGTCACTGGTGAACATTTATTCCAACACTTGGAAACGCGTATTCTGAGCGGGAGACCTGGGTTGGAGCAGGGATAGGAATGGGTATTTTTCCCCCCTTTTCATCCCCGTTCCCTGTGTGCCCTGTCGGCAACCCTTCTCGTATGAGTTCCAGTAGCTTCCTGTTGCTGTGTTCTTGCAAAGCATGTGCTTCTGTTTCTGTGTCCTGCGTCCGTAACGCCACTGTGTTCCGTGTCTCTGGCTGCGTCGTGCATTTCCAGCTCAGTGGTGTATGTTTCAGGCGCCTTGGCTATGTACACGGCTGCCCGTGGTGAGTGTCCCACCCAATCCCAGAGCTGCCTTCCAGCTCCCACATCCCCAGATGACACCGGTGAGCACCCTTCCCCCAGAAAATATACCCCAGGGAGGAATTGCTGGGTGGTGAGAGGCTTACACAGGACTTGGCCAAGGGACGCCATCAGCTCCCGTGGCTTCTTTGATGTAATCAAATTCATGGAAATGCTCTGGGCCTTGTGATTTTTGCTTTGGAGTTTTTGTTTGAGCTGTCCCCCGCCCCTACGTCTCAAAGCCACTCATCCTGCCGTATGTTCTATTTTTTTTTTTTGCATTTATTTATTTTTGAGAGACTGAGACAGTGTGCGAGTTGGGGAGGGGCAGAGAGAGAAGGAGACACAGAATCCGAAGCAGACTCCAGGCTCTGAGCTGTCAGCACAGAGCCTGACGTGGGGCTCGAACCCACGAACTGTGAGATGATGACCTGAGCTGAAGTCGGACACTCAACTGACTGAGCCAATCAGGTGCCCCATATGTTCTATTTTAATTCTGCCTTTCACATTTAGGTCTTTAATCCACCCAGAGTCCACCGCTTCAGATGGTATAGACGGGGACCCAGCTTGAGTTTTTCCATGTAGAAAGGGGTGTGTTGGCTGATGATAGGAACCCACTTGGCATATATTTTGTTTATCCATACAACAGGGTCAATTTCTAGGTTCAGATCATTGCAATTTAAGCAGAATGATCACTGCACGAACATAATAGTGAATTGAACAGGTGGCTTACAAGAGAGAATCATGGTTCCAGGCAAAATGACTGTGACTTATTACTTTACCTTTTTACCATAACCTCAGGGCTGTCCAATAGAACTTTCTGCGGTGATGTAAATGGCTTATATCTGCACTGTCCAATATGGTAGCTGTAAGCCACATGTGGGTCCTGAGCGCTTGACATGTGGCTAGCATGACTGAGGAGCTGAACCTTTCGCTTGATTTCACTGTAATTAGCTTAAATTTCAGTAGCCCAGGGTGACAGGTGGCTGCCATATTCAACGACACAGGTCAGCACTCTCCCTGTGCTCAAGCATTTATTTGAGGTTTTTGGAAAACAAAATGAATGGAGAAGGAGGTGGTTGTAAACCGAGGGTGGGAACTAACAAGGGCTGCACGTGCACTTACAGTTTGAACAGGTGCACGTGTCCCGCACTTAGCCCCAGCTCTCATCCACGAGCAGGGGGACCTCTCCATTTAAAAAATTGGGGCGACTGAGTCTCAGTGAGGGGAAGGGACTTGATGAGGGCAACCTTGATGGAGAGGCTGGCCCAGGAGTAAATAGACACAAGCCAATCCCCCATCCTGCGTGGTTCTGCAAGCCCAGAGGCCACGTGGGGAGGGGGCCAGGTTGGCCACAGGCCAGCGGACCCTGGCAGATGGAGACCCTGGGTGCTTCCCTGGGGCATTGGCATGGTCCGTGTCGCCGACCCGGCAGCCTCCAAGTCCAAATCCATCAGTTGGGCACCTTATAGCCCCCCATGAGGCAGCCTAGAGCCAGGCTCAGGGGGCAGGCTGCCGTCACCAGTGGGACCTGAGGTTAGAACAGAGGATCAAGGAGAGAGTCTACAATAGGGCATCTCTCTGGAAGCAGCATCTCCCCCAGGGATGTTCTGGAAGCTTGTGGGGAGGGAGTGTTTGTCTCAATGAATAGGGGGCAGTGTTCCTGGCCCTTGAGGGGGGACTGCCCAGGGATGCAAAGCTCTGCATAGGTCTGGTACAGCCCAGGATCGCCCTTGTACCCATACGACTTCCATTCATTCTGTGAAAAATGTGCTTTCACTACAATGACCTGAGACTGAGACTAACTCTGCTTGACATGGAACCACACGTTTTTGGCACAGTTCTAATGTATCATATGGATTTTCCAAGAATGCAATGCTGTGTGAGTGGTGGGAAGGTTACACTTTGTTTTGTTTGGAATTTTCCAAGAGTTGCTCATCATTTCAGAACCACATCCTAGACACTGACAGCACTTGTGCTTAACCAGCTGATGTGTAAGGTCTGCATCCACTGACATTCATTATGCTGTGTCCCAGTGAGTCTACGGATCTATCTACCCATGTGTCCTCCCATCCATCCATCCATCCATCCATCTGAATATATTTTCTTAGCTCTTATTTCAAAACACCAAATATAGGGAAGGAATGTCAACAACGTGCTACTCAATATTACATCACTACTCGCAAATTCAAACCGAGCCATTATAACAAAACAAAAAGCAGAAACAGACCCATAAATACAGAGAAGAAACTGATGGCTGCCAGAGGGGAGGGGTGAGGATGGGCACAATGGGTGAAGGGAAGGGGGAGACACAAGCTTGCCATCATGGAATAAGTAAGTCATGGGATGAAGGTCCGGCATAGGGAATACAGTCACTGGAACTTAACAGGGTCGTATGGTGACAGAGAGAACTATGCGTGTGGTGAGCACAGCGGAATGCGTAATCATGGTCTTGTACACCTGAAACCAATGTGACATTGCCTTACTTATACTTTCATTTTTAAAAAATTAAATTTAAAAATTAAAAAAACTTAAAATTTAAAAAACCTGTGATGAGCAGGTTTAACCATCTAAAAATAAAATCGTTGGGTCTGAGAATTTCCATACTGAAATGTATATTATAAAATTTCTTTCTCCTTTAAATCACTGTTAGCGTTAATTTTTTCAAAGTATTTGTGAGGATTGACTATATTTCTTATCCAGCTCATTTTGGGCCATTCCAAAATAGCCATTATAAAAAGAGGGTGGGGCACCTGGGTGGCTCAGTCGGTTGAGCGTCCGGCTTCGGCTCCGGTCATGATCTCGCGGTTCGTGGGTTCGAGCCCCACGTCGGGCTCTGTGCTGACAGTTCGGAGCCTGGAGGCTGCTTCCAATTCTGTGTCTCCCTCTCTGACCCTCCCCTGCTTGCGCAGTCTCTCTCTGTCTCTCTCTGTCTCTCTCTCTCTCTCTCTCTCTCTCTCAAAAGTAAATAAAACATTTTAAAATTAAAAAAAAAAAGAGGGTGCCCATATTTTGAGTTGGGGTCCCCTCCCGGGAGGGGCACGTCGAGTGGCTGAGGCAGTAAAGAACTCTGCTCTCACAGCACCTGGAATTCAGTGTACTCGTGTCTTAAGCATTCACCAAGCTTCAGACACTCTCCTAGGCTCGGTGTCATTTTTTTGCCGTACCTGCGTAGCACCCGTTTTATTATTATTTAATATTTTTCCTTAAATCATCTCACTCTTTTTACTTAAATAAATTTATTTACAAGAAAAGTAGGGGCACCTGGGTGGCTCAGTCTGTCGAGCATTCAACTCTTGATTTCAGCTCAGGTCATGATCCCAGCGGTGTGGAATTGGGCCCTGCATCAGGCTCTGAGCTGACAGCATGGCACCCACTTGAGATTCTCTCTGTCCTCTCTCTCTGCCCCTCCCCTGCTCATGCTTGCTCTCTCAAAAGAAAGAAACATTTTTTAGAAAGAAAAGAAAGGCATAACACTGTCATACATGTCAAACTAAAATTGTTTGGTGTGCTTGTTAAGTGTGTTTAACACACAGTAAAATAAATGCTTCACTGTTTAAAACACACACGTGCAGCTGTCCATCTGAGCATGACCTCAAATGGCCTCGAATCCTGCTGGAGGCCGGAGCTCCCCAGGTTTGGAAGCACTGTGTTATTTCATTGCATCCTCAGGGGACCCAGGGCCCCTCTGTGTTTACTGGTGAGTGAGTGGGGGAATGAAACGGAGACCCAGGCAGTCACACTGCAAAGCCACTGTCCTGTGGGGTGCAACCCAGATGTGGCAGTCCCTGAGACCCCTCTTGGCATCACAGAGCCTGAGAAGGGGGCCCGTCTGTCGGGGACCTTGAGCCAAGAGCCAGGAGCTGCAGGACTGGAGGAAGGGAGGAAGAGCCACATCTGGCCTTTGTCAGGTTGCGTAAGCCGCTGGGCTGGTGGCCAGATGTGGCCGTCGGCCTCCAACAGGAAGGAGACATCAGAGGTTCGCCCCAGGCTCCGAGAAGTGCACAGATGTGGCCAGCTGGAAGGAACGCCCAGCCGCACACGAGGACTCGGGTCTATCTGAAAGTGAGGGGGTGAGGGGACAGTGGACAGCCTCCAGGGCCCACCCTGACCCAGAACTGCCTGGAGCTGGGAGGGAGGTCCTTCTCCGGTGCCCGCTGAGTGACAGGATCTCTGCAGTCCCCCCGCCTGCCCCCAGTACCTCCAAATGAAAGTGGCACAGAGGCGCAGAAGGGGTCAGAGGCCAGGGAGGCACGGAGCAAGGAGGCTGGTCCTTTTCAGTCCTGGTTTGGAACCAGTGAATCTCTAGCGCCTCGGTGCTGACCCGCATTTTAAGGGAGAAAGAGCAGCGTCGGGTTCGGAGCTTGTCAGTATTTCCTCCCTTTTGAAGGCTGGATAATATTGCACTGTATGGACTGACCACACTTTATCCATTCATCCACCAATGACACTTGGGTCACTTCTAATTTTTAACTACTGTGAATCATGCTACTGTGGACAAGAATGTTCCAACATCTGCTTGAGTCCCTGCTTTCAGATCTTTGGGGTATATACCCAGAAGTGGTCTCCTGGGTCACACGGCAATTCTATTGCTCATTTTTCATTCACTTTTAAAAGGAATCTTCATGACTGCAGGTCAGTGCACTGATTCTTAGACGTAGACCATTTCTGAGTTGATTAGATTCCTTCTGGAATACTTTTTCCAACAAAATCGCATGAAAACACAATGGGCATCCTTAACTTCATGTTTTCTTGTTTTTGCAGCTTGATCATGAGGAGGGTCTCTTTTGCAAAAATATTTGAGTTTTCTGAGTTTTTCTAAGGGCTTTTCCCAGTCCTCCGAGTCTCTTTTGGTGCTCCTGGCCCTTCCTAATCTTGTTGATTTTTCTCTTATTCAGTTGTAAACTGGTCCCACTCTGCCACATTCCCGCCATCCGTGGTTTTGCCTGGGAGTCCCGTGGTTCCCCAGGACCCCCTTCAACGACATCCCACTGCCACTCCTTT
>CM053574.1:52722177-52742253 GCA_028646485.1 Cryptoprocta ferox
AAAAGTAACTGAAACAATTAAGACTTAAAAAAAAAATCTCACCCATAATAAGAAGTCCGGGGGTGGGAGGTCCAGGACTTGTTAACTCAGCAGCTGAAAGATATCAGGGCTCTTGTTCACTACTCTACAATTCTCTCAGCCATTTCCTCATGGTCGCAAGATGGCTGCCACTGCTTCAAACATATCCACATGACAATGTCCAAAGGCAAGAAGGAAGGGCATTTTCTCTCCTGATTTACTTTTAGTAAGGGATAAAAATCCATTCCAGAGGCGCCTCAGAAGTCTCCTTGGCTAAAATTAGATTGCAGCCTGGGCCTTAGATGTGAGGGATGCCGGGACAGTGAGCATCTGTCATGGAAGGCTAGCTCTGACATGCTGGCTGTTGGGTAGGGAGCCAGTAGGGTCAACCACAGGGCACATCATAGACAGAGGAAGCAGTGGAAGAGGGTGCATCTACACCCCACACACCCTGCAGGAAGCTGGCCAAGCCCCTCCCGCCTCTCAGCACCTGTCTTCTCCCCTGCCCACAGGTCGGAGGGCACCCAGCTCCCAGTCTCCTCACAAGCCAGCCCAGAGCCAGAAGCCAAGAGGGGTGAGCCTGAGGACGGTGGGATCAGAAGCCCGGACACCCCTCCAGAGGGAGCCTGGCAGTCGGACAGCAGCTCCGGGAACAGAGCCCTGGAAGAAGGTTTGTCCCTGCACACTCACGGCTTACTGCCAGGCTCAGGATTGATGGACTGTGCCCAGGGCCCTGTGTGCACTGATGCTGCCATCTGGCCTCCAAACAGAACCCCCCACCCCCTATGGGCTGAGGCTGGGCTTCCCAAGTCCCCAAGGACCCCTTCCCCAGACCTGAGAGCATAGACACCTGGTGGGGGAGCATGGGGTCCGGGGACACATTCCAGGTCAGTGAAGGAAAGACCTGTCTCCTTTCAGTCCCATGGAGGGATGGGTTGGGTGCCCAGGGAGCTGAGGTGGAGTAAGCTTCCCATCATCAGAGGTGTGTAAGCAGGAGCTGGAGAATACCCGTCATCTTAAGAACCTGGGCCTGGTGGGCGGAGCGTCAGGTGGAAAGGAGAGACACGCTCCCTGGGATGGTGCCCAGTGCTTGCTGGGCTCGGCCGTGGGCGGGCGCAAGGGGCTGCTGGGTGCCCTTCTTCCCCTTCATCTTCTGAGCCCCTTGCCTGCCCCTGCCTCGGGCACCAGGACGTATTAATGACCGTGACGGTAATGATACCACACACACACACACACACACACACACACACAACACACAGACACACACAGCATCAGGAAATCTCCAGGACGAGAAACAAATCGTCAACACTGGGAACACGATTCATGAAACCAAGACGTCACGGACTGCCGGTCACCTCGAGCCTGGTTCTGTTTGGTCCGGGACCGTTTCTACCGAAACAAAACAGAAGGGCCCTGAGCCCAGCACCGGAGAGACGGGTGTCCCAAGTCAGGCTACCTGAGTCAGTGGTTCCCAAGCCTGTCAGGTGGCCAGGATCACCCAGGAGCCTTTGAAAAATACAGATGCCCAGGCCTGCCCCTGATCTGCTGCTTCTGATTCTTCTCTCCTTCTCCGGGAGGGGCAGTGAGGAGGTTGCTGAGCTTTACTGCTCAGGACACGGTCTGCAAGTCAGGCCATTGCCATGGTCAAACTGGCTCGAGGTAGATGGGACATACGGCGCAGGGAACGAATTAGAAATTCCAAGCTTCGAGCGCAGCCAAGATGTCACTAGAACTGCATCCTTGCTGCCCTGCCTTCATGGACCCATTGAGCGGAAGGTGCTCCCTTCACACTGAGCACACAGCTCCAGACCCACCCCCTCCACTCCCAGGCGTGAGAAGAATGCAGGCACAAAATCTTGAATCAGATTTTGGCCCCACTCCCCTTGGCCGCCCTGGCTGTGGCCGCGTCGTCTTCACTCTGCCTGGCCAGGCCGGACTCGTGCATCCCTGGGCGGGCGTGGAGTGGGGAGGAGAGGGAGGGCTCTCCTGGAGAGAGATTCGGAGGGCTGCCCCCCTCCCCGGAGATGGAGCCTGACGCTGGGCATCCAGACACCAGGCGGCTGCAACAGACCCCAGGGCTTCCGACGCGCGGCTAGACAGGACGACATCGACCAGACGCAGCCACGTTGGCGATCACACAGAGTCACGCATATGACAACTCCTCCTCTGCATCGCCCCCACCGCTCACCACGTGTTAGAGGCATGCAGCTCCCTGGAGCTGAAAACCCATTCAACGTGGTGCACAGAGCCCCGACCGCAGCCCCACAGCTTTGCTGACAGGGATCACCACATCCTAACATGGAAATAATGTCGCATCCCTGAGGACACAGACAGGTCCTGGCTGGCTGTGTAATCTTAGAGAGCGGAGAAGAAAAAGGGCTTCCCTCTCCCAGGGTCCCAGTGTAAAACGTCAGGGAGGGGCTCTGGTTGGGCAGCTCTGCTCCTGGGCCAGGCACTTGTGGGGTGGGGTGGGTGGGGGGGACACCAGCCTCAGTGGCCTCCCCTCTCAGGGGCACGGAGGGTGGGGCAGCGGCTGTCTGGAAAAGGGGCTGATTGTGCCAGGGCCTGGCTCTCCCCTCGGCACACCCCCCCTCCAGGCTGGGCTGCCCAGTTCCCTCCCTCTGTCCCTTGTCCCCGCATCCCGTGTTTCTCCAGCAGTGGACGGGCAGCTGCTCCGCTCGGTGGAGGGCCAGGCTGCCTCCGACGAGGAAGAGGAGGGTGAGGAGAAGTGGCAGGAAGAGCGGAGGTCACTGGCCAAGGTCAAGGTGCTGCTGGCTGGCCTTTCCAGCTGCAGGAGTGGGTATGTGTGCTGTGGGGGTTGGGGGGGGGGTCCAGGATGGGCGCTGGAGGCCCAGAGGCCCTTCACACAGTGACACGGCTTGAACTTGGGAGGCTGATGGGCCTGACTCTGTCCCCTAGTCCATAGGAGGGAAGTGATAAGATGCCCCCCACCCTGCCACGTGCCGGGATGAAATGGGGTGACAGGCAAAGGCACACTTTGTGGGAAGCTTTAGTGACCACTGGCTGCTTCTCCCTCCCCTGGCTGCTATCCCAAGGCACGGCCCAAAGCTCAGAGTAATTCCAGAACACACCAGACCCTTCCTTACCCTGTGGCTCCTGCGAGCAACAGCGTTTACAGTGCCCCCTTCAGCCTGGCCCAGGTCTGGGGCCTCTGACTCCCTGGCTTATTTAATCCTCACGGCCACCCTAGAGGGGAGAAAGGCCCAGCTGCCTGGGGCACCTCAGACAGGTCTCCTGACTCCTCTGAGCCTCAGCTCTCTCGTCTCTAAGACGGGGCAGTAACACTTGTCTGGCAGAGGTTTTGTGGGGACTCGCTGTCGAGTTTATAAAATGCCGAACAGGTGCCTGATCACAGCGGGTATGCCACCAAGGGGCAGCACGGATATTTATTATTATATCGTACAGTGCTGTCAACTTTCCAGGGTTATCGTTACCACCGACCCATAAGCCAGCAACAGGCATTTATGAAGCACCTGCTGTGTGTCAGGCAAATCAGGAGGCCCCGAGAGAACAGCAACAGACAAGACAGCAGCCCTCCTCTCCTGGAGCCCCTATTCTAGTGAGTGGTGACAAGTAGGAGGGAAAAAAGGTGAAGCAGCAGAAGAGACAGAGGGAGGTGCAAGGAGATGCTAGGAAGGCCACTCTAAGAAGGTGCTATTTGAGCAAAGACCTGAAGGCAATGAGGGAAGAGCATTCCAGGAAGCAGGAACAGCAAGTGCAAAGGCCCTGAGGCATGTTGGAGGGGCAGTGAGGAGGTTGCTGTGGCTGGAGCACAGTGAGTGAAGAGGGATGAGGGGGAGGCTGGAGAGATCAAAGGGGCAGATTAGGTGAGGCCTTTGGCTTTCCGTCTGAGTGAGATGGGGAGCCATGGGAGGGTACTGAGCCATGGCCTGGCTTAGCTTACAGACTCGGTGGCACCACCCTCTGTCTGAGGCTCAAGCAGACTCTGGAAAGCAGCGCCACAGTGCCGGCGCTCTCCTTTGCTGCAGGTGTGATGACCAGACAGCCAAGACGCTCACCACTTGCTTCAGCCACTTCAGCAGCGTCGACCGTGCCTGTACCCTGGGGGAGCTGGAGGCTCACGTCGCCCTGCTGGTGGAGCAGCTGGGGACCCAGGGCTGCAGTGGGAAGACCCTGGGGACGCCTGGGGAGGAGGTCAGCTGAGCCCCAGAGGCCGAGGCCTGGACCAATGCCAAAGTCTCATAGCTGGAAGAGCCCTGAGGGATGTCAGCCAGGTCCCGTGCCCTGTTCACAGATGGGTAAACCAAGACTAGATTCAGTGAAGAATATTTTGGTTGCAGGCTAAAGGAACGATCTTAGAACAGCTTGAGGGCAAACTAGGAATTTATTAGAATGTAGAGCTGGCACGAACGGCTTCAGAAACAGCTGGCTCCGGCGACTCGGACTAGATGGTCTCCACCTATCTGCTCTGTGTTTCTCTTGGTGCTGGCCTCATTTCCCCCTCCTTCAGAAGGGCTTCCTCCGTATGGTGGGGAAAGGGACCAGAGACAGCTCCAGGCTCCCAAGGCCCAGCTAAGAAAGCCCAGCGGGGGAGGAGCCCAGTATATTAACTCTCAGGGAAGAACACCAATGGGTCCAGCCTCAGTCATGTGACTGTCCCTGGGCCAGTCCCTGTGGTAGGCAGGCAAGGCTCCTGGATCAGCAGCTCCATCAGTCAGATGGGGGAAAAGAGGGACACTTCCCCCAAGGAGAGTTATTGAGGGGGAGGGAGGGGGCCGGCAGGCAACCCCAGTAGCCCTTAGCGAGGTGTGTCCATTTGCATTTTTCGCATCTCTCTTCTCCGCAGCAACTTCCCCACTGCACAGTACCCACGTGTGGGAGTCACGATTCCGTCAAGCCCTGGCACGTGGCACTTCTGCAAACTGTCGTTCTGATACAAGATCGCTTTGTATTAATATACCCGAAATTCTCAGCCCGGGCTGGTTTTGACGTATCTGTGGTCTGATGCAGTTCCGCAAGGCATAGGCGCCACCCCTTTTCTAACTAAATGTCAAGGAAATGGGGGTTCGGAGGGTTACTGAGGCACACACGTTGTGTCCCCAAGCCCACCTTCCTGGCCCATCTGCAGGAGGCGTGGCCACTGTGCCTTCTCTGTCCTGCCCAAAGCAGACCTAGAGGTGCCTTCAGCTGCCTGCTTCTCTTTCCCTCCATCAGTGCTAAGAACAAGGACCACCCTACTCTGGGCATCCCTGCTTGGGAAGGCGGGTAGCCATGTGACACTGTGTGACTGCCTATCATCTGCCCCCTAGTGAGTATCCAGTGGATACCCATGGTCTCAGAGCTCCCCTGGCCAGGAGTGGGCCAGTGACTCACACTGGCCCAATGGGGCCCCTCTCCTGAGGTTTTCCATCTTGAGGAAGATGAGAAAGTTGCTGAAAAGTGTCCTTCTCAGCTCTGGCCCCTGGACAGCCTGAGACTGTCCTGCTGTCTCAACCCTCATTGCTGCCCCATCCCTGAGTTTCTCCAGTCGCCGGTCTGTCCTGGGAATGACCCATACCCCGGTAGTGAATTATTCTTGTTCTGTTAAAACCAGCCTCAAAGGTTTCTGTTGCTTGCAACTGAATATATATATATATATATATACACACACACACACATACATATACATATATATATAATATACACATATATACATATATAATTAAATATATTAACATTAAATTAATAATATATAAATTAATTAAAAAGAAAAGAAAGCATATGGATAGAGAAGAGAAGGGAAGATGAAGTCCTCAACTAGAAAAAAAATATGCATATTCTTACATTAACCCAATTCACTGTATGACCTCAGGCCAGACATGCAGCCCCTCTCGGCCTTGGTGCCATCACTGGGAAGATGGGGTCATTTTTCCCACCCCTGCCAGGCCAGGGGTGGCCAGATGAGATGACCTCTGAGAAGGGGTCAAGGCAAGCTGTGGGTCCCACCTGCAGATGGCATAGTGAGTGTGGGGCAGAGGGTAGCAGGGTGGGTGCTGAGTCCCTATGGGTCCCTGCAGGCAGAGTTGCAAAGGAAGATGGAAGAGAATGAGCAGCTGAGGCTGGAGCTGCAGATGGTGGAGACGGAGAGGGTGCGGCTGTCCCTGCTGGAGGAGAAGCTGGTAGACGTGCTGCAGCTGCTGCAAAGGCTCCGGGACCTGGTAGGCTCACGGGAGGTGCCCCGCCCCTTGCCCTGGCCCCCCCCCCCCCGGGGCTCTCAGCAGGGGGCACTGGCCTGTGTCGGGCATCCGGCTCCAAGCTTTCTTCACTGTTAGGCAGGTGTTACCTTCACTTTCCGGATGCAGAAAAGGAGGCTCAGGGGAGGTAATTAAAAACAAGGGGAGGCTCTCTAATTCGTTTTATAAAGCTAACATAACTTTGATTCCAAAACCACAGAAGGATGAATGTAAGAAGGGAAAATTATAGGGGTGCCTGGGTGGCTCAGTCAGTTAAGCATCCGACTTCGGCTCAGGTCATGATCTCGGACCCCACGTCGGGCTCTGTGCTGACAGCTTGGAGCCTGGACCCTGCTTCAGGTTCTGTGTCTCCCTCTCTCTCTGCCCCTCCCTGACTCGTGCTCTGTCTCTCTCTCTCTCTCTCTCTCTCTCTCAAAAATAAATAAATGTTTAAAAACTTTTTTTTAAAAAGAAAGGAAAATTATGAGCTAATGTCACATTGAAACATGAATACAAAAATATTAAATAAGATACTAGCAAACTAAATCCAGCAGTGCTAAAAGAAATGCAACATGACCAAGTTGGAAGTATCGCACTAATTCAAAGATAATTCGAGATAAAAAAAAAATCTATAACCATCCTATACCACGTTGCCTACTCTAGAAGAAAACCCACATCTTCATCTCAATAGATGTAGAAAAGTCAAGAACAGTCTCCTTTTATTATAAGACCCCTCAGCAGATTCAGAACAGTAAGGACCATCCTTTACCAGACAAGGAGTCTCACTCGGCCAACTACCTCTTACAAACCTTATACGTATTGGTGAAATGTTAGAAGGAATCCTTCTAAAGTCAGAGTCAAGACACGCATCACTGTTTGCATGCCAGCTAGAAATGCTAGCCAACACAGTAAGACAAGAAAAAGAAGGGAAAGTGTAAGCATTAGATGAGAAGTCATAAAGCTGTCAGTACTTACATACCATATTCTTCTACACAGAAATACCCAAGTGAATCCAGAGGCAAATTATTGTAAGTTCTTGGCAAGGTGAATGATAAAATAGCAGAGCCCAGAAATCAATTGTGTTCCTAAATAGCATCAGCAAAGTATTTAAGAAAAAAATTTTTCTTGAGGGGCGCCTGGGTGGCTCTGTCGGTTAAGCGTCTGACTTTGGCTCAGGTCACGATCTCATGGGTTTGTAGGTTTGAGCCCCGCATCAGGCTCTGTGCTGTCAGCTCAGAGCCTGCTTCAGAGTCTCTGTCCCCCCTTTTCTCTGCCTCTCCCCAACTCACGCTCTCTCTGTCTCTCAACAATAAATATTAAAAAAATTTTTTTCTTGGGAGACAATTAACTTAGGATGACACCCACTGTAAGGTGAAAGTGGGATCTGAATCCAGATTGCCTGAGTCTTAGGTAGGCTCTTAGCTGTGCACCAGACTGCCCGAGACCCAGAACCAGCAAGGCCCAGGCCAGATTAGCCCAGCCTGGGAGATGGGGGCGGGGGTCAGCCAGCACCAGCAGACAGTGAAGGCAGTGGTTACCGTGGGGGCCACCAAGTCCCATCTGCTGAATGAGGACACAGCAGCCACAGTGCAGGCCAGCCCTGTCTCCATGTCTTTTTCAGAACATATCGAAAAGAGCCCTGGGGAAGATTTTGCTGAACACACTGGATGCTTGCAAGGAGCCCATGCACGGTAGGAGAACTCTCCCATCTGGGAGCCTGGACAGCACCTGGGCGTGGACCTGACCCAGCACTGTCTGTCCTGAGTGTCTTGTCTGCAAAACACCACTGTTGTTACCGCCCTGAAAGTACGTAGTTGGGAACAGGCTTCAGAAAACTATAAATGCTATTTGACGAGAGCAGGGAAACAGAAGTCCCAGGGGCGAGGAGCCAAGCAGATACCAGAGGGGTCAAAACCCCCAAGGGCTGACTATGGGCTAGGCTCTGGGGAGGCGCCTCACGTGGTTTGAACCCCCTGCGTCATGACAACAGCCCCCTGAAGAAGGTGCTGTTGTTGTGCCCATTGCACAGATGGAAAGACTGAAGCACAGAGAGGCCAAGCGGCAGCTGTACCCGGAGCCTTAGGTCTCTCCCTTAAGCACCCGGCCCCCATTGTTCAGACCAAGTTCAGGGCAGTAGGATTACATCGGCGCCAGATGGTGTCTTGTGAAATCAAGACGGGCCAAGCCAAGCTCTCTCTTCAAAGGGCCTCACACGCTAATGGGATGACCAACTGGGCATAAACCCTTGCTCGCTGGCCTCACAGGGGCATATGGCTGGGCAAGGCTCGGGTATGTCTAGCACCCTGAATGGTCCCTGGAATCCAGAGGGAGGTCAGAAATTGGGTGCTAGGAGCTTGCTTCTCTGGGGTCCTCAGTGGGAGTGAGACAAGAGAGGGAAGTCGGGGAGAGGAGGGAAGGGAGGGCCCCAGAAGGAAGAGTGGCTCTGTGGGCCACGGAGAGCAAGCTGACCCACCCTCCTTGTCTACTCTTTCCTTCCAGAAGGGAGATATGGGCCCTCGGCCACCCTGGACGCCCTGCACCAAGCTTTGGCTGGCTGTGAGCTCTTGCGGAAAGAGCCCTCGGCACCAGCCTCCGCAGCTCCCACGCTCACCAACCCCCTCCTCATCTCCTGCTGAGGTCACTGGCCCAGCCTTGGTGGGCACCTTGGTCAGCATGACTTCCATCAGACCAGCCTGCCCAGCATCACATCTTGAGAACCCTGGAGGCCCAGACTCCCTTCTGAGACTGGGCTCAACCCCAGAGCCTCCTACAACAGAGCCTGGCAGACATCCTTTCCTTTTGTTCCTCCCAGATTCCCTCGCAGCCCCTGCCTTCCTGCTGCCGGTGTTCACGTTCAAACCCTTTGGGCTGCTGGATCAGCCCATACCTGCAGCCGCTTGCCCTACCCTTGGAGCAGAAGTGCCTACATTCCTGCACAGCCTGGCCCAGAATCCCTAGCCTGGGCTCCTGGAGTTCTTTCCCTTCCAGCTCTTGTCCCCTTCCTCTCACCCATGTGCCTGATGCAGGCAAATTGTGCCCAACCTCCAGGGCACGCCTGGCCCACTGGGGAATTCCCATATCCCCAGAAGTGTTGAAGACCAGGCAGGGCTGGGGGAACAGAAGGAGGGGGTGATCACTGCAGGCTTCCAGGTAGAGGCTGCCCTTGAACTAGCTCTAGAAGAGAGGCAGGATTTAGCTGGACAGAGAGAAGAGAGAAGGGCATTGAATGTGAGGAAACAGCAAGAGCAAAGGGTGGTGCAACAAAGGGCCCCCATTAGCCCAGTACCTGGAACACCTCTTTCCCAAGCATGTGGTGGGTCCTGGGTTTCACAGGGTCACAGGAAACAGTAAGACCAGCTGCCCAGTCTTACCTACCTTAACATCTCATAGGAGAGAAAGCTACGTGGGCAAATAGTGCAAAATGCATAAAATCAGTGCTAAATTGAGGTAAGACAGTTCAAGGTAAGAGAGTCCAGCCCAGAGGGGTTCATCTGAGCCCAGGAGGACAAATGCACCACAGGGGGGAACGGCAGGGGTGAGGGCAGGCACCTGGGGGGACAGTGGCAGGTCAGGGGGTTCCCAAGGGAAGATGAGGATCTGGGACTTGCTCCCACAGGCAATCAGAGGCCCTTGGAGGATTCCGAGCTGCCCCGTGGAGTGTGGATGGAGGGGAGGGAAGAAAAGGCAGCTGTGGGACTGTAGGAGGAAGGGGGCACCAGCAGCTCGGAGCCAGAGCGACAGGGGCACAGTAGGAGATCATAGGAGGAGGAGGACCAAGGGGTACCCAGTGGGGAGCCTGGGAGCAGCAGGCACTCCGGGGCAGGGCACCAGCAGCTGGGGACAGACACTCGGCAGCTTGGATGGGGCCAGGAGGCATCAGGGAGCCACTGCAGGCCACCCTAAGCAGGGTGACACAGGCCCCAACCCGGTTTCTATATGGCTCCTCTGGGAATGGAATGAAAGAGACCAAGGCCAGTGGCCATTCCAGGGGGCCACCTCACCCCCAGTCCTGTCAGATGAGCCAGGCTTTTGTGACAAGGTCCCTAGGACTCCACGGGGGGCAGGGGGCAGGGGGCAGGCCAGAGCACTGAGGAGGCTGGTCTGAGCAGAGAGACCTGAAAGCTATCCTCAAAAAAGTCAACTTCACTGTATGTTGCTAAAAAAATAAGAGGGACCAGAAGAGACACTCCTGCAGCGCCTCCAGCTCTCGCCACCTGGAACCTGCAGATAGAGGCAGAGACAGAGGCTCTTATAGGTTATAATTACACCACGCTTCAGCCTCATCAAAATCTTCTCTTACCAACTCCCAGCACCCATCAGGGGTTCATCACCACGTGTGTATGCCCCTCATCTCATAGGAGGCAAGTTGAGGTGGATTAGGATGTAGAAGTACTCAGGGAGGGGAGGGGAGCTACCCAGTATATCAGCATCCACGCCTGAAGCAGGACCTGCTTTCTGCCCACATCTCATGTACTTACGACCACAGCCAGCTGTCTCTGGCTAGGAAACTCTGGCTTGCTCAGGGTTTGGGGATCTGGATCAGATAGGGTACAGGCTAAATCGCCTTGATAAAGAGACCCCAAAATACTCTGGGTCAAAGAGGATAGAATTTGATTTCCCTGCTGTAAGAGTCCAGAGGTGCGTGATCCTGGTTGGCAGAGCAGGGTCACCTGGGGCCCCAGGGCCCTTCCACTTTGTTGCTTTGCCAGTTCCCTGGAGTGATGCCCTCCCTTGCACAGTGGAAGCCAATTCATCAGAATTGTATCTGCCTTCCAACCCACAGGAAGGAGGAGAGGGGAAGGGAAGGAAAAGCACTCTGGCTCACAGGGTTGCTACTTACACCCCATTGGCCAGGCCTAGCTGCAAGGGAAGCTGGGAGATATAGTCTGAGGCTGGGCAACCATGTCTCCAGTTTCCAGTCCAGCATGTAAGGAGCTTGGAATCATCAGTCCATCCTAACGACAAGTAAAAAGCTGAACCAGCTGCAAATTCAACAAATCCTCTTAAATCCATGGAAGTCACAGGACAAAGGGCTGCCCCCCAAAATTGGAGAGTCAGATGGCCGAATGCAGAGAATCCCAACTTGCCAAAGCAGAAGTCACCTTCTCAGGAACCGGTACCAGGATAGGAAAAGCTCAACTGGAATTGACAAATTGGTGGAGGCTCAGTGTGGACAAGCATGAGAGTTAAAAACTCCAGGGTGACCCAATCATGGAAGGGGTGGAGACCCACACCTTTGTGAGCTTTACCTTCTGAAGCTCTACCAGGTCCTCATGGTGAAGATCAGAGGGGGAAAAAACCCTGCTTCTCACAGTGGAAGGGGAAGTAACCATCTTGAAATATGCCAGAACACTCTGTTTTTCTTAACAAGGCCCTTAAGAGAAACCATTTTGCCAGAGCTTAACTTATTGGGGTTTTATCAGAGCCTATATTAATTTTACAGCAGACTTCACAGAAGGAAAAATTTTGAGGTATTATGTAATGCCTTTCTTTATAATGATGATAAAGGGTCAATTCTCCAAGAATATATAACAATCCTTAATGTATATGAGCCTAACAACAGTATCAAAATATATAAGGCAAAAACCAGTAGAACTACAAGTTGAAATGATGGATCCACTATTATATATGGAGACTTCAACTCCCCTCTAACAGAAATGGGCAGATCTAGCAGGTAGAAAATCAGTAAGTACAGAGTTTAACTCAACAGTATCATCAACCAATTGGATCTAATGGACACCTATAGAGGACTGCATCCAGAAAGTGCAGAATGCACATTTTTCTCAAGATCACATGGAATATTCACCAAGATAGACCATATTCTGGGTCATAAAACACACCCTCACAATTTTCAATGTGTTCTGTATGCTCTCAGACCATAACAGAATTAAACTAGAAATCAACCAACAAAAGTAGGTGGAAAATCTCAGAATATGTAGAAATTAAACACATTCCTAAAATAACATGTAGGTGAAAGAACAAATCTCAAGAGAGACCTAAAAATACTTTGAACTAAATAAAAATGAAATAAAATCTACCAAAATTTGTGGGATGCAGGGGTTAGAGGGAAGTTCATAACATTGATGCATATACTGGCAAATAAGAACTAAAATCAAAAACCTAAGCTTCCACCTAGGAAACTAGAAAAAGAAGAGCAAATTAAATCCAAAATAAGCAGAAGAAAAGAAATAATTTTAAAAATTAGAGCGGAAATCAATGATATTGAAAACAGGAAAACAGTAGAGATAAACCAAAAGCTGGTTCTTTGACAAGATCAATAGATTCAATAATCCTCTAGCCAGGCTAACTGAGAAAAATAGGAGAAGACACATATTGCTAGTATCAGACATGAATGAGGATACATCACTATAGATCCCATGAACATTAAAAGGATAATAAAGGAACGTTATGAACAACTCTAAGTCCCCAACTTTGATAACCTAGATGAAATGGACCAATTCCTTGAAAGACACAATCTGCCAAAACTCACACAAGAAGAAATCTGAATAGGCCAGTATCTATTAAAAAGGTTGAATCAGGGGCACCTGGCTGCCTCAATCAGTGGAGCATGTGACTCTTGATTTCGGGGTTGTAAGTTCAAGCCCCACATTGGATGTAGATATTACTTAAAATTAAAATCTTTTAAAAATTAAAGGGATTGAATTAATAATTAATAACCTTCCCAAACATAAAGCACCAGGCCCAGATGGGTTTACTGGTAAATTCTACCAAACACTTAAGGAAGAAATTCTTCAAATTTTCTGCAATCTCTTCCAAAAGATAGAAGCAGAGAGAATACTCTCTAACTCATTCTGGCCAGCATTACTCTAATACCAAAATTAGACAAAGCTATTACAAGAAAAGAAGACTACACAGGGCACCTGGGTGGCTCAGTCTTAAGCATCCAGCTCTTAATTTAGGTTCAGGTCATGATCTCATGGTTCGTGAGTTTGAGCCCCCCATCAGGCTCTGCACTGACAGGCTGCTTGGGATTCTCTGTCTGCCTCTCTCTCTGCATCTCTCTCTCTCTCTCCCTCCCTCCCTCCCTCCCTCCCTCTTGTTCTCTCAAAAATAAATAAACAAACAAAAAAAAACTACAGAGCTGCATCTGTCATGAACACAGGTGCAAAAGTCGTCAAAAAGTAACAAATTTAATCCAACAATGTACAAAAAGCATTATACGCCATCACCAAGTGGGATTTATCCCAGGTATGCAAGGCTGGCTCAACATTCAAAAATTAACTAATGTAATCTAGCACATGATTATATCAGTAAATGCAGAAAAAGCATTTGACAAAATCCAACACTTATTTATAATAAAACACCAACCCATCAGCAAACTAGGCATAGGGAACCTCCTCAACTTGATAAAGAACATCTACAGAAAACCTACAGCCAACATTACACTTAATGAGAAAAAAATTAGATAATTTCCCACTAAGATCAGGAATAAGGCAAGGATGTCCCCTCTCACCATTTGTTTTCAACATCTTATTGGAAGTCTTAGCCAATGCAATAAGACAAGAAAAAGAAATGAAAGGTGCTATGGACTCACAACTTGCATCTCCCCAAAGTTCATATGTTGAAACCCTAATCCCCAATGGGATAGTATTTGGAGCTGAGGCCTTTGGGAGGCAATTAGGTCCTGAGTGTGGAGCTGTCATGATAATTAGTGCTGTTATAAGAAGAGACCTGAGACTGCTTCCTTTCTCTGTCTCTCTGTCTCTGCCATGCAAGGATACAACAAGAAAGTGATCATCCATAAACCAGGAAGAGGGCCCCCACCAAGGACCCAAAGATGCTGTCATGCTAACCCAACCTCCAGAACTATGAGAAATGCTTGCTGTGTAAGCCCCCCAGTCCATGGTGTTTGCTGTTAGCAACCCAAATTGACGAAGTCAAAAGATACACAGATTGGAAAGGAAGAAACACAACTTTGTGTGTGGATGATGTGATTGGCTAAGTAGAAATCCTAAAGAATCAACAATAACAACAACAACAAAACTGGAACTAATAAGTGATTATAGCAAGATTGCAAGATACAAGGTTAATATACAAAAGTCAGTTGCTTTCCTTTTTTTAAAATTTTTTTAAATGTTTTATTTATTTTTGAGAGAGAGAGAGAGAGAGAGACAGCATGAGCAGGGGAGGGTCAGAGAGAGAGGGAGACAGGCTCTGAGCTAGCTGTCAGCACAGAGCCCAACGCGGGGTTCGAATTGTGACCTGAGCTGAAGTCGGACGCTTAACCGACTGAGCCACCCAGGCGCCCCATCAATTGCTTTCCTATATACCAGCAATAAACAAGTAGACTTTGAAATAAGAAACACCACACCACTTACATTAGCACCCCCTAAAACGAAATACTTCTATACAAAGCTAGCAAAATATGTGCAAGATCTACATGAAGAAAATTATAAAAGTCCAATAAAAGAAATCAAAGAACTAAATAAATGAAGCCATGTTCCACGTTCACGGACAGGAAGGCTCAGAAGTATCAAGATGTCCGTACTTCCCAGCTGATCTCTCCATTCAGTGCAGCCCCAATCAAAATCCCAGCACGGTGTTTCGTGAATATTGACAAACCAATTCCAACGTTTATATGGGGAGGCAAAAGATCCAGAATAGCCAACACGATATTCAAGAGAAAGACAAAGTTGGAGGACCGACACTACCTGACTTCAAGACTTACTATAAAGCTACAGTAATCAAGACGTGTGCTACTGGCAAATAAATCACTGGAACAGAGTAGAGAGCCCAGAATAGACCCACACAAATATAGTCAGCTGATCTCTGACAAAGGAGCAGAGACAATATGGTGGAACAAAGATAGATGTTTCAATAAACGGTGCTGGGACAACTGAACATCCACATGCAAAAAAAAAAAAAAGAAGAAGAAGAAGAAGAAAGAGAAAGATAATTTATTTTTTATTTTTTAAATTTTTTAAAATGTCTTATTTATTTTTGAGAGAGAGAGAGAGACAGCCTGAGCAGAGGAGGAGCAGAGAGAGAGGGAGACACAGAATCCAAAGACAGGCTCCAGGCTCTGAGCTGTCAGCACAGAGCCCAACACGGGGCTCGAACCCACGAACCGCAAGATCATGACCTGAGCTGAAGTCGGACGCTTAACCGACTGAGCCACCCAGGCGCCCCAAGAGAGAGAATTTAGACACAGACCTTACACCCTTTACAAAAATTCAAGTGAATCATAACCCTAAATATAGAATGCAACCCTACAAAAGTCCTAGAATATAGAACAGGAGAAAATCTAGACGAACTTGAGTATGGTTATAAGTTTTTAACTATAACACCAAAGGTGTGAGCCATCTGAGAAATCACTGATCCTCTGGAATTTGTTAACATGAAAATCTCCTGATCTGAGAAGATACTGTCAAGAGAATGAGAAGAGAAGCCAGAGACTGGGAGAAAATATCCACACAAGACACACTGATAAAGGATTATTATCTGAAATATACAAATGCTTAAAACTCAATAAGAAAATTAACAACCTGATTTTTTTTAAATGGGCAAAGACCTTAAGTAGACAACTCTCCAAAGACACAGAGGAGACAAATACGCAAATGAAAAGATGTTCAACTGTTACTTGTCATCTGGGAATTGCAAATTAAAACAGCGAGATTCCACTCCTCCCCTGTTAGCATGGCCAAAATCTGAAACACTGACAGCACCAAATGCTGCGGAGGATGTGGAGACACAGGAATTCTCATTCCTCGCTGACAGGAAGGCCACTCTGCTGGTTGGGAATGACACGAGGGTTACAGCCCCTCTGGAAGACAGTGTGGCCCTTTGTGGCACACCCAGACAATGGGATATCATTCAGCACTAAAAAGAAATGAGCTGTCAAGCCACGAAAAGACACAGAGGGCCCTTAAATAGATATTACTAAGTGAGAGAAGGCGGTCTGAAACGACTATATACTGTCTGAGTCCAACTGTATGTCGTTCTGGAAAAGGTAAAACTCCGGAGACAGTAAAAAGATGAGCGGTGGAGTGGGGAGGGATGATGGGGTGGAGCACAGAGAGATTCAGGGCAGAGAAACTATTCTGTATGAGACCTTGGTAACAGGTAGAACGAACAACCCCACAGCAGGCCCTAATGTAAGCCGTGCACTTGGGGAGATGATGATGCGTCAATGCAGGTTCATCGGTTGCAAGAAATGCACCATTCTGGCTTGGGATGCGGTTAGTGGGGGAGGCCGTGCGTGTGATGGGGGGGAGCACAGGAGAACTCTATAGTTTTGCTGTGAACCTGAAACCACTCTAGAAAAATAAAGTCTACTTAAAAAGAAGAAAAGGAAGAACGGGTACAGAAGGTCTCTTAGCCATCTTTGCAGCCAGCCCTGGTCTCAAGTGCTTCCTGGCCCTTCGGCCTTGCGGCCGTGCCCCTGGGCAGCCTTCCTCTCGCCCGGTGGGGAGAGGCTGGGACTTCCTCAGCTTCAAGACCTTGAACTTGGGTGTGACCTAAGCATCTGCCTGATGCTCTACTCTGGGTCAAGGTCGGCTTGCTGCTTCCAGCCCCGTGGAACTTGGCCCAGGGAATCTGGCCCCATGCTGCCTCAGAGTGAAACGTCCTGAGGAGACCAAGGGACTCGCCTTGGAAAAAGGCCCAGGTCAGGGACCAACGGCAGCATCAACATCTGTGACCAACAGAAGCCAGGAGGGGTGCAGATGGGAGGGCTTTCCTCTCACTTCCACCTCTAATGAGGGCCCTTGTCCACCACCATGCGACTCAATAGCAGAGCCCAGATTCAGGCCCCAGCCTGTCGCTGTGATAAGCAGGTGGGACCTGGACCGAGCACCAAAGCCTGAGGACAGAAAAGAAGGCCAGAGGGTACAATTTCACAAGAAGATGGGGCACTCCTTTGCTGAGCTGAAGGCTGGGGTGATGTCTCCTGGGGGAGAAATCATGGAGGCACGAGGAGCAGAGAGAAGAGAGAGGGAGGGAGAGAGAATCCCAAGCAGGCTCCATGCTGTCAGTGCAGAGCCCTCATGAACCGTGAGAACATGACCTGAGCTGAAACCAAGAGTCCGACGCTTAAGTGACTGAGCCTCGCAGGAGCCCCAGCAACTCAGTCTTAACAAAGACAATGTGGTAGAATGGATGGTGTGACTTCTGATACATGGCCACGAGGGGCCCTGCACTCCCTCCTTGCTCTCCACGTCATGAGGACACCCAAGCACCCTATAGAAGAGGCCGGGTGACAGGAGATCCAGGCCTCCTGTCAGGAGCCTGCAAGCAACCGAGGCCTCCCACCAACAGCCAGGGCTCCCACTCAGAAGCAGGCCCTCCAGCCCTAATCAAGTCTTCCAGGGAATGTAGCCCTGGCCAAGATTCCAAATGGAATGTCCAGAGCAAGAACTACCCAGCCAAGCCACTCCCAAGTTCTCAACCCACAAAATGGCGAGATAATAAACAAATATATGTTATTGTTACAAGTGGCCGGTTTGTGGGACGATTTCTTATGCAGCTAGAGATAACAGATATACTTCCTAACTTAAAAAAAAATAGGCTTGGGGGAGTCTGGGAGTCTCTCTCTCTCTCTCTCTCTGTCCCTCCCCTGCTTGTATGTGTTCTATCCCCCTCAAAATAAGTAACATTTTAAAAAATTAAAAATTACAAAAAAAAAATTAAAAATTACAAAAACAAATTTAATAGAACACAGAATAATTTGGGTGTGTTGGTGGTGGGTGTTTAGGTATATTGGTAACCACTGGAGGCCTGACAATAATCACTAGCAGGTTGGAAAGCGGGCAGGTCCCCACCCTCCTCCCCCACCCACCCCCACCCCTGCCAGGCACAGAGCTGACTAACATAATACACCCTGACAGGAGGGCAACATGAGGGTGCAGGGGACCAGCGGGGCAGGGGAGGGAGTAGGCAACCAAGAATCAGGGAAGTGACAGGAAAGCACAGTATATGTTAGCCAGACTCCAAGTCCCTGCTGCCTGAGCCACTGTCCTGTTAGATTTCACTTACAAGACAAATTCCACGTTAAGACAGCTGTGAATTTCAAGACAGCAGCCACAGAGCATTAAACCCCAATTGCAGGGACTTTCTGAGTGGGGAGCCGCTGCACCGACACGGGTGACATGTCCTGAAGCTGGTGCTGGGTGGGGGGGAAGCAAGGAGGCGGTGGGGGGGTGAGGTAGTAATCCTGCCACATTTCCAGAATAGAACTGAGTATTTGTGAATAGCCTCCGCATCTATCACTCTCCCTTGCCCTTTTTTCCAGAAAGGATTCTTTGGGATTATTCACATGGCCTTAAACTAGTTAAAAATGTTTTTCTGGGGGGAAAATTTTTTCCTGGGAATTTCTAACACCCTTTCTCACCTTCTGGTGACAAAATTGCATTGACCTGAAAGTGCCCCCACGTCTCCAAACATCCTGTAACTTCACACTCTTGCCACTAGGTGGCGAGCGCACTCATTGAATAGAGGAATGACAGAGGGTTCAAAATCACCTTAAGCAGAGGTCTGGGATTGAACGCATTTGAATGCCCCTCCTTAGATATTTGCCATATCTTAGCACCAGTTGTGCTATTACCAACTTGATGTTTTTCTTAGAATCAGCCCCCTTTTTAAGTTTATGGAAATGGTTTTCGGATAGAGTTGATGTGCTCTAATTTAATTGAGAAGCAGTCCCACCTACCGTACTGAGAGGGTAACCTAACAAGGAAGGTCACAGAAAATACAACTTGTTCGCTTCTGACCAGATGCATTTGCTGAGCCTGAGGAGACAAGCAAGGGTCAAAGCCCCAGTGCTTGGGGGTGCCAGGCTAACCTGTCTGATCCTTTCAACTGATGTGGGACGCAAAGACAAATGAAAACTTAAATGTTCTTTCAACTTACAACCCAGTCACAAGTCCTTGAGACAGGCAGAGTGACCTTCCTCTAGGAGCTCAGCTGCCCCAAGGATGACATTTCGCTCAGGGAAAAAGGCAATCTCAGCGCAACCCTCCAAGACCCTCTAAGTTTACTTTAACATGTAAAAACACCTTTGGAAATGTCTTATCTCTTACCACCCCCTCCCCAAGATATATGTTGGCAATCGAACTCCAAGTTTAATGGCCCCCTGATATACATCTGAAGGGTCTCATGACTGAGGTTTTACTAAACAGTAATAAATGACCTTTTCCTAACAGCAGTGAGCCTCTCAAGGTCCTGGAAACCTTGCTTCCAAATTCCTTAGAGACTTACACTATCCCTAACCCGTCCCAACCTGAAGGTATATAATCAGTCACCAGTCACAAGCCCAGGGCAGCTCTTTATGCCCTCAGGTCCTGTCCCCATGCTTTTAATAAAATCATCTTTTTGCACCAAAGATGTCTCAAGAATTCTTTCTTGGCCGTCCGCTCTGGACCCCCACCACCACTCTAAACCACATCACGACCAAAGAGACAAAACTCCTCCGACACCACAGACAGACCAAAGGGTGTCAGGCCCACCTTTTATGCCCCTTGCTTATGACTGCCTGGCGCAGCACAGACTGTCCAAGCTCCAAGCAATGTGCTTCAAGAGCCTGACTCACTCAGCCCTCGTGTTGCCCAGAGAGGGGGATTCTTTTATTCCTCCATTTTACTGATGAGGAAACTGAGGCAGGGAGAAGCTGAGCCGGTTTCCCAAAATCGCAGAGCTAGTAAAGTTAGCAAAACACATGCTGTGCTCTGCAGCCAGGCCCCACACAGCTTTACCGATGGAGATGTGTCTCCACAAAGAACCAGCCAGCAGGATTTCTGGTCAAAGGGGCCCCAGCAACTGGGGCGAGGGTGACCCTTTCACCACCTGGTCGCACACAGGCTAAAAATGCTCGGTAAAACTGGGGAACCTGGGTGGCTCAGGCAGTTGA
>CM053574.1:52742753-52754219 GCA_028646485.1 Cryptoprocta ferox
AGTGCATGACCAGGTCAAGAACTGGGTGGGGGTCAAACCACAGATAGCCTCATAAAACAGGATAATGGAGTTTATTCTAGTTAGAATAGGAAGCCGAGGGAGATAACTCAAGACCAGGGCAGTGGCAGTCCAGTGGGTAGGTTCTAAATATATCCTGGGGACTGAGACAGCAGGAATTACTGATGGGTTGGAGAGCAGGTAGAGCCAACTCTTTAGAGGAGTTTCGTGGTGCAGAGAGGCAGAAGTGGTGGAAATTGGATGAAAATGTGGCCTTAGGGAGGGTTTTTTAAAAGGGCGGCATGATAGGCCATTGGCAATCTAATGGGAATGACCCTGTAAAGGATAAATTTGATGACGCGGGAAAGTGGCCAGCTGTGGGAGGCAATGTCCTTGAGAAAGACGATAACCTTAAAAATAAAACTATCCGTTACCTTGCCAACAAAAAATGGGCTTATTCTGGAAGAGCGGAGAATTGTAACCGAGACGAGGACGCCACCGCAAACCACAGGCGAGTCCGCGGAATAAAGGAGAAGGAGGCTCTTTTATCGAGGAAACGAGGCGCGGAGAGGGGCTGCCATAAACAAAAAGCCCATTGGAGTAAACGAGGAGCTCAAGGTCTAGTGGCTTTTCATTGGCTGAGTTGCGACAGTCGCTCATTGGCTGGGCTGCTGCGAAGGCGGGGCGGGAGAAACCTCCCTTCCACCTGCTGGATGGTCCAGTAACATCCAAGTACCAGGACCCTCTCTCCCCATTGGGTCTCTAATTGACGACAGGTAGGAGGGCATGCGCGCTCCCCCTGCCCGCCTGCCCACTCCATTCTGACCCAGATTTCCTTTACTGACTTTGCACAAAGGGGGTAGAATGCAGAGCACCTGAGCGGAGCCAGCCCTTCATCTAGGTCTGCTCTTGCTGGAAGAAAACACTACGAACTTAGAGGCTTACAGCAACGCTCGTGTCTTAGCTCACACGTTTCAAGGGACAGAAGTGTGGACACAGGCGGCTCTTGGCTCTGTGCGTAAGGTCTCACAGGGCTGAAATCACGGTGTGGGCAGAGGCTCTGGGAAGAATCCACCTGCTGGCTCGCTCATTCCAGCCATTGGCAACATCCAGCTCTTGCTTTCTCTTCAAATCGAAAGTCACACATCAAGTCGTTGGTGTCAAAACCCGACCTCTGTGCTCTGGAGGTGAAATAGAAGAGGAGGACAGAGTGTGGGGATGAAGAGGAACACATTTTATTAGGTTGCCTGGCAAAGGAGGCAGCAGCAGGCTAATGTCTTCAAAATCTGCATGCCTTCAGATGCCTTCCAATGCTTTACACCTGCCCGGGGTAAAAGGCTGAGGGGTAAATGGACATACAGGATCTGGGCAGTTTTGATAAGAATCTGGTATGATTCAGTCACGTTTGTGATGGCTTCGAGGTAGTCTTATAACTGGTAAGGCCATCCAAGTCTCATTATTAAGTATTGACACCAAGTTCCAGAACAAAGGATTCTGGAGAAAAACAAGTGAAGGGGAGGGGAAGTCTTCAAGAATGAGGAAGAAGGGGGTGCCTGGGTGGCTCAGTAGGTTAAGTGTCCAACTCTTGATTTCGGCTCAGGTCATGATCTCATGTTCATGAGATCAAGCCCCACATCCAGCTCCGCACTGAGCATGAGCATGGAGCCTGCGTGGGATTCTCTCTCTCTTCCTCTGTCCCTCCCCTGCTTGTGCGCACACTCTCTCTCAAAAAAGAAAAAAAAAAAGAATGAGGAAGAGAAACATTTGTTCAGTTTCAAGTCCTCCTTCCTGAAGAATTAGTGTGTCCACCTTAATTTCTACCCACCATTCTTACCATCCAGATCTCTCCAGCTTCCCTTTCCGCTGCCATCACTTCCTCTTCTGCCAGCAGCCACAGAAAGTTCTCTGTATGTAAGGGCTCACCTGTGTAGATCAGGCCCTCCTGGAACACCTCCCTTGTAAGGTCAAGTGCACCGTAAGACACAGAAGCACTACAGCAGTGAAGTCCCATCAGATTCACCAATTCTGGGGATTAGGGTGTGGGATTCTGGGAGGCATTCCTAGGAATTCTGCCCACCCAGCCTTAAAACAGCAGGACCTTTTTTCTTTTCTTTTTGAGAGATAGTGAGCGAGCAGGGAGGGGCAGAGAGAGAGAGAGGCAGAGGATCTGAAGTGGGCTCTGTGCTGACAGCAGAAAGCCTGATATGGGCTGAGCTGAAGTCAGATGCTTAACCAACTGAGCTACTCAGGCGCCCAAGAACCGCAGGGCCTTCTTGCGCTGTCGCAGGTGGCCTAGCAGAATGTGTTAGGGTGCACCTACAGGCAGACTGGCGGTGCACCGGCTGCTGATGCACGTGCCTGAGCCTGATGGCCGTGCCAGAACCATCAGGGACTCAGACTCCATCTATCTTTTTGCTCTGCTATCCTCAAATCAGGGCTACTCCTAATGGACCAAGATGGCTTTCCCTGCCCTCTGCAGCCAGCGGGAACCCTTCTTTCTCTTTCCCCCATTGGCCCACGCTTGGTCACATGACTACACTGAAGGGCAAAGGAGGCTGGGAAATGTAGTCTCTTTAGCTAGAAGGGCACGTGTCCAGCTAAAATTGTATTTGTGTGCCAGAAAGCAAGAGTGGGCACTGAAGGATGGTGGTCATCCCTGAGTCCGCTTATGAGGCCATGACGTTCAAAATATAAAAGGACCATGGTAAGACCACTGGCCTGGAGATCTTGATGAGGTCAGAGGAGGACCAGAGCAGGTATCCTCAAAAACTTGGCTGGAAGGGGGAGGCGTAGTCAAGAGGGAGGCACTTGAATCAAGGGTTGGAGGAGGAGCAGTTGCTGGTGAGGGCCAGTCTGGGGCCGGATTGTGGGGGTGAGTGGCTGGGGTGGGGCAGGGTACAGTGCAGGGAGAGGCCAACGGACCATGAGGCCAGGGTGCCCAAGGGTTATCCGCATGGGGGCTGGAATTACAGAGAGGGAGGGCAGTGTTCGTGGTGGACAGGAAGCCATGTACCCAAAGCAGGGGTCACCCAGAAGAGAAGTGACCGGGATGGGGAGCAGCGGCAGGAGCGGGTGGCCTGGCAGACGACATGCGTCAAGAAGGAGCGAGAGGACAGAGTCCGAGGGGAGAGCTGGGTTTCCATTCTAGAAGTGGAGGAGGATGTCAGGGGAGAAGGACAAGTGGTGAGGGTTGCTTGAGAGAGGTGGGAAGCAGGGCCAGAGGAGGGGGACATGGAGTGAGCAGAGAGCCACCCAAAAGGGGACCATAGGCAGAAGGCATTTGGCCAGCTTGGCAGCCAATGGAATATGGGAGCGGGGGAGAGAGGACGTCCCTAATGGTGCCCCAGGATTCCGGTGGGTGACAGGGCTAAGAGAGAACATACAGGACTGAGGCAGGACTTGGTGCCCGTGGGAAGTAGTAACTGGGATAGTTGTCAACCCAAGAGGAAGAGGGGAGTGTGCAGGGAGCGTGTGATGGTGTTCAAAACATGTGCGCACATACATACACACATGCACACTGATCTTTGCAGAATAAAAAAGGATATAAGCATGTATGCAGACTGAGAGGAGCAGGGGGCCGGACAGAAGGGGCCTCCATATATAGGGAGTGGGGGGTGACCTAGGAAGGAGCCTGAAGGGGCAGGAGTGGAGAATGCCTCAGTTTCTCCACAGGGAAAATGGCATAACAAACCAGGTCAGCCAACTTGGGCAGCCCTAGAAGGAGGAACCTCCCCACCTCAGGAAGCCCCGAGAGTCGCCCCCTCCCTCCCTCAGCCCCCACAAAGGCCTGTCCGACCAAGATAAGGAGAGCAAGGCATGTTCCTTATGCCCAGAGATTCCTGAAATAAAAGGTGCCACATCCCCACAGTGGAACCATGGCCAATGCTGGTGACACATGTGGGTGTTTCACAGGTGGGAAAAGGAGGTTCCAGAAGAGCGTGGGCCCCAAGGGACCTGATTCGTGTAAGAAAAAACACACACACACACAGGAAAAAAACCAAAGGCAAACCTGCCTGGTATTAGAATTGAGGGAACGTGTTATTGTCTTCCTTCCGCTCATCTCCACGTTCAGTTTTTCCACACCAAAAATGAGTTCTCCTTTGTCCCCTTTTTTGTTTTTTGTTTTTCAAGTTGTACATGCTAAAAAATAAGATCTCAGAGGCCCAAGAGGAAAAAAGAACGTGGGCCCAACTAGGTCAGGTCAGGTCAGGAAACGCAGCCTGGGGGGCTGTGGGACCCCCACTCAGCGGGAGTCCGTCCCTACCTGCTGTAACGTCATGCAGGCAGACGGAGAGGGGACAAGGCCAGGCGTCCACAAGTCCTGTCTGGGGTCCAGGCTCCAATGAGTGTATTCACCAAGTGCCCACCAGGTGACCCCCTGCAGCAAGCAATCTTCACACCAGGCATGACTCCAGGGGATGGAGTGACACCCTCGCACTCTGCTCTGGGCCAGGCATCAGAAGGTTGGGGAGGCTGGCCCTTTGGCCACACTGGTAGCCTCCCTGGGCTTCACAGGAAGGTGACGCCCGGCTCCTTCCCAGAGAGCAGAGCTGGGCCGAGTGGAGGGTGAGAACCCAAGGACCCTCAGGGGTTAGCAGGGTGTCCCGGTCAGGAGGCTAGCCTGAGGGGGGGTGCATGATGAGAAACAAGAAGGCGTTGGGGCGCCTGCGTGGTCCAGTCAGTTGAGCGTCCGATGGTTGATCGTGGCTCAGGTGGTGATCTCACACTTTGTGGGATCGAGCCCTGGGCCAAGCTCTGCGCAGACCTCGAGGAACCTGCCTGAGAGTCTCTCTCTCTCTCTCTCTCTCTCTCTCACACCTTCTCTCTCTGGCCCTCCCCCCTCGTATGCTCGCTTTCTCTCTCGAAATAAATAAACCTTAAAAACCAAAACATATCAAAATAAATAAATAAAATAAATAAGAAGGCCCCCATTCTCGAGTGATCCTGGGCGAGGACAGTTTATCCCAGTTGGTTTTACCCAAGTGAGGTATTGACTTTACACTCAACAGTACGATGGAAATTCCTTCAACACAACTCACGCAGTTTTACTTCACTGAATGTAATGTCTGTATCATAGCGTGCACCCGTACCTAGCCCTCCGGCCTTTTGCTACCGTTAACAACACTGCTTTGGGTATTTAAAAATAAACACAGGGGCGCCTGGGTGGTTCAGTCAGTGAAGCGTCTGACTTCAGCTCAGGCCATCATCTCTCTGTTTGTAGGTTCGAGCCCCGCGTGCGGCTCTGTGCTGACAGCTCAGAGCCTGGAGCCTGCTTCCGATTCTGTGTCTCCCTCGCTCTGTGCCCCTCCCCCACTCACACTCTCTTTGTCTCAAAAATAAATAAACATTAAACACACACACACACACACACACACACACACACACACACAAATAAACCTGATCCCAGGTGTCCTAGGGGCAGAAGGCAGCTCAGGAAGCCAGGGGCCACTCTCAGTGAGCCAGGCCTCCCGTCTGAGCTGCCTGCCAGCATCCGGCAGCCACGCAATGAGGGGTCAGGTTAGAAAAGGGACAGGGTCCTCCCTGCGGATGGGATCGGTCAGAGTCCAAGCGTGGGCTCCCTCCTGCGAGCACCCAGCACAGACTCAGTGAAGACCCGCGACGTGCAGGTACTGACCTAGGCTGTCACTGGATCCCGGAGACCATTCCCGCTCTCAAGGAGGCCCTGTGCAGGGTGAGGAAGAGGCAGGTGACAGATACACACATGAACGGTAGCCACTCCATGCCTCGAAGCAGGCTGGGCATTGCCGGATGCTAAAAAATTAAAATGCCCACATTCTGTGTGAACACAAGGAATGTTCCTGTGGGTCTAAGGTACCGTGTACAGGGGGTGTTTAATTTTTTTTAATGTTTATTTATTTTTGAGAGAGAGAGGGAGACACAGCGCAGAGCCTGACGCGGGGCTCGAACTCACAAACCGTGAGATCACGACCTGAGCCGAAGTCGTGCGCTTAACCGAGCCACCCAGGTGCCCCCAGAATACATTGCTCTTTTAAAGGGAACTTTATATCACTAACATAAATGGAAAGGTGTTGTCACTCCCCTAAGTCAAGTGTAGTTTTAGAAATAAATATAATGCAAATTTTAAAACGGTCTTAAATTCTAGCTAGAGACCAATGTCTGATGGAAACTGAGCCCCAGACTGCGGTGTCCTGTGACAGAAAAGAACCAGGTAGTGTTAAAAGGTGCTGAAGACACAGTGGCACCAAAAAGTGACTTTCTCCTTGACCTATTCCGAAGAACCGAAGAAAATGAAAACCCCCCCATGGGATTCTCAGCCCGTGGGAGTTGCCCAGCCCACACCCTAGGTGCGCAAGCAGGACAGCAGTCATTGCTCCCATTTTACAGATGAGGAGATCTGAGATTTGGAGGAGCAATGAGCGAAGCTGCTCAGCTCCGAGGCCTCTTCCTCCTGGAAACCCTCCCCACCCCCTGGGAGTCGGTGAGGGGCCTCCCCTGTCCTCCCGCACACCCTGTACGGAGGCCCAGTGAGGCGCTGCAGCACATGGCATAGCTCGCGGACCCCCTTCCATACACTGGGGTCGACCTCCCATTCTGGGCCCAAGGTCCCGGATCCCCGAGTGCCCGCTGTCCCTGGAGATAGCGCCCCCCGGGCTGTGCTGGGGGATAAGCCAGGCTATTTTCATCACTTCCTTCCTCTCGCTCCAGCGAGAGGCCACCACCGGCTGCCTCGCATCAAGCTGCCATTTCAGCCCCAACCTGGACAGTTAAGGCCACGGAAGGGGGTGCCAACTGCAGGCCTCACAAGTAAGTGGCCCTCATTACCCAGCACCCCCTCCCACACCGCCCCCCTCCCAGGTGGGACAGTGGGACAGGGCCTGGTTGGGGAGGCCAGCCAAGGCCTGCCTGTGTCCCACCTTCGGCTCTCGGCTCCAGGTGGGGCTGGGGGTGGGGGGCACTCGCTCTGACACACCAGCTCTTGGGTTTATTCAACTCAGGCGGGCCAGGCCCTGGTGGGGAGGGCCTGTCTGGGGAAGTCAGTGAACCAGGCAGGAGTTGCCTGGAGCTCACGAGGCCTGAGTCTGAGTCCGTTCTCTGACACAGACCGCTGGATGACCCTGCACAAGTCACTTTCCATCTCTGGGCCGTTTCCCCAACTCTGAGCGTCAGCCTCGATGCATGGCTTTCTGCAGGGAACCTCTCCTGTTCTCCCTCCCTGTCCACACCCAGTTTTCTACACTGGCTTTCATCTAAGAGTTCATTCAGCCACTGGCTGGTGAGCGGTTTGGAATGGGTGGGACGAGGTGGGGTCTGTGAAATCCACACCAGCAGCCTGACCCCAGGGTTAGATGTAGGGGCTGGGAGGAGCCTGCGGGCCAGGGGTCACAACTGGGAATTTTCTAGCAGGCATCGGCGCCCCTCACCCCTGAGCTGGGGCTGGGGCCTCTGCGAGAGGCCAGGAGGTCCCTTCCCAAGAATGTTCTCACCCCCTCTCCCCTCCTCCATCACAGCCACGCTCACCGTCCTCCCTTCGAGTGTCCAGTGAGGCTTAGCCAGGCCTGGGCTGGGCGCCTTATGCTTCCTTCTGTCTTCACCGTCCCATTTCATAGAGGAGAAAGCTGAGGCCTGAGAAGGGAGGTGAGTTGTCGCTTGTCCCAGGTCAAGCCCACTGGCCCTTGGCACGGGGTGCAGGCCGCCAGGCCCTCCCTCACCTCGCGGCCACTGTCCCCACAGCCAGCCTACCAATGCCCGCCTGGGGGGCCCTGCTGCTGTTCTGGGCTGCTGCGGCGGCCACCAAGGACTGCCCGGCACAGTGCACCTGCCAAGTCCTGGAAACCATGGGGCTGGCGGTGGACTGCAGGGGCCAGGGGCTCACGGCCCTGCCTGCCCTGCCCTCCCACACCCGCCACCTGCTGCTGGCCAATAACAGCCTCAGCTCCATACCACCGGGCGCCTTCGACCACCTGCCCCAGCTACAGACCCTGGACGTGACTCAGAACCCCTGGCACTGCGACTGCGGCCTCACCTACCTGCGTCTCTGGCTGGAGGACCGCGTGCCCCAGGCCCTACTGCACATCCAATGCGCCAACCCCAAGCTTGCCAGAGCCCGCCCGCTGGACCAGTTCATGGGCTACGAGTTGGGCAGCTGTGGCTGGCAGCTGCGGGAGCCCGGGGCCTACCCGGGCCTCTGGTGGGATGTGGCGCTGGTGGCCGTGGCCACACTGGGCCTGGCTCTCCTGGCCGGCCTGCTGTGTGCTGCCACAGAGACCCTGGACTGAGCCCACGCCCCCCAGGGCCACTCCTCCCAGGCCCTGGGGGCCAGGTCCCGAGCCCCTCCCCGGATGCCGCCAGGCCTGGTCACCCTGGGCCCCCAGTAACTCAAAATAAACGGTCTGCTCAACCATTTTATCCAAGCTCACAATTTTTTTTTTTTCCTCTCGGTACCCAAGTCTGGCTCCTTCTAGAAACCTGGGGCCCTTCTGTTATAACCAGGTATCCACTGAGGCTACCTCTGTCCCCCAGGGTCCTGGTAAAATGGGCTGTTCCATCACCCCCACGCCAACTACCCCCATTTCCACGATCTGTGGACATCGGGAGCCCTTCCTTGGGGCCCAACAGGTCCCAGGAGCTCACCCGCCTCCCACACGGGACGCTCTGGAGGGCCCGGGCCGATTTGTGGCTCCCCTCCAAATGCCGCAGAAAACTTGCTGTCACAACACAGCAGTGAGCAGAGCAGGAGGCACGGAAGACCCTGGGCGGGAGGGAGAGGAGTGATTTCCATCTCTGTGACGGACCTACCTTGAAAGGCACACCGCCGTTTCCAAGACAGCCCTCAGCCCCCCTGTCCCAGCCATGAGACACCTGCTCCCACGGCCCCATCCTTTCCCACCTTCTCCTGTAAGCTCCTCTCCTTTCCCTCCTCTCTCTACCCCTCTTTCTCCAGGAACAAAAAAGGGGCACCCGGGTGGCTCAGTCGGTGAAGCGTCCAACTTCAGCTCAGGTCATGATCTCACGGTTCGTGGGTTCGAGCCCCGCTTCGGGCTTTGTGCTGACAGCTCAGAGCCTGGAGCCTGCTTCCAATTCTGTGTCTCCCTCTCTCTCTGCCCCTCCCCTGCTCACACTCTCTCCTCTCTCTCTCTCAAAAAGTAAATAAACACTTAAAGTTCTTTTTTAAAGAAACAAAAGAAATTCTTTCCTTTGTCTGGAAACAACTCCAGGTGCTGACGTCAGACATGTCAAACTCTAGAGTCCCACCTCTACCCCAAGCAATGGGCACCAAATTCTCCAAACAAGACTCTTCTCTCCCTCAGAAGTTTCTGGTGCAGCAGTTAAACTAATAAAACATTTCTCCACCGTATGAGAGTATTTCCAGGTCTGTTACCGCCAACCCAAATCCAAGTATAGTTACCCCAAGGTCCTTCCCTCCAGGAGATCCGTGCAGTGGCCCTGGAGCTCAGAGAGCACCATAAGGAAGGTCAGGCAGGCACAGAGCACCATCGGCGGGCACTGAGCACAGAGCTGAGGCTAGAGCAGGAGGCCCGAACTCGGGGGAGGGGATGAGCTGTAGGGAGAGGTGGAGAGTGGCAAACCACCTGTGCTGTCCTGGGTGGATGTGGACCCTGGTTCCCCATTCTTCCAGAGAGATCGTAAATGTACACTTGTATGTGGAACTCCTGACTTAAGCGTTGTCATGTAAATCCAGAAAAAAAAAAGTACGTAGGTAGCAACAGGACAAATAAAACACGTTCATTGACTGGATGGAGTCCATAGGCTGCAAGTCGGTGAGTCGTGCCATCAGGATCAGCTGGAACAGGGCTGCCTATGGAGACAGAAGAAGCTCGCATTCCCTCCCAGGGCCCTTGGTTGGTGGTTGGCCCTTTGGGAACCACCTCCCACGGGGCCTTCTTGTGTGCCCCCCCCCACCGGAGGGAGGACACGGGCTCGGGGCCCCCGGCGATCAGGTCACAGGCATGATCTCAGAGACGTCCCCTTTCATATCTGAAAACTGCCCCCTTGAAAACTGCCTCAAACTAAGGTCCTTCGGCAACCCCAGGCCCCAGGTAGGGCGCCCCTAAATTCTGCTACTGCCCCTTCCGGAGGCCAACACACGCAGCCACAGGCCCAGCACAGTAGTGATCATATGCCTTGATCTTACTGGCCAGATGGCTGGTCCCATGAGACCCTGCCAGGAGCCCGAGCAGCACACTGTCATCAATGCAGAGGGTCACGTCCCCACGGGCAGTAGGGAGGGCAGGGGTCTCCCGAGGTGGAGGGTGGACCCACACAGGAATCCCCAGGGAAACAGTTGCACTAGGAAATTCAATTTGCCATCTCCGTTGTCCCCATGGTCTTCATCCCACAGCCACCAACCCGGCGTCCCCAGATCCCGCTACCACGACCGACCACACGCCACTGGCCACCACTGTCTCCCGCAGGCCCGCAGCTCCCCACAACCCCTGACGGCCATCAACACCATCTCGAGGGCACCTGCACGCCAGCTCACACTTGCTGCCCTTCATCCTCTCCACCACGGCCACAGACATCAGCCCCGTGAGGCGACGCTCTCCCCCACCGCCGGCCCCCTCCTGTTTCTGTCACCTCTAAGCACCAACCAACCATAGCCCCATTATAAGCAAAATGTCATCTCTGTCACCATCATCAATCTATCCCCCAGCCACCGTGACATGATCCTCATGACCATCTCCTTCACGAGCATCTTCAAAACCAAGCGGCATGTGGACAATTTGCCGAGGTGACTTCCACCAGCTGCTGGGACAACCCCCACCTTGCTAGCAGCGGACCCCCTCACACCTGGCCCTGGTCGGCTGCTCGCCAGGAAGCCTTCCGCCCTGCTCCAGGCTCCTGCTCGGCCCGGCCTCTAGGGCCTGCTCAGAGCCCTCTGCTGGCCCTCTGGCCAGTGGGTGAGCAGAGAGAGCAGACAGGGAAGCACGGATGTTCGTGGCCAGGCCCGGAAGTGGCAGGGATGGCCTTTGCAAGCAGCTGTCGTCTGGAACTGGCGACTGGCCCTGCCCTAACCAGAAGGGAGGCCTGGCACTGCTCCCGGTGTGCCCAGCCGTAGCAGCAGGCGGGCATCTGGCCACGGCCAGCCCCACCCGGTTGATGCACTTGATCAGAAGGCAGACACACCGTAGGGAGGGAACTTGTGAAGGCTTGGCACAGGCCGAGTCTTGGCCCTGAGCCCCAGCCGGCCCCCGCCCCCACACAGTGCCCCTCTCGCGTGTTTTGCATACGCACTTACCCACACCTCCCGTGAGTGCGTGTGTCCACAGTCTCCCAGGATGCCATGACCCAGCCAGGACCCTCGCCATCTCCAGGCCCCATGTGTTTGCCTGAGATGGCAGAGAGGAGAAGGTGGAAGGCTCTGCCCTCACCTGGCTCTGCTCCAACGAGGGAACAGTGCGTCCGTGGCCTGGGGAATCTTCTGAGAACAGCATCTGACTTGACAGACACCCCCCGCCCCTGAAAGTC
>CM053574.1:52754319-52836113 GCA_028646485.1 Cryptoprocta ferox
AGTGAGATCATGACCTGAGCCGAAGTCAGACGTTTCACCGGCTGAGCCACCCAGACGCCCTATGCTGAGTTATTTATCTAATGCCTCAGCGTGCCGACTTGTTAGTAAAAACAAAAGCACAAATACATCCATTTGATGTTTTAGAGTCTAAAGGACTCCGCACACCTGCATCGCAGCTGAATAACTCTTCCTTTCTTTGAGTTCAGAACGTCTGAATTACCGTATAGAAAGTCTTTGTGTATTTATGTGATATCTTTCAACCAACACAGATCATTGTATTCTGTACCTGAAGGCACCCACTCCTGTGCCTTTAAAAAGTCAAGAGTGGAGACACAGGGGAGGGGAGTACGGGGAGCCGCCGAAGGAGTGTAGAGTTTTGTTTTGCAAGAACTGAGATGAAAAAGTTCTGGAGGTGGATGGTGATGATGGCCGCACGACCACGTGAATATGGCCACGACCACGTGAATGGTGGTGATGGCCGCACGACTACAGAACTGTACACTTAAAAATGCTTAAGATGGCCAGTTTTATGTTACATATATTTTATCACAATTTTTTTAAAAGTCTAGAGTGATGGTTTTCAAACCTTTTTAGCAGTAAGACCCTTTTTCCAATGAAAAACCCTAGGTAGTACCTGGTGTATGAAATAAAATGGCTCGATCTTGTTGGACGGGGGCCTAATGGCCACCCTTCCCTCCTTCTCCATCCCTGCCCTTCCCTCTTTCTCTATCTCTGACCTTTGTGGGCTACTGACAAGCTTCAGGACTCTTCAAAAAGCCCATTTGTAAAACAGATCTAGAGTTTTAGTGGGGTATTAAAATTTGGTTTAAAAAAACAAGCATAGCAAAGTATCTCTGAGGATGTATGGTCTGAAAATGGAAAGAGGTACACATTTGTGAATAGCAAGACTCAGTCCCCCCAGATTCATTGCTAAATTCAATTTCAACCAATCAACGTTTTTGCTATAGAACTTGCCAGATAAGGCTGGCACGGAGATTCCAGTGCATAGAGGTTTTATTTGTTTTTAAGATTCTTTCCTTGAGGGGTGCCTGGGTGGCCCCGTCAGTTAAGCATCTCTTGATTTTGGTTCAGGTCATGATCTCATGGTTCGTGAGATCGAGCCCCACGTTGGGCTCTGCACCAACAGCACAGAGCCTTCTTGGGATTCTCTCCCTCGCTTCCCCTCCCCTGCTTACACGAACACAAACTCTCTCTCAAAGAAGTAAATAAAAGAGAAAAAGATTCATTCCTTGAGAGAGATCCCCATAAGTTTTCTGTTATTTTCAGAAATGTCCACTTAGAATGGAATCCCTTTTGTCGAATCTAAACCTGAGTACACGGAGCTGTCACTGTGGCCACAGTCCCCCCCATTGAAATCCCAGGGGTCCTCCCAGGATGTTGGGGGGTCAAGGCACAACCCGGGAGCACAATATCCAGGCTTCGGATCTTATCTCAGCTGCTCACTGGAAGTGCATTGGAGGCAAGGCCTCAAACGCTATGTGGATTCTCTTGTGAATCCGTATCTTTTCTTACTAAAAGGTCTACAGCTTCAAGGGCTCAGAGGTCCAGAAAAGCCCCAGAACCCACATCAGACACAAGCTCAGATGTTGCCAGATGGGGCTGGACGTTGAGCACGAGGCCAGAGCACGTTGGCCGCACTCACCCCGCTTCCGGGAGCTAACTAACCAGCCCCCTGACCACCCCCTCTCTCTCCTGGCCTCCTTTGCCGGGTCCGCGACTTCTGATGTCCCCTCAACCCTGCCCATGGACCTCCAGCTCCCTAGTTGGTGTTATTATCACTGGGCTGATGGGTAAGCAGCTTTGAACTGGCAAAGTCTATGGCCTGTTCGCTGGGGACCACACTGGGTCACAACAGGATGCAAGGGGCAGAATGGCTGCAGGGGACAGAGTCCCAGAGCACACGGCCCACTGTGGGAGGGAGGAGACCGGCCAAGGTGGGCGGGCAGAGCCATCCTCACCACATCCCAGGGTGGTCTGTGTGAATTCACGCCTCGGATGTCCAGGAAGCGCGAGTTGGAGCCAAGCCTGTCATCTGGGCTGTGTCTTTTCTTTCCCGGGGCGGGGGGCGGGGGTCCACACACTCAGGAGGGCTCCTAGGAGTGAGTGTCAGGACCAGCTGGTTGTCCTTTGGGTCCGGGCCCAGCTGGGACCCATGACGCAGCGGGGAGTTCAGTTCTTCAGGTGGGTCTGGGGTCTGCCTGCCAGGGGAGCGTCGGGCTCAGGAAACGGCAGAGTCCCGTGTGGCTGTGGGTGACCTCGGACGGTCCTGGCAGGCCCCTGGGGGGAGACTGCGGGCAGCAGGGAACCATGAAGATGCGAGCAAGGGGGCGACCTGGTCAGTGTGTGACCTGCTTCGGGAAGGTGTATGCAGCTGGGGGTGGAAACGGAAGGCAGGAGCCAGGTCAGGCAGAGGCTGGGCAGAGACTGGCTGGGGTGGGGGTGTCCGTGCTGGGAAGATGACAGGATGGGGAGAGGGAATGTGACTCGGGCGAGGGTACCCTGCGTCCTGGCTTCCCCGAAGGAAGGGTGACTCGGTCCCTCCTCAGCTGAGCCCCTGAGTGAATGTGTGCAGGGAGCAGGGAGGGGTCGGGGTCAGGGCTTTGGGACCCCCCCAGGGGAGGGGCAGGGCCAGACTCAGCGCTGGGACCCGGGACCCAGCCCCAGCCTGGCCCGAGACAGGGGCTCAGGAGTCAACGTACTGGGGGCTTGGAGTAAGTCCCTCTAGGCCCCTGGCCTCACTTTCCCTGTTTTAAAGTCCAGGACGTTGTCCCAGGGTCTGGCAGTCCCATGGTGTGGGCAGAGGCAAGAGAGGCCCTCATCACAGCCTCCGGGGGCCATGTGGCGGCCCAGCTCAGACCACCCAGTTAGGGGTTTTCCTTCCAAGGGGCACATGCAGGCTTGGGGCCGCCCCGCATCCAATCCAAGGATAGCAGGCAATCAAACAACAGGTATTTCTCCCAGGAAAAGGTGTTGGAGAAACCCGGGGTGTGGTCCCCCCGGTTCCCCCAGGGCTCCAGGTCTTCCTTCATCAGTCAGTGGAATTCACAGGCTTCTAACCTCTGGGACAGAGTCAGAAACATGAGCCCCGAGCCCTGGGTCCCGCAGCTTACGAAGCCCCTCCCAGTTGGGACCTCCTGGTGGCTTTCCCAGGACGCAGGCAGGACCGGAATTAGTGTCCCACATCTGAGGAAACCGAGGCTGGGTGGAGACATGACTTGCCCAAGGTCACACTAGTCAGAGTGGACCTGGGGACCTGGGATTTGAATGGAGGTTGGTCTGACCCCCATGGTGTCAGTGTCTCAGAGCAGGGCTTGCGGACCGGGTACAGTTACTGCCTGGTCACCGTGCAGAGCCACGCCGTGCTGTCCTCCTCTGGCTCCCATGTCAGGATAGGCCCCCTTCTGAGAGTGGCCGGGGACAGATCCCAGAGTGTCTTCAGAGACTTCCTGGTGCCAGGGGTCCCCTTCAGGCACTTGCCAGTTTTTTGAGCACCTACTATGTACCCAGAACCATTGTCTGCCCTGGGAATACAGCAGTGAGCAAGAGCAGTCTGGCCCTCATAGAGGCTCTCCTGACTTGGAACAAAAGTCTAATGTGTTATGGCTACAAGGCTCGGGCAACAAACTCCCAACCACCGAGTCTCTTGGCTTATCTGCAAAGCGCAGGCATAGTACCCCTCCCCACAGGGTTGAAGAGGCGGGAGAGGTACCAGGCCCGGTCCCCCAGGCTTCACCAAATTATCCTCCTCAGCCTACCTCCCCAACTCAAATCCCACTGAAGGAACCAAGGCCCAGAGGAGTGCAGGACTTGCCCGTGGTCTCCCTGGCAGAGCGAGGACCCAATCCAAGCTCTTTCCTGCCCCTTAGGCACTGACTGCCTGCCTCTCTGCCGAAGGATCCCACATTGGTCTGGGGCCAAGGAGTCTTAACAGGGCTTCAGGCAACGGAAGGGCGGTGGGCAGACAGGACCAGCTGCAGAGACATGGCCCCCCGGGGCCAGCTCTGGGCTCAAAGGTGAGAGAACCAGACTTGGGCACCATGGGCTCTTTGCAGAAATCTGTTTAATGGTTTAGGAATGTGTACACTCTGGCTCTGCTAAGTTTCCACGAAGGCAACTTTTCCATGTTTTAAAAAATAGATCTGCTATAAAGATTTATGTATCATAAATAGGTAACATGAAAAATTCCCGAATGCAAAATGGCATTGCCTTAGCCGAGGCCCTCCCGGTGGCCCAGCAGGGCTCAGCGGGTCCCTGAGGCCCCCCAGCCATGGCAGCCCCCCTGGGAGGAGTAACTGAATTCAATATGAACCAGAAGCTTCCTCTAGCTCCATGCCTGCCTGCTGGGGTCTGTGTCCTTGAATTCACCCTTTTCGGAAGGCCGGGGACCCTCCCGCTTGGAAATCCTGATCCATGTCCCTAGGTGGCCCCGCTCCTCCTCCCAAGTCTAAAACACCAGCCTTCTTATTCCACAGGCCATGTCGCACTAGCCCCACCCAGGCCACAGACTGCCCTGTCCCTGGGGGCCTGGTGGCTGCCAGGACACTTCCTGGCCCTCTGATCCCTGCCTCCTCTCCTGCACCCTGGCCTCTGACCCCACCTGCTCCTGGGTAATTTAGAAACAGAGCAAGAGGGGACAGTTCTCCAGCCCCAGAAAGCCCTGGGCTGCTGCAGGAGCAAACAGAGGTAGGTTATGTTTTCTCACACAACTTCCCCATTTGCTCTCACCCACGTCCGGGTCCTGTGTAACAGAAGACTGAGGCCCCGGCCCACTGTGTCACTACAGGAAGCCCACAGGGCATGCAGTCAACACCACACTCGCGTGGGGCCCTGAGCACTAGCCTGTGTGTCCCTGACGGAAGCCTGGGAACTGTCTCTGTTTGAGCCTGCAGGAAATGGCTTCTGCCCAGGAAGGGGGGGGAGAAGGAACTCATTCTTGTCAGAGGGGTATCACGAGCAGAGGACTAGCTTGGGGTGGGGCCCGCTCCAAGAGGTGTGCCCAGCTGGGTCATTTGTGGGACTCTCAATGACATGAACAAAGGCTGGGTAAGTGCGGGGAGGGCAGGAAGGGGGAGGCCTGCACAGAGGGCACTCCTGGGGGACGAGGGGAGAAGCCAAGGCACAGCAGTGGAGGCCTTGGACATGTGGATGGAGTATGGACCATACCCCAAGGGCCCCAGGCACCCTGGAAGGGGGAGGGGCAGCAGAATCCGTAGTGACCTACAAGTGCCACTCTGACTGCAACACGAGGGCGGCTTAGGATGCACAGGCTAGAAGCCCAGGGACCAAAGAGGTGCAGGGGGAGGTGCAGGCGAGCCAGGGCCTGTCCGGAGCAGAGGGGCAGGGAGAGTAGCGAGGTGAGGGAAGTATGGGAGTGGGGAGAGGGAGGGAGGGCCTAAGGCAAGCCCTGGATGTCTAGGTTAGCCCCTATGGGCTGTGGGGCCTGGAGGATGGAGATGGCCGGAGACCAATCAGCCCAGTGTTTCGGACATCTTGGGACTAGGAAGGGTGAAGGGAGACAGGAGGGGGGCAGGGAAGCATTGCTGGGTGAGCTGAGACTGCCAGCCTCCCCGTCCAGGCTGGGCGGGCTGCTCCCTGTACCCCTCTCAGCCAGGCCCTTGCAAAGTTTCAGGTTTCCAACCCCGGGGTCAGAAGGAGGGCGATGGCTCACACAGATGGGAGGAAAGTTCTTCTCACCTTCCCGAAGCGTCCCAGCCCTGCAGCGGGTAACACTGGATAGGGGCCGCCCCTGTGCTCAGCTGGAACTGTGGGTGCAAGTCAACCACGGGGGTGCAGGCCCAGGCCTGTGCTTCCCCCACCGCCCCCCAAAGCAGCAGGCCTCTGGAAGGTCACGCTTCATAAGACTGCCCTTCCTGCTTGGGCCCTGGTCCACCGCCTAGCTCTGCCCCAATATCAGCCCTTAGCAGAGGTCCTGGGGCTGCAGGACCTCTGCCCTCGGCCTGAAGGTGTCTCTGCGACAGGTACTTTCTACTTGGGAGGTAGAGCCCTGGCACTGCAAGGGAGGGGCCCGGCAGACACCAGCTCTCTCACCCCATCTCACTGGCAAGGCCACTGAGGGAGGAAGCCGAGTGGCCTTCCTGCTTCCAGCTCCCCCACCTCACCTCGGCCACCAGTGGGCTGTGACTGCCCTCAGCACAGGCTCAGTAGCTGCTGGCCCAAACAGGCCAACATCCGTCCCCTCCAGAACCGGGCCCAGACATCCCCGCCTGAAAGGGACTCACCAGCCCTGCAAGTCTCTGCCATGGAAGCCTCCCGTGCCCAAGGCCACAGAACGCTGGGCTTCTCACTCTGCGGTCAGGCCTGCCTAGGAGAAGGGGGACGGGGTGGGGGTGGCGCAGACCAAAGTGCAGGCACAGGAAGGCAAGGGAAGTCAGGCGGTGCTCCCACTGCCTGGGCTCCGCAAGGCGCTGGGCTTCGTCTCCACGACGTGACCTTGCCCACGGCTCTGACAGCAGTTTATTTCCTGGGGCCCAAGGGGCTAGACTGGGCTGACACGGGGGGTCCCGGGGGTATGGGAAGACCACCCAACTCCCCCGGCTGAGTCCCTGTGACCCTCTGAGCTGCCCCCAGCGTGTGCTTCCCAGAGCCCCAGTGACGCCATCCCCCAGACGCCTTCTACCCGCAGCGCCCTGCGCACGTGGGCCCCGGAGGCTAAAACAGCCGGACCCAGGGCTGCGGGGCCTTGCCTTTTGGTTGGAGAAACCAGAAACTAGACTGGAAGGAGGCCAGCATTTGCTTTTCCCCCAAATGTCCACCTTTCCACTTCATCCCCCAACCCCCAAGTTCAGAGAGTCGGTGCAGAAGGAATCGGCTGGTTTCGCAACCCGAGCGGCCAACCTTTGGGCCCCGGGCCGGCAGACGGTCCCCGCTCAGCTGTGGGCCCCGACCCCATCCCCGTGCCGACGAAAACAAGAAGCGACACGGAAAACCAGAACACGAGAGGTCTTGCGAAGGCGGCAGGCCGAGCCCCCAGCTGCCCGTGAGCTTCGGGCTGGCAGTGAAGGAAGGAAGGCAGCTCTTGGCCCGAAGGAGCTGGGGCTTTCCTGGGACCGTGCTCAGGAACCAGGTCTGCTGGGCAGCTTGCTCTCGCTCTGAGGCAACGTACAAAGGCCCTGGGGTGACCCAAAGAACCCAAGGCGCCAGCGACATCCCTGGGAGACGGCAACCTGCTGCCGCAGCTACAGCAAGACTCGAGGTGTGAAATGGTCAGAACCAGGACATGTGGGGCCCCTGTCCTGCTGGGATCCACACTGGCTGGCCCGGGCCAGTCATGGACTATGAGGAACACACAGAGGGTGGCCACTGGCTGGCAGGAGGGGCCCCACACCCCACACCCCCCAGGCCAACGGGTCTCCCTCAGAAGGCATTCTGTGTCTTCCTTCCTCGAGGGTAGCTTTCCCATCAAGCGCCCAGGCCATGGCATGGAGAATTCCAGGGCTTCATCCAGCTACTGGCGCTATGGAGGGCCAGCTCCGGAGGGGTGGGCCTGGCAGGCCAGAGAGAGAGAGAGAGAGAGAGAGAGAGAGAGAGAGAGAGAGAGATGAGCGGGGAGGCCCCCGCCTGCCTGCCCTGCACCCCGGTCAGCAGCCGCAGCCCCAGCTCTCTCCGACGTCCTTGCTGTCCAGCTGGATGTGGTCGGTTCCCTTCTCGCTGAGCAGGGGGCCGCCATGCCGCACGACCAGCTCCGTGGCCACCCGCACGAAGGCCTCCTCCACGTTGCTCGAGTCCTTGGCCGATGTCTCGATGGCGCACAGGATGTCGTAGCGCGCTGCCAGGCTCTGCGCCTCGGCCAGCGGGACCTCCCGGAGCTCGCCAAGGTCCGACTTGTTCCCTGTGGGGAAAGGCCAGGTGCAGCCTGGTGAGGCCCGGTCCCACCCGGCGGGGCCGCGCGGACAGATGTCATGCTGCCCAGTGCGTGCTGCCAGCTACCAAGGAATCCCTTCTGGGGTGGTCCTCCGTCTTTTTGGGAGAAAAAAAAGACCTTCTTTTATTTTAAAGCTCTTATTCGAGCCTTTCATCCCTTGTTTTGTTTCTCTTTTATTATTATTATTATTATTAATTTTTTTTAATGTTTATTTATTTTGGAGACACAGAGAGACAGAGTGCAAGCAGGGGAGGGGCAGAGAGAGGGGGAGACACAGAATCCAAAGCAGGCTCCAGGCTCTGAGCTGTCAGCACAGAGCCCGATGTGGGGCTCGAACCCACGAACTGTGAGATCGTGACCTGAGCCAAAGTCGGACGCCAACGACTGAACCATCCAGGCGCCCGTTTCTGTTTTTTAATCTCTGCCAGAGGCTTTGGTCTTTTTATTGCTTCTTCCTAACAAATAGTAGCAGTAAATTTTGGTGAAAAGAACACAGTACTGGAGAGCTGCAGGAAACTTGGGCTCCCTTTCGCTTGCCATGTGACCCTGGGGTAAGTCACTTCATACCTGAGTCCTGGCTTCCCCATTGGTGATGCCACTGTCACTACAACAAGAGGGATCAATGAACGTGAAACAACGGGCACTTGGTGGACACTCATCACGAGGGGACGTTAACAAAGAAGTCTAGCGTGGCCAACTGTTTTCTCTGCTATAATTTGGTGATGCTTATTGTTTATGCTCTCCTATTTTCCTTTGGAATTCTTTTATTCCCCGTAACGTGATTTTTGATTATTTTTCTTTTCTGCTAGTAAGAGCACAGCCTAGCTCACCTCTGGTTTCTCCTACAAGGCATCAGGTGTTTCATTACGTTCTCAATAATCTGGTCAACTGCTCCTTGACCCAATTTCTAGAAGAATTTTTTTAAGTCTCTAAGTGGTTGACTTTTGTAACGTGATTACAGGGAGGACACACACAAAAATATAGATAACTGTGGGGCACCTGGGTGGCTCAGTCGGTTAAGCGTCCAACTCTTGACTTTGGCTCAGGTCATGATCTCACGGTTTGTGGGCTCGAGACCCACATAGGGCTCTGTGCTGACAGTGCGGAGCCTGCTTGCGATTCTCTCTCTCTCCCTTTCTCTCTGCCCCTCCTCCACTTGAGCATGTGTGTGTGTTCTCTCTCAAAATACACTTAAAAGAATTAAGATTCTCTCTCCTCCTCTGCCCCTCCCCTGCTTGCACACATGTGCGCAAGCACTCTCACTCTCTCTCAAAAAAAAAAAAAAAAAAAAAAAAGGAAGAAGAATCTGCCAGACTGTTGGAATGAGGACTCTGGGGACCACAGAAATGGTCCCAAGCAGGGCGCCTGGGTGGCTCAGCTGGTTAAGCGGCTGACTTCGGCTCAGGTCATGATCTCGTGGTTTGTGAGTTCAAGCCCCGCGTTTGGCTCTGGGCGGACAGTTCAGAGCCTGGAGCCCTCTTTGGATTCTGTGTCTCCCTCTCTCTCTGCCCTCCCCTGCTCACGCTCTGTCTCTCAAAAATAAATAAATGTTAAAAAAAATTTAAGAAAAAAAAAGAAATGGTCCAAAGCTTTTGAGCCCAGGTCTGGGAAGTTTTATGTAGAAGGAAAAGGGGAAATGTTAGTCAGAGCATCCCTTAGCAACAGTAGTTCTAAAAGTGGGGTCTCTGGGCCGCAAACATGGACGCCACCAGCGTCACCCGGGAAACTGTGAGAGAGGCACCTTCATGGGCCCCATCGGCCCTCCCGAACCAGATGCGGGGTCTGGCATCTGTACTTCAACAAAGCTTTGGAGTGACTCAGAAGCACGCAGATGTTCGAGGCATGCTGCTCTGCGGTGTGGTGGGAGAGCCCGGCCTCGAGCTCCCACCAGCAGAGCTCCAGTGTCACGTTTCTATGCTCACAGGCTGTGCGGACTGGGATAAAGTATTTCACTTCTCTGAGCCTCAGCTCTAGCCCTGACAAACCAGGTGAAGCCAATAGCCAGGGTTCCAGGAGCTGAATCCAGAGACACATGTGAAGGTTCAACCAGGGTTGACCCCTGTGGGGATACACGGGAAGTACAAAGCCAATGTTGGCCCCTTTCTTCCTCCCTCCACTTCCAGTTTTGAATATAACTCTGTAAGTGATTGGTGGGATCAGAATTTGCGAGATCACCAGTCAGGCTCTGGCTCTGGGCCTGCCTGGCCAAGCTCAATCTCTCTCTGTGCTCCACCTGCCCTTTGTTTAAAAAGGAGAAAGAGGGGCGCCTGGGTGGCTCAGGTGGATAAGCGACCAACTTCGGCTCAGGTCATGATCTTGCAGTTTGTGAGTTCGAGCCCCATGCCGGACTCTGTGCTGATAGCTTGAAGCCTGGAGCCTGCTTCGGATTCTGTCTCCCTCTCTCTCTGCCCCTCCCCCGCTCACATTCTGTCTCTTTCTCAAAAATAAATAAATGTTAAAAGAAAAATAAAAAGCAGCCAGATCCGTGGCCCCGAGGGACCCTGCTGGCCCTGCCCTGTCGCCGCTCCGCTCACCGATCAGCAGCTGCACAATGTTGGAGCCCGCGTACTTCCTCACGTCCTCAATCCAGTGAGGCACTGACAGGAAGGAGCTCCTCTTGGTGATGTCATAAGCGAGGATGGCCCCGTTGGCGCTGCGGTAGTAGCTTTGGGTGATGGTGCGGAATCGCTCCTGGCCAGCTGTGTCCCAGATCTGCAGCTAAAGAAACAGGGGGGCCCCCGTGAACCTGGTGGTGTGGCCGTGCACGGGGTACAGGGTGGGCCACGCCACAGACGCACGCCCAAAGTGCCGGTTCCACTGGGCAGGCCACCAGCCCACACCTTGGCGGGAATCACACAAGCGGGGCTAGAAGGTGAACAGAGAGAGAAGGACATCTGAGCCCTTACCAAACAACTCGGTGGCCCAGCTTTGGAGGGGGGGCAGGAGGATGCAAAGGGAAGGTGGGGAGCCCTCCTCTCTGCTCTGCTAGAGTCCCCAGAGAAAGGTGGGAAGAGGACATTCTGCGTTGCAGCAGGAAGTGCATTTGGACCAGGGCTCCCCCAAACACTGGGCTCACTGCTGTGGGACGTTGAACCAGAAAAGTTCCAGAAGCTCACAGTCCGGTGAGCTGGTTCTGGGACGCCATGCTGCTGGCTGTGTGTGCGTGGCCTGCGCCCTTCCTCTCTGGGCCTGTAAACACACCGCTCCGCCCAGCCACGTGGAAAGCTTTTCCAGCATTAGGGTTCTCTACTTCCGCCTCAGTGATGCCTGGGGAGAGAGGGCCCAGGCTGTGGCAGTGAGGGCCTGGGGGAAGCAATGGATAGAGTCCCCTTGTGGGGCATTGCCAGATAGGGCAGGGGTAGGGGCTGAACCCGGGGTAGACCTTGGACCTTCACTGCAACTGGGCTGGGAGGCTATGCACTCTGGGTGGAGGTCATCAGCTCGGGTACCGTGGAGGTGAGCCCCTCTTCCCTAGTCCCACAGAGAGAAGTCCGAGAGTGAACAGACTCAGCCACAACCTGCCAACTGAGACCCTCCCATCTTGAGCCCTCCTATTTCCTCCTCAACTATATGAAAGGCTCCAAGGAAATGAGGTATCTGCTAGCTCATGCATGGGGTGAAGCGAAAGGCATTGAACTTGAACTCTGGCAATACATAAACCTGGAACTCAGTTGACCAAGAAACTCAACCCCAGAGAGAGCCCATTCCCCCCAGAGAGAGCCATTCGCCCAGAGAGAGCCCATCACACAAACGACAGGGGCCAAAGAAACACAGAAAAAAAGTGACTTGGGTGAAACAAAAACTATGCAGAGGTCAATTATGGTTTATCAAAAATAAACCGATATTTTCAGAGATAGGAAAAGATCCAGAAAACAATAATAGAACACTTTTTTTTTAAGTTTGTGGGAGTATTTGGAAAAAAAAAAAGAGCTTTTGACAATTAAAAATATATCAATGAAAAATACAACCTAAGGTTGGAAGATAAAGTTTAAGAAATCCCTCCAAAATAAAGAAATACAAAGAGATAAGAGGAAATAAAAGGAGTAAGAGGGAAAAAATTGTAGAGCCAGCCTAAGAGGTCTAATATTGGGATAGGAAGCAACTCAGAAGAAAAAGAACTGGGCGGGTGGGGGGAGGGTGTCTGGGTGGGTCAGTCAGTTGAACATCTGACTTCGGCTCAGGTCATGATCTCGCGGTTTGCGAGTTCGAGCCCCGCATCGGGCTCTGTGCTGGAGCCTGCTTCAGATTCTGTGTCTCCCTCTCTCTCCGCCCCTCCCAGCCCCTCCACTTACGCTCTGTCTCTCCCTCTCTCTCCAGGATAAATAGACATTTAAAAAGATTTTTTAAAATGTCTAAAATTATGACAGATAATTATTTCCAACCGAGAATTCTCTACCCTGTGAACCATCCGTCAAGTGTGGTGATTTATTAAACACATTTTTAGATACATAGGCCTCAGAAAAATTTATCTCCCTGCCACCCTTTCTCAGGAAGCTACCGATGGTTCCTCTACCTAAAGAAATCAATCCCAAATATGAAAACGTGGGATCCAGAAACAGAGAATTCAACTCAAGAGAAAGGCAAAGGGAACTTCAGGACGCTGGTGGAGGGAGATCCCAAGACAACACTGAGCAGCGTGCCTGGACGTCCACCATCTGAGGCAGGCCACAGGGCTCCCGGGGACAGCTTGTGGCTCCCGCAGAGTAATCACAGGCAGATGAGCCCTCCCTCCGTAAACAACCGTTAGCCTGAGAAAAATACAGGAGGCTGCCATTTTCAAGAGAAAAATACAGGAGGCTGCCATTTTCAAGATGTGAACAACAAGGAGCATGAGACCGTAGTCCCGAAAGAAGCAAAACTCATAAAATGCCCCTCCTGATCACCGTGACTGTCACCTAGGGATGGTTTCCTGACTGCGAGACGATGGGCTGGAATCCGAGCACAGCATGGTGGTCCCACAGAGCCAAGGAGGCAAACATCAGAGACTGGAGCGATGTAGGGGTGGAAAAGCTCAAAGTCTGGGTGTGGTGATGGTGGTGGTGGGGTCTTTGGAGAGACCTTTCCTGAGGGCCCCATGCCCAGGCTGAGATTCCCAGAATCTTACCAGAGAGTGGCTCCTACAGGGTTGAGAAATGACCAGAGACAGAGGCTGAGCCATACTGGGGGGACGCTGAGGTTCCAACCCAGTCACAGTGAAGGGGCCTCCCTAGCACCTTATGAGTAACCCCATATAGTAAGCTGAGACATCAGAAGGGCTGAACCCTATGAGTGAAGACCATAACTAGATGAAGACCCCTACAAACCTTCCCTAACAAAGCCTAAAACCAAAGCTCCGACACAAGTCTCAGGTTTGGAGGCAGAGGCTGACCTCTGTCAAGTCAGAGAGGCTAGAGAAACATCCCTGGATTTCCACCTATCTACCCTAACAAAACAAGCCTCTGCAGGCTCAAAGTGATCAGCCAACAAATTGAATTAAGTCTTAGGAAGCGAATCAATGCTCTTCAAAAGAAGATTAACAGTGGGGCACCTGAGTGGCTCAGTTGGTTGAGCATCTGAGTCTTAATTTTGGCTCAGGTCATGATCCTGGGGTCGTGGGATCAAGCCACGCATCGGGCTCCATGCTGAGCATGGAGCCTGCTCAAGATTCTCTCTCTCTTGGGGCAACTGGGCAGCTCAGTCGGTTAAGCATCCAACTTCAGCCTAGGTCATGATCTCTCCATTCCTGAGTTTGAGCCCCAAGTTGGGCTCTGTGCTGACAGCTCAGAGCCTGGAGCCTGTTTCAGATTTTGTGCCTCCCTTTCTCTCTCTGCCCCTCCCCCACTCACACTGTGTGTCTCTCAAAAAAAAAAAATTTAAAAAATAAAAATAAAAAGTTCTCTCTCTCTCCCCTCCCCCCCGCCGCCCCACTCCCCCACTTTCACTCTCTCTCTTTCTCAAATAAACTGAAAAGAAGGGGCGCCTGGGTTGCTCAGTTGGTTGAGCATACAACTTTGGCTCAGGTCGTGATCTCACCATCTGTGAGTTCGAGCCTCGTGTTGGGCTCTGTGCCGGCAGCTCAGAGCCTGAAACCTGCTTGGGATTCTGTGTCTCCCTCCTTCCCTTCCTTCCTCTCTCTCTCACTCTCCCTCCCCCACTCACACTCTGTCTCTGTCTCTCAAAAATGAATGTTAAAAAAAAAAAAAACTAAAAAAAAAAAAAAAAAAGGAAGATAACAGAATCCAGAGTCTATAAGGCATCAACCATGATTTTCAGTATACATCAAAAATTGCTAAGCATGCAAAAAACAAAACAAACCAAACCAAAACACCGAACACAAAAAACCAAAAAAACCCTAAAAAATCTGACCCACAGATAAGGAAAAGAATAGTCAACAGAAAATGATGACAAAATGATCCAAATATTGGATTTAGTAGGCAAAGACATTTAAAGCAGTTATTTTAAGTAGGATCAGAGAATTAAAAGGAAAATATGATCGCAATGAGAGGGTAAGTAAGGAATTTCAGCTCAGAAATGGAAATTATTTTTTAAAACATACAAAAAAAGAGTCAAAATTCTAGAACTTAAAAGTACACTGAAGTGGAAAATTCATTCGATGAGCTTAACAGCAAAATGGAGATAGCACACACAAAGAAAAGAATCAGTAAACCTGCAGAAAATCAATAGAAATTATTCCCTCTGGGGGCACCTGGGTGGCTCAGTAGGTTAAGTGTCCAACTTCGGCTCAGGTCATGATCTTGCGGTTCGTGAGTTCAAGCCCCACATCAGGCTCTGTGCTGACAGCTCAGAGCCTGCAGCCTGCTTCAGATTCTGTGTCTCCCTCTCTCTACCCCTCCCCTGCTCGCGTGCTCTCTCTCTCAAAAATAAATAAACGTTTAAAAAATTAAATACACACACACACACACACACACACACACACACACACACACCCCATGGGAGATTAAAGCCAAACTAATGAAAACAAAGGTAATTTATAAAGTGGTCAGAAAATTTATAAAGTGGTCAGGGAAAAAAACAAAACCAAAAGACATACAGGGGTGACAATAATAAATGACAAATGACTTCTCAGCAGAAATAATAAATGTCAGAAGAAAATGCTGAAAAGTGCTGAAAAGAAAAAAAAAAGTACTGGAAAAAAAACCTTTCAACACCAAAGTCTCTAAGCCAGGGGGAAAAAATCTCTCTCAAACCTGAGGGTGAAATAAAGATCATTTCAGATAAATGAAAAGTGAATCTTCCTGGAAGGCCTGCACAACGAGAAATGCTAAAAGATGCCCTCCAGGCTGAAGAGGAATGATACTCAATGGAAATGCTGATCTATAAAAGGGATGCGAAGGGAAATGGTAAATAGTAGGTATATATAAAATATTATTGTTTCTTGTAATTTCCTTATAAGACAACTGACCCGAAAACGATCAATAATGACTGTAAAGTGGGATTTATAATGTGTAAGAAACAAAAAGTAGGACACTAATAGCACACACACAGAAGGAAGGCAGATACATGCAATTACCCTGCTGTAAGGACACTAGTGAGGCATCCGATGCGAAGAGAAAAATGAGAAGTGTTAAGTGCAAGTTGCAACATATGAAGTGATCCAAAACTGTAAAGAGACTTTATAAGTTAAGGATGCGTCTGTTGGTCCTACAGCAACTAGTAAGAGAAACAGCAAGTCAGTAGAGGAAATAAAATGGTATTCTTTTCTGTTTAATTTTGTTTGTTTTTATTTATTTTGAGAGAGAGAGAGAGAGAGAGAGAGAGGTGTGCAAGCAGGGGAGAGGCAGAGAGAGAGGGAGAGAGAATCCCAAGCAGGCTCTGAGCTGTCAGCATAGAGCCCAACGAGAAGCACCTTAAATATAAAGACCCAAATAGGTAGCCTGTAAAAAAATGAAATATACAAAATACATCTAAGAAGTAAGCATAAGAAAGTATATGAATGAAAAATATAGTAATATCAAAGCCTTCCAAACAAAGAATTACAAGAGATAAGGAGACACTTAGGGGCACCTGGGTGGCTCAACTGGTTAAGCATCTTTTGATATCAGCTCAGGTCATGATCTCACAGCTGTAGGATTGAGCCCCATGTTGGGCTCAGCATGGAATGTGAAGCCTGCTTGGGATTCTCTCTCTCCCTCTCTCTCTGTCCCTCTCCCACTCAGACTTACTCCCTACCCCCTCTCAAAATAAGTAAATAAACTTAAAAAAAAAAGATTCTCTCTCTCCTTCCCCCTTCATGCCCAACTCATGCACATGTGCACGCTCTCTCTCAAAAAAAGAGACATTTCATAATGACCTAAGAGGCAATTATCAGAAGGACATAATGATACTAAATATGTATCTACCTAATTACAGAGTTTTAAATCTCATCAAGTTAAAATGGATAAAACTAAAGGGAGAAACAAATCCACAACTGTAGTTGGGAGATTTTAACACCTCTCTCAGGAACTGATAGAGTAAATAGAGAAAAAAAAAAAAAACAGTGTGGGTAAAGAATATCTAAACAACACTACTGATCAAATTGACATTTCCAGAACAACACACCCAACACGGCAGAACTGCCCATTTTTTCCCAACCGGATCCAGAATATTCACCAAGAAAAACCACATACATAAGCTGGGCCTCAGGAAATTTCAAGAGATTGAATTCTTATAGAGTAGCACTCTAACCACGAAGACAAATGAACAAACACAAAACCTAAAACAGCAATCAAGAAAGCTCTGAGAGCGAGTTCTTCAAGAAGACAGAACTGAGGGAAGGTCATATACTGAGAGGCAAGGTTTACGGAATGCTGGACAGATGGGGAGGGCAGCTATCCCAGTTCGGACCTCCCCTAACTGGAGAGATGAATTAATGGTAAAAACACAGACACATAAGCAATACCAAGATGATACTGCTTCTAGAAGAACTAGTGGACGTGGCCAAACGAAAAATAATGGCAGTATGCTACATGGCTTCGCAGCGAACAACTCTTACTAATCCTAACCATTAGTTGAACAATTCATTCAGCCATTTCAACAAGAGCTTACTAAACACCTGCTATTGGGAGAGACCGGGGCCAACCAAACAGATGCGAAGTGCCGTCCACAAGCTTAGAGTCTGGTGCAGGAGACAAAAGCTAAGTAAGATCATAAGTAATAGGGTTTATAATTATTACAAAATATATTTATTTATACATAAGTATATATAATATAAATAATATCAATTATAAAGTAAATAATAAAAAAAAAGATGGGAAAAAATGATCAGGGAAAGAAATTATGAGGCACGGTGAGGAATGAAGATTTGGATAGGATGACCACGGAAGGCCTCATGGAGATAACTGTTGGTAAAGATCCGGAGAAAGTTGGCTAACAGTGCAGATGTCTGGGAGATAAGCATTCCAGGGAGAGGGAAGAGCAAGTGCAAAGGCCCTGAAGCAGAGACAAAGCAAGAAGGTCGGTGTGTTTGGACCAGACTACAACGGGAGAGAGTAGGAAGGGATGACCAGGGCGGGGAGGGGGGACCAGATCACACAGTGCCCTCCAGACCACAGTAAGAACTTCTGGCCTTCACTCTGAGCAAAGGTGGGAAGCCGTGGGAGTTTAGAGCCAGTCAGATTTCCTTTCTAACAGGATCACTCCGATTGCTGCACTGAGAAGAGATCAAAAGAGATCAAGGACAGAAATGGGGAGACCAGTGAGGAGGCAACGGCTCTAATCCAGGTAAAAGACCGTGGTCAGACCAGGGTGGTTAACAGCGAAGGTAGGGAGAAAGGAGCCAATTCAGAATATATTCTGAGAACAGAGCTGAAAGGAGCACATTACTGATCTAATCAACGTCGCCATGCAACTCAACTGGGAGGATGCAGCGTGCTTATGTGCGCGTTGAGGGCTGGGGAGGCACTGGGAGTCAGTTAACTCTCACCTTCTGAAGTCAGAAGTCAATAGGCTGTGTGTGCAACTGGGGGAAGGGGAGGGAGGTAGCAATATAAGCAAAATAAATAGAAAAATCCCATCAACTGAAAAGAGCTAGAAGTGGTTGCGCCCAGAGGCTGGGGGTGGGGATATCAGGAGACCTTCCCGTAACACACCTTGTTGAACCAAATGACTCTTTAAACCAAACACAAGTAATAACTGATAAAAATAAAAATGAAATTAAAAAAACCAACAAAATCGCTACAGATCAAGGTATCTGGGTCAACCAATTGGTGAAATTTGGGCGGCAATGGAGGAGATATTTCTGGAAAGTAGGTCCTTCCCATGACTGGCGAGATTCTCCTCCTCCTCCTCTCCCATGTTAGTGGAAGGGAAGGGAAAGAGCAGCATCAGCACTCTGGGGTCCGACAGGCCTGAGATGGTAAAACCCAGCTCTGTCACTTTCTAGCAGGGTATATCTGGGCTACAACTTAATCCAGTTTCTCATCTGTTTAAAAAAAAAAAAAGGACTGTAAAGGCCAAATGTCAGATTTTGTGTACATGGTGCCTAACACGGAGAAGTTGCTAGATAAATGCATCCATTTGACCATATTTATGGAGCTGTCACAATTTTTGGCTAGTGTTGTTCATATATACAAAGGAGATTTAATGCAAGGTAGGATAAATAAAATGCCCAAAGAGAAATATACTGGGCTGTGGGCGTGGGTTATCCCCTTGTCCATCTAATGTGCACTGAGCTCCTGCCGCGTGCCAGCCCTTGCTCTAGGAACTGGGGACACCGCAGGGAACAAAACAGTGTTCGCGTCCCAGCAAAAAGAAGACAGACAAGAATGCAAGTCAGATCCTCGCAGGGAAGGGTAATGAGCCCTCCGAAGAAAATAAAGGTAATGGGAGAAACAAGCCGGGATAGGGGTCTCCTAGGGTGGTCACAGAAGGTGACGCTCGAGCTGAGGCCTGATGACGAGAAGCCAGTCATGGGGACAGTGTTCAGGCAGAGGGAACAGTGCTACAGTGTCCAGAAGGACAAAGCTTGCCATGTTGGGAGACACAGAAAGGGCAGTGTGGCCAGATGGCAGCAAAAAGGGACGTGGAAGGAGATGCGGTCAGACGCGGACTGAAGCCAGGACATGTAGGATCTTATGGGCCAGTGTCAAGTGCAGGTTTTATTTTTATTGCAAGGGGAGATGGTCTGAAGTAGGGAAATACGTATGAGACATCCCTTTCGTCCCACCTCACCAGGTGCGCCTCGCTGCCTTGGAGCCTCTCCGATCCTAGCCAGGGTCTCCCGGAAAGGCCTAGAAGTCCTGCAGCATAGACCTAATTCGCCCTCACGGAACTTCCCTTGGGCCGTATTTGCTCCTGGCTGATCCCTGAGCACTCCGAGGTCTCTATACCAAGCCCCCCCGCCCTTGAGAGAGAGAGAGAGAGAGCGCGAGGGAGAGGGGCAGAGAGAGGGAGTGAGGGAGACAATCTCAAGCAGGCTCCACACCGTCAGCGCAGAGCCCAATGCAGGGCTCGAACACATGAACCGTGAGATCATGTCCTGACCTGAAACCAAGAGTCAGACTCTTAGCCGACTGAGCCACCCAGGCGCCCCGACTTTTCCTCCAGATGCAGCACTCACACATGGGCACTTTGTAGAGGTTTACTGTCTTTGTCTCATATGAGTTTGAGGGCAGAGCCTGCCTGCCTGGCTTTCTGCATTATGCCCAGCACGGCGCCTGGCATGCAGACGGTCCTCGATTAATACGTGCAGGACGGATGAGTACCCTCTGCCCTGAAGGCCTTGTCGCTGCCCCGCCAGGCCTCCAGTAGGGCTCCAGGCTAACGACTGAGCGTTGTCCTCCCACAAGTCCGTAATCAGCCTGAAACCACAGAGGTCTGCCAAGTTGAAAGCACTGCCCCACCCACCTACTTCTGCACCCACCGGAAGTCCTCTGCAGGCTCATTTGACAGACAGGGACTTTGTACGATCCCAGCCCGCCCTCCCGAACCCTCCCACCTCCCACCGGGCACACTGCCAGCCTCGCCTACCTTCCCCAGCCAGGCCTCCTCATCTTACATCTGACTTCAGGGGGAATTTTCGGGCTGCTGACATCTGGAGTGAAGTTCAGAAGCATCTGCTGGGCACAGAGGGTAGGAGTGCGGCCCAGTTACGACGAAGGGCACCCCCAAAGCACGTACATTCAGAAGAGGGGGGCTGCCCCCACTCCCACTCAGCAGGGGTCAGTCAGGCAAATTTCAAACGGGCAAGGGGTAGGGATTTCAAGGCTGCAGGAGACCTCGGTTTCATCAGGTCCTTCTTCTGCCCTAGTGATGGGAGAGCTTGGGCCCACTGACAACAGCCTCAGTGGGGGACACAGAGTCTCAGGATGAGGGATGAGACTTATTTTCTCTTCTAAGCTCCATGCCTAATGACTCCGAGTTTACACCGTCCCTCTGAGTCACTAGGGATGACATCTTGATCTTCCTTTCCTAGGGGAGACTGCATTCATCTTGGACCTTTTGGTGAACACCTACCTAACCTTCAAGACCCCATATCAAAAGTCATCTGATTAGTAGAGCTCTCCCTGACCTACTGGCCCTAGGCCCCAGCCCAGAGCGGAATTCATTCTTCTCTCCTTTCTGGCTCCATTGCATCTTTGTTCTCTGTAACAGGACACACCCAGACTGTGTTCAACATGTCATTCAAATGTCCCAAACTCAGGTGCAATGGGGGCCAGGCAAGGAACATAAAATGCAGCAAGATGGGGCCCCTGGGTGGCTCAGTCAGTTAAGTGTCCCACTCTTGGTCTCGGCTCAGGTCCTGATCTCACGGTTTCATGAATTCGAGACCTGTGTTGGGCTCTGCGCTCACAGCACAGAGCCTGCTTGGGATTCTCTGTCTCCCTCTCTCTCCGCCCCTCCCCCATTCATGGTCTCTGTCTCTCCAAACAAATAAATTTTTTAAAAAATGCAAAGGGGCACCTGGGTGGCTCAGTCAGTTAAGCGTCCAACTTCGGCTCAGATCCTAATCTCACGGTTGTGGGTTCGAGCCCCATATCGGGCTCTGTGCTGACAGCTCAGACCCTGGAGCCTGCTTCGGATTCTGTGTCTCCCTCTCTCTCTCTCCCCCTCCCCTGATCACACTGTCTCTCTCTGTCTCTCAAAAATTAATAAAATGTTAAAAATTAAAAAAAAAAAAGCAGCAAGACAACAGAAAAGGATATCCTGCCTGAAGCAAATCCAATAAAAAAACAAACCAGCAAATCATCATTCTGTAGGTATAAAAAAAACATTTTTTAGGGGAAACTGGCCTAGGGCTGTCTGTCCGGGGCTCTTGGTTTGTAAGTCTGCCTTTTGCCATCAGGAATGGGCTCTAGGGGCACCTGGGTGGCTCAGTCATTTAAACGTCCAACTCTTGATTTCAGCTCAGGTCATGATCTCAGTGGGTCGTGGGTTCAAGCCCTGCATTGGGCTCTGTGCTGAAAGTTCAGGGCCTGCTTGAGATTCTTTCTCTCTCTCTCTGCCCCTCCCCTGCTCTCTCAAAATAAATAAACTTAAAAAAAAAAAAAAGAATGTCTCTTGAGGGGAGAGATGCCATCTTACTCCTTTGCTGCACCAGCAATCTTGCACAGACCCAGGTACTCAACAATAAAGGAAGCCTTCTGAAGACAGGCCCTGGTACTCAGGCCAGTGAGAGGGGACAAGAGGCCCAGTGGGGCTAAATCTGCTTTCCAGGGTTGTGTGCCTGCTGTCCCCAGGGAGTGAGTTCACATGCGCCCCGGTGGAAAATCAATTCTGCTCATTAGGTTAAAAGCACTGTTAATGGTTCAGTTCCCAAAACCTATGTCTGGCACGGTCTCCTCCAGTAGAAAGAGAAGATTTTATTTGAACAGTTATTCTCCTGCATGACGGAACAGACAATGGAAAGTTCCTTGCTTCTTCATAGTAGGAAAGGACCTTGGGAAAATTAGTTCGCAGGACAAAACTCTGAAAACTGGTCAGCCTGACCCAAATATGACTTCCTGAGCTATTTTTCGTTACGTCTGGGGATGTGGTGAGTTAAATGCAGGCCACTCCTCCAGCCAGCTGCTGTCACCTTCTCAGTCCTCTGGGGAAGAGGGTGGCCCGGGGCTTGCCAACAAGTCATGACTGAGACACGGGTGTGCTGTTAGGAGTGACAGTGAGATGCTACCAAACGTCCAGTAGGCTCGCTGAGGCCAGGCAGGGGGGTGGACAGACACCAAGTTGGGGAGAGAAGGGAGAGACAGGGAGGGGCAAACAACGCAGCCCTGAACACAGACGCTCCTCTGTGGTGGCCAGTGAGGGCTGGGGACAGACTCCTGAGTCCAAATTCCTCCTGCCCCCCAAACACGGCTGCTCAAGGTCCCAGCGTCACAGACTTTTCTTGGTCCCCTGTTACAAGACAGCCCTCCTGGGCAGTTTCCCCACAGTTTGAAGTGAAAGAACAATTGGAATCTCGGGCTCCCGTTCTACTCCATCAGCCGAGGGGTCAAGGGCTGGTTCAGTAGCTTCCTGGAGTCGGCGTTTCTACACCTGGATCTTGGGAAGCTTGGTGACCAGCCTCGCTCTGCAGGGCTGGTGGGGGGGGGGGCACTGGGCACAGGAGGGGCTCCAACGTGCTTCGAGAACCCCCAGGCGCCCCCAGGGTTCGTGGTCACATCTGCCAGCCCATTCCATCCTCGCACCAGCTCTGGAAGGTTTAGGACTTTCTACACAGGGGGTCAGAGGGTCACAGGCAAGCAGCGGCAGAAGAGCTTGGTCTGATCCGAACACCCCACGACCTTTGCTGGGCGCACGGACCCTCCACAAACCTTAAATGCTTTGTTTGGTTTGCTTTGGTTTTCTTTCTTCCGAGAAACCTCCCTGATGGTTCATGCCTCCCGCAGGAGTCAGGCAAAGCCCCTTCCTGGGCAGCCTGCATAGAGACAAGGCACGATGTGGGCAAAAGACTGAAGCATCTGACCCACGAGTCCTGCCTCAGTCACTAGCAAGGGGCCACCTGCTCCCAGGGACGCCCCTCCTCCCCACAGGGAAGCTGAGACCATCTAGCATAGCCCAAGCCCTTCCCCCCGGCTCCCTGCATGCCACCAAACTGCACTCACAGGCCCCTTTAGGGGCTGCCGGGAAACAGAGAGTGACCTGACCCGAGCAGGGCACCAGGAGCCCACGTACCTGATGACACAATCAGGCCTGGGAGAGCCCATAACAAATAGGCTGGACTGCTGGCTCCTCGTGGCCACAACCCATGCCTACTAGGAAAGGCCGAGAACAAGCAACGGCAGCATTCCTAAAGCCATGGCCACAAGCTCTGACTCCCTGGGTCAACGGTCCAGCGGGCCCCGCACTGCCTCCACCGTAATTCCCTTAAACCCACCGGCTTCTCTTTTTCTAAACTTCCTCAGCAGCAGAGCCCCAGCCCACAGAAGGGTCGTACGCCATAGGTCCCAAAGTGAGCTCTGCCCTCCCTCGAAGTGTCCCTCTGGTGTCCTGCTACTAGGGTTAATGGAGAGGGCGCCCAGCAGGGAGCTCCGCTCAGCCTTGACCCCTTGGGCACCCTCTCTCCCACTCGGCTGCGGCTCCTGCCGACATCAACCCTAAGGGACAAACAGTGGGTCTTCCAGACAAAGCTTCCTACGGCCCTCAGGACACAGACGATGCACCGTCTATGTTCCAAGCCCCTTCCCTAGTCTCATCCCCCCAGCACATCCCAGCCACTCTTGACTTGCACTAACAGCCACATGTCCCCTGCCACACCTGCATGGCTTTGTGCATATGTGGTTTGGGGAGCAAAGCCCTTCTCTCTTTTCTCCCTGGGACACTGACTTATCTTCCAGGGCCTACCTGGCTCAAAACTCACTGCCTCTGTGACCCTGGGGAGAGCGGACCCTTGTGGCAGGCATCCCTAGGACAGCTGTGGTAACCACAGCGCCCTGCCTTGCGGCAACAGTCCTGATTTTCTTTTCTTTCTTTCTTTCTTTCTTTCTTTCTTTTTTTTAAATATTATTTATTTGGGGGAGAGCGTTAGCAGGAGAGGGACAGAGAGAGGGGGATAGAGGATCTGAAGCGGGCTCTGCGCGGACAGCCTGATGTGGGACTTGAACTCACAAACCGTGAGATCATGAGCTGAGCTAAAGTCAGATGCTCAACTGACTGGGCCACCCGGGTAACCCGGTCCTAATTTTCAACACTCAGTCTTGTCGCCACAATAAATACACACGTACTTACCTGTCAGGCCACGCGCTCCAATTCTTGGTTCAGAAACGGGGCAGTAACATTAACGGCACTGCGCACTAGCTACTTGTTTACAGATCTGTTCCCCCAATCAGATATGAGCTCCTAAAGAACAGGGACTGTCTCTTATTCCCCTTTTCTTCTCTTCGGAGCTTAGAACAGTGCCTGGGAAAGGGGAAGTAGTTACAGGATGGACAGATAAACCACGAACGAGTCTCCATTGATCAGTGATCTCCCCAATATGTGGTTGATATCTCAGGGTGTAGATGGTCACTTCTACCAACAACTGTAATTAAACTGGACAGAGCACCTTCTGAGTTTCAGGCGGTTTTCCCTTTCTCATTTCATCCTGCCTGATGATCCAGGCAGAAAGGCCAGCTTAAGGCCATGGCTCTTAAGCGATACCCCCAAGAAACGTTTTAAGAGCAAAAAGGGATCTTTTAACAATAAATGTGAATGGAGAAATCTGGTGGACACTCCCCTCGCCAAGTGATCAAAACCAAGGCGTCAGTACCAGTGGGTCAGCTGGCATCCTGTGCCACCTGCCATGATACAATGGGCAGCACACGACACTACCTATGATTCATTCTCATCAAAACCGTCCCACCTGAGCTGAACTGAGCCTCTAACTCAACCGCCAGTTTACAGGAAATCCAAGGGACAAAGGGACAGGTGCAAAGATGCCACAAGGGAGAGGCGCCTGGGTGGCTCAGTCGGTTAAGCTCCGACTTTCGCTCAAGTCATGATCTCACAGTTCGTAGGTTCGAGTTCCGCATCAGGCTCTGTGCTGACAACTCAGCCTAGAACCTGCTTCAGATTCTGAGTCTCCCTCTGTCTCTGGCCCTCCCCTGCTCACGCTCTGTCCCTCTCTCAAAAAATAAATAAACATAAAAAAAAAAAAAAGATGCCACAAGGGAACCATAAGACAAATCCAGGGAACAAATCTTAAAAAAGAAAAAAATCCGTATCATTAAAAAAAAAAAAGTCATTAAAAAAAAAGCAAGGTGTTGTTCTGGACTAAACCTGTACTGGACTCTGGTTCAAAGAGGAAAAACACTATAAAAGACATTTGGGCGAAAGTTGGAAAAACTTAAAAATCGACTAGACAGAAGCTATTAAAGAAATACAATTGACCCTTGAACAATGTGGGGGTTAGAAGCACCAACCCCCTGGGCAGTCAAAAATCTGGGGGTAAGTTTGGACGCTCCAAAAACGTAACAGCCTAACTGTTGACTAGAAGACTTGTAGATAACATAACCAGTCAATTAGCATATATTGTGTATGCTATATGCATTGTATACTGTATTCTTACAATAAAAGAAGCAAGAGAAAAGAAATGTTATTAAGAAAGTCTTAAGGAAGAGGGGTGCCTGGGTGGCTCAGTCCGTTAAGCTGCCTGACTGTTGACTTCAACTCAACTCGTGATCTCACAGTTCATGAGTTCAAGCCTCACATTGGGCTCCATGCTGACAGCATGGAGCCTGCTTGGGATTCTCTCTCTCTCCTTCTCTCTCTCTGCCCTTCCCCCTGCTGATGCGCGCTCACTCTCTCTCCAAATAAATAAACTAAAAAAAATTGTATTACATATCCAGAAAGATAAAGCAAACAGAGCAAAATACAAACACTTGCTGAAATTAGGCGGAGGCCAGTTTCATGGTTTACTGTGTTCTTTCAACTTTTCTATATGCTTGAAAGTTTTCATAGTAAGAAGTCAGGAAAACTAAGAGTATTAATAATAACCTCAGAATGAAGATATTACTGATATGAAAAAAACCAACTGGAGGTCTTGGAAACTAAAAATGTCATTGTCGAAATAAAGTAACCGAGAGAGGAATGATCAGAACAGAGACAGCTCAAAAGGAAATCAGCATCCCAGGAGGTGGAGTCCACGTTTTGTCCAGAAGACAGCACAACAGGACACCATGCTGTTAGGATGGGAAGGTAAGAGATGTGGAGAACAGACCCAAAATCCCAGCCCCTGTCCCATGTAAGCTCCGGAGGAAAGAACTGAGAAAATGACACAGAAGACATTTTAAAAATTCCTTAGGCCTTTAGAAATATAGGAATTTTCACACTGATCATATCTACGGAGTTCAGAGCAGGATGAATGAAAAAAAATCCCACAACCTAGACACACTACGATAAAATTTCAGAACACTAGGGGCGCCTAGGGGGCTCAGTCGGTTAAGCGTCCGATTTCGACTCAAGTCATGATCTCGCAGCTCGTGAGTTCAAGCCCCAGGTTGGGCTCTGTGTTGACAGCTCGGAGCCTGGAGCCTGCTTTGGAGTCTGTGTCTCCCTCTCTCTCTGCCCATCCCCCACTCGCACTCTGTCTCTCTCTCTCTCTCTCTCTCAAAAATAAACATTTAAAAAAAAAAGTTATAGAACATCAGACATCAAGGGTCCCTTGATTTCAAGAGTCACTTACAGATTCTTTCTGGAAGAATCACTTGATGAAAAATTCAGGCAAAATGGAAATGAGCCACAAAGAAATAAAAAGGTACAAATAGTAAACCAAAAATAAATAAATAACACTTGGGAGTTAAAGTCTAAATAACTGTTGATGCATAATGTCAAAAAAAATCAACAATGATCTGGCATGCAAATTTTAGATGATTTCAACGTGGAAATTGGGAATGAAGAGGCAATAAATGGGGGGAAATTGTGCCAGGGTTCTTGTACTCTTAGGCTCAAGGAAAGAAATACTGATTTTAGACCACAGGTAAAAAAATCTAAGTTTGAAGATGCATTTAACATTTAACAAGATAGGGGCGCCTGGGTGGCTCAGTAGGTTAAGCGTCCGGCTTCGGCTCAGGTCATGATCTCATGGTGCGTGGGTTCAAGCCCCGCATCAGGCTCTGTGCTGACAACTAGCTCAGAGCCTGGAGCCTGCTTCAGATTCTGTGTCTCCCTCTCTCTCTGACCTTCCCCTGCTTTCGCTGTCTCTCTCTGTCTCTCAAAAAACAACAACAACAACAACAAAAAAAACATTTAACAAGATAAGCAGAAATAGGATATATGGATTTCCAAATTACTAGAGGGTGGCATGGGAGAGAGACAAATATTCGATCCATCAAAGGCGAAGACGTACTTTGTGACGCGGAAACAGTCAGTCATTGAACAGTGAGGGCAGAGAGCTTTATGCAGTCCGCTCAACAACAGAGAGGGTGCAGTGCTCAGAATGGGCACACAGCAGAGCTCACATTCCCTCCTGGGCCTGGGAGGTGGTGGTGGTGGTAGTGGTGGTAAGTGTTAGGAAGAAAAAACAAAGTAAGGCAAGTAAGGGATATAAAGGAACTCAGACCTCAAAAACATTATGCTCGGTAAAAGAAGCTAGACACAGGAGTACCCACAATATTGTAGGATTCCACTTATACGGAATGTCCAGAACAGGCACTCTATAGAGACAGAAAGTAGACAGGTGGTTGCCAGGGGCGTGGGGAGGCAGGAACAAGAGTGACTGCTAATAGGTAGGAGGTTTCTCTAGGGGTGATGGAAATATCTGACTATTGAGTGTGGTGATGGCTATACAACTCTGTGAGTATACACCACCACCAATACCCTGAACGGAACACTTGAAATGCGGGAGTTCTGTGGGATATGGATTATATCTCAACAAAGATTTTTTTAATTTTTTAAAGTTTATTTATTTTGAGAGACAGAGAGACAGTGTGAGCAGGGGAGGGGCAGAGAGAGGCAGAGAGGGAGAGAGACAGAATCCCAAGCAGGCTCCGCACTGTCAGCAAAGAGCCTGATGAGGGGCTCGAACTCATGAAAACGCGAGATCATGACCTGAGCTGAAACAGAGTAGGACGCTTAACCAACTGAGCCACCCAGGTGCCCGAAGATTTTTTTTTTATGTTTATTTATTTTTAAGAGAGCGAGAGACAGAATGTAAGGAGGGGAGGGGCAGAGAGAGAGGGAGACACAGAATCAGGCTCCAGGCTCTGAGCTGTCAGCACAGAGCCCGACGCGGGGCTCCAACTCACAAACCGTGAGATCATGACCTGAGCCGAAGTCGGATGCTTAACCGATTGAGCCACCCAGGTGCCCCAAGAGATCAGGCTTTTTAGCAAACTGGTCTATAAAAATTTCCCCATCAACTTGGGCTATGGTGATACTATTTCTCAGAAGTCATAAAATCAAACAAAACAAAACACTGAGTTCCCTGTAAGGTCTCTTGCTCTCGCCTGCCATTTAACTCGCCTCCCTGGCCAGGAGCCTGTCAGCTCATGCATGAACCCCACTCTTCAAAGCAGAGCCCCACTGACACCCTTACCTGGTTGGAAGGCTCTCCCTTCTCTCTCTCTTTCTCTCCCCTTCCCTCCCTCTCATTATTTGCTTGTTCATTCAGTCAACACTTACCAAGGGCTTATTCTGGGGAAAATAACCCAAAGAAAAGAGGTATCTAATTTACCTTGTAGCTTCAATAATAAAATAGACTCTTTACTATGTGTTTCAAAGACGGTTCATGTATTTTATAAAACTGATCTTTTTCTATGTAATTCATCTATCATGTAAACATGGCAGATATGAACAATTCAGAGCTAGTGAACATAAGTCTATTCTGATAGCTATGATCCACTTTTTCACCACAAAATCATCTATTTGTGTATCCATTAGAGATTTAAAACCCAAGAATAAAAAACCAAGTTAAATAAAAAAACTCAAAGTTTTTCATTGGAAAATATCAAGAGAATATTTTTAATTTTCAAAAATATCTGATTTTTACCTTTCTTGGGCATGAACATGGCAGGAGTGGGGATTACCTGACTTGAAATTATAAGAAAAATTTTTTTCAGAGAGTGATAGAATCTTTCAGAGATGAAATGGTCCAACATCCTCACCATCAGCTAACCTAATCCACTAACCATCACCTGTGAGCCTCTCGCTTCAAGATGAACGGCATCCCCGGGGCGCCTGGGTGGCTCAGTTGGTTAAGCATCTGACTCTTGATTTCGACTCAGCTCATGATCCCCCAGTGTGTGGGAATGAGCCCTGTGTCGGGCTCTGCGCTGACAGCACGGAGCCTGCTTGGGATTCTCTCTCTCTCTGCCTCTTCCCCACTCATGTGCATGTGCTCTCCCTCAAAATAAAGGGTTGCTATTTTTTTTTTACAAATCAGTCACATTGCTCCTTAGTCACACCCCAAATTTGGGACGGTGTCACCTCAAACATTGACAAATAGGCAAGAAAACCTCTAAGAACTGTCGACGCTCACACACCTCATCTCAGATTAAATTTGCCTTTTTCCAACCTAGGAAACAGAGGCTTACAACAAGCAAGATGAGAGAAGTCTATGTGTGTCATGGTACATGGTGTAGAAATGCTAACAGGAAATGGTCCTTTCTTATTAATCCATTACAGCGGGTTGGAGAGACCCTCTAACAGTCCTCCCTTGGGTTCTGTCACTAGATGTTCAACAGAACAGCATTTTGTAAGCCATTCTAGAAGATGGGCTTTTTCCTTGGCTCATAGCCACCATATGCACCGCTGCACCCAATTCATCTGAATTAATAAGGATTTGTGTGTTTAACAAGCACCTGGCCTTAGGATGCTGATTTGGTACTGCTAACCAAAACACATACAAAATGTAAAATGCAAAGTAATAGATGACAGCCCAGATATTAAACTCATTTGTCCCGAACTTTTCTGTGCGTGTGGTGTTGGTGTGTGTACTACGGGGGAAGGACATGGCTAACAGTGAGGATAAGCACAGGCCCAGGGGCCAGAAGGCTCAGTTTGTTCTTTTTTTTAATGTTTTTATTTAATTTTGGGAGACAGACAGAGTGGGGGGGGGGTGGGGAGAGCAGAGAGAGGGAGACACAGAATCCAAAGCAGGCTCCAGGCTCTGAGCCATCAGCACAGCGCCCGACGCGGGGCTCGAACCCATGAAGCCCGGGATCTTGACCTGGACTGGAGTCCGACTCTCAACCGACTGAGCCACCCAGCGCCCCCAGAAGGCTCAGTTCTGTTCAGATCTGCCACACACAGGCCTTCATGTCCTACAATGAGGGTCTCTCTCAGAGGGTGGCCATGAAGAAACCCTATATGGGTCGGTAAGACACGGATGCTTTCCACATTTACTGATAGGGTAACTGATCAGTGAAATGAAGGGTAACTGATCAGTGAAATGACTAGCATAGGGTCAACCGAGCGCCCAGGCTAAGAAGCCAAGCGTCCTGACTCGTCACACCACTCTCTCCCAGGTGATTTCCATACGATCTGCAAAGGGCCAGGTCCCTAAAGCAAAGGGGTGTGCGGGTAAAGCAAATAAGAAGCAGTGACATCACACGCCTAAAGCGCTACGTGGCAAAGCCAAGATTTTAAGGTGGTACCGCGTGGGTCTCACACTGGTGCTCCTTCCTCCATCTTTCCACTACACGTGCTGCCTCAGGGCTGTCTGTCAGAAACCTCAGGAGGCAAGGTTCATTCTGCAACGGGGAGAGCTGTCATCGGCATCAAGAACAGACTTCCTCAGACAACCAGCATGACCCAGAACTTCTTTCTTATCCAACAGTCCTTTTGCTATTTTCTGATCAACACTGAAAAAGTCAAACCGATAGGACCCAAGTAGGAAAAGCACCTGATCCAAATAGCAAAACCCCAACTGGAGGGACTGAGGATGCAAACTTTAAAAAGAAGGCAGTTCCTACGTCCCTGCCCCCTCTTTTGCAAGTGCCAGGAGCCGCTACAAAAACAAAGATGACTTGTAGGGCCCAGGGAAGTTTGAGAGCCTGGGGCCAAGGTCCCGAAATCTGGAGGCCCAGGCCCAAGGGCGTAAACTTTACCTCTGTGAAGGAGAGATCTGGCAACCTCCCCAACAAGGGGAGAGTGAACTCGACAGAGAGCTGAATAAAGGGGGTACAATTCGACAAGGCTAACCTCTGTGTGTGGACTTGAGGCCTGTGTCCCCAGCGATCTGCAAAACGAGTTTACATAACAGGCCTTTGTATTGTCCCAGATAAGAGAGAGGAGCGGTCAGAATGTTTTAAGGATTTAGAACCGGCTGAGATTTCCTGGGGGACAGTGAAGGGGGTGGGGCGGGGAGTGAGGGGAGGGAGAGGGGCAAGTTAGGAAATCATCTGATCTGAGGAGGAAAATGGTAACCACAGCAATAATAATAATACAAGTCCTCCTATTTGCAATCCCTTGATTTTATCCACAACAGCACTTTCAGGATAGACCAGAAATGAGTAACAGTGATTATCTCTTCTTAGAGGATACTGTGGGGCTCGGGGACAAAGGGATTTTTTTTTTTTTTTATTGTATCCCCTTTTAGGACTTCGAAATTTTGAAATTCTGGACCATGTGGATGGATTATCCATTCAAAAATATGTAAGGGGAATTTTTACACAATTTTAAGCATGTCCATAGCTTTCCAACAGCCCCAAGAAGTAGCCAGAGCAAAGATCATTAGGCCCAACTCACAAATGAGGAAGCCGCGGGCTCCAAGAAGGGAAAAGGAATTCACCGAGGTTGTGACGGAGCTGGATGTAAGACTCAGGCCTTCAGAACAACCTCTCTGGAAAACAGTGTGGAGGTTCCTCAAAAAACTATCAGTAGAGCTCCCCTATGACCCAGCAATAGCACTGCTAGGAATTTACCCAAGGGATACAGAAGTGCTGATGCATAGGGGCACATGTATCCCATGTTCATAGCAGCACTTTCAACAATAGCCAAATCATGGAAAGAGCCTAAATGTCCATCAAGTGACAAATGCATCAAGAAGATGTGGTTTATCTGTACAATGGAATACTACATGGCAATGAGAAAGAATGAAATCTGGCCATTCGTGGCAATGTGGATGGACCTCGAGGGTGTCATGCTAAGTGAAATAAGTCAGGCAGAGAAGGACAGATACCATATGTTTTCACTCATAAGTCTAACAGGAGAAACTAAACAGAGGACCATGGGGGAAGGGAAGGGGGGAAAATAGGGAGAGGGAGGGAGGCAAACCATGAGAGACTCTTGAATACTGAAAACAAACTGAGGGCTGAAAGGGGAGGGGGAAAGGGGAAGGGGGGTGATGGACATGGAGGAGGGCACTTGTGGGGAAGAACACTGGCTGTTATATGGAAACCAACTTGACAATAAACTATAAAAAAAAAAAAAACACCCAGACCTTCAGACTCCTAAGCCAGTGTTCTCTTTCAGAGACTGCACAGTTTGCAAGATGCGGCCCCCAGATTCGCCCTTGAAGTTCAACCTGCAGTTAGAGCCTCAGGAGCCCCCACAGGAACTGTGGCACCATAAGGTGCCTTCCTACTCAGTGCAGCAGGCTGTGTGGGCTGGTCAAGGCGGGCTAGGTGTTCTGTTAGTGGACAAACATCCTGAAACTCACGGAGGCTTCACCCCTTATTACTGAAAAATCTATACAACACCCCATGTCCACATTCTTGTCTCAAAGTGCGGCGGCTTTTGAGACATTTTTACCGGGTTCGTTAACTTGCAGACTCTCAGGGTCATCGTTATAAACGGAGGGACTCAGTTGGGGGGGTATCAAGTATGAAAACAAGCATTGGGCTGAGGACTCAGGCAGACCCTGGGCTCAAGTCCCGGTTTTGCCACTGACTTGTGTGTGGCCTTGGGCATGCTGGTCACTTCATTTGTTTTGGCCCCAGCTCCCCCTCTATGAATAAAAATCAACGCACAAACATGTACCGCATGCATCATGTGTCTAACCCTGTTGTCAATGCCGGGACTCAGAGCCCCACAAGGCAGACTAGAACCCTGAGCTTTCAAGGAGCTGATACGCATCGTACAGGAGGGGACCATTGAACAAGGCAGTTTCAAGTCCTGATAAGGGCTAGGAACGTATCCTGTAATGGGAGAGAAGGGTCTAGAAGGTCAGGGAAGGCTTCTCTCTGAAGAGGAGGCATTTGCAGTGGGAGCCAAACAATGAAGCAGCAGGGAGATGTGGGGACACAGTATGACAGGCAGGGAGACAAATACAAAGAGCCCAAGGCAGAAAGGGCTAGCGAGGCTAGACAGCAGAAAGTGAGGGGCAGAGGGAGGGACATGAAATGGGCCCAGGTGGACAGGGGACTGTCTACCGGGGTAAGGAGTCCGGATGTTACTCTAGTTGCAACAGGAAGTGCCTAGAGAAATAAAGAAGTTTCATGAGATCTGTGATGTTTCAAACATGATTTTTTAGCAGCAGAACTTTTCAGTCAAAGAGAAACAAGTGGAGCCTCGATACAGAAGTAGATAAAACGAGTATGGCTCTGGCTGGGTGAGAAGCTAGGTAAGGCCTTCCCCCTTCGCCGCCACAGTTCCCCCCGAGCACTGGAGCTCAGAGGGACTGGAAAGACACCAGGTGATCTATCTCTGGGTTCTTCGAGCTCTACCAAAGTCAGCAGTACAAGGAGAGGAGGTTTGGGGGGCCGTGCTGGATGCTTGTTGGAACCCCAACCGGCCCTGGAAAGGTTTTACACTCCATCCCTGATGGGGACACACTTTCTGCAGGAACAATAACCATACAATCTGGCTCCCCAAAGGTTCCGGTTAAAATCACAGGGCTGAAACTATAGGGACAGAAAACAGATCGGTGATTGCCAGGGGCTGGGGTGACGGGAGGACACTGACACAAAGGGACACAAGGGAACTTTCTGGGTCGATGGAAGTATTCTATATTGTGATTGTGGTGGTGATTATGGTACTGTATACGCTCGTCAAAATTCGCAGAACAGGACACCTAAAATGGGCGATGTTCAGGGAGTAGAAATTAAACTGTAATAAACCTGGTGGGTTTAAAAAAAAAAAAAAAAAAGACACCTCCAAGGTATTTTATGGGCGAGGAAACAGACTCAGAAAGCAAAAGTGACTTGCTCCTTCTGAGTCAGGAGAGGCCCAAAAGTCCCCCCACTCGTTGTTGCTCGGTTCTAATTCAAAGCCTCTTTAGTATCCTGGGCCTCAGATTTCCCTGAGTGTCAAATGAAGAGGTAAATAAATGTCAAAGACTTTCCCGCTCCAAACAATCAGATTCTAAGAAGCGGGCTGGTGTAGGGGAGAGATCTCAATGCTGTGGAGACAGAAATACCGGAAGAAGAGTCCCACTGCTGTCATTTCCAGCTGTGAGCCCTGTGGGGCAAGACTGTTCCAAGCTAGACAGGGTTAATAAGAACACATCATGTAGGGGCGCCTGGGTGGCTCAGTGGGTTAAGCGTCTGACTCTTGATTCTGGCTCCGGTCATGATCTCACAGTTGTGAGATCAAGCCCCACGTCAGGCTCTGCGCTTAAGCCCTCTCACTGTCCCCTCCCCCTCTTGAAATAAACAAACATTAAAAAAAAAAACACATCTGTAACCCAGCTGGCACACAAGAAGGGCTTTTACCCCCTCCCACCCAGCTGCCTCGCAAGAACAATGTGGAGGGGACCATAAGTAAAAGAAATCGCCAAGCGCCTGCCCTGCATTGCATAACCTGTGCTCGGGTACATAGTACATCCTGGGCTCCACTGGGGCACATGCTGTTATCGCACCGGGTAAACAGGAACGCCCTGCCCCCTCCTGACTGCCATCAGCACCCAGTCACCACAAACACTTGGGCGCAGGAGAAGGCCGAAGGCTCCCAGAAACACCGCGGCTACTGATGCCTCGATTTTAGGCACTCCACTTTCCCTGCGGCCGCTGGCAGCATCACAGGGCACAAACTCATCCACAGACAAGGGCCAGCCTGCCTGCAGCCCCGTCTCTCTCCACCTGCTCGGAAGGGGTGGTCCTAAATAATGACTCAAAGCTGCCTGTCACACGTTGCTCCTTTTTCTCTACCCGAAGGAAACCAGAAACACACAGAAACCGAAAAGATTATTAAAAAAAAAAAAAAAGAAAGAAAGCAAATCCTTCAGGCAGGGCGTTTCTGCTTCCTCTGGCGCATCCACTCTAGGGGCACTGCGGTCGTGTAAAGTTTGTTGGCTTACTCTTTCTCCACGGAGGGACAGGAGGTAGACAACACCCACAAATTATCCCAATTTTGCAGAAACAAAGAGCGAACTACGCTGGCAAAAGGCAAACGTGAGCAGGGCTGCAACAGCCCAGGACGCAAGGCATCAGAGCATCAGGCCTCAAGGGACTTCTTTTTTTTTTAAACATTTATTTATTTTTGAAAGACAGAGAGAGACAGATCATGAGCAGGGGAGGGGCAGAGAGAGAGGGACACACATAATCGGAAGCAGGCTCCAGGCTCTGAGCTGTCAGCACAGAGCCTGACGCCGGGCTCGTACTCACGAACTGTGAGATCATGACCCGAGCGGAAGTCAGACGCCCCAGGGGATTTCAATACCCTGGCTCATCTTCTAGAAAACACAGAGATAACAGGAGAGGACACTGGCCCTGTGCCGCCCCTGTCCGGTGCTCTTGAGAGCCATCCTGGCGATCATGTGAATTCAAAACCATGGAAGAATGGAAAAGATTTCTGCACGGCTCAGTTAAGCAAAGTTAACTGGGCAAAGACAATGCTCTGTCCTGGCCCCGGTCTCCTAACTAATGGGGAGGGCTGGCACCCAGGTTAAGAAACTCTGATTCATTAATCACAAATATTATTTATCAAGCCACTGCGGGGACACTGTGGCAACTGCATCCTGCTGTCTCTATTCAGAGGCATTGCCAAAGTTCGGTCCTCTCCCCCACCTTCCGGTATCTGTGAACTTTTCAGTTTCTATCAAACTCCAGCTGGGGGAGGGGACCCAGCGCAGGCCCTAGTCGAGTAAAGTTCCACCACCAGGTCCACAAAGAGACTGCAGGGAGGCGTGGCCAGGCCGGAAATTCTGACAAAAAGTTTTGGCCCTCCGGTCCTAGAACCAACTACTTCCTGATCCTTCCTAGTCGTGGAGGCGGGGGGGAAGGGGTAGTTTTCTGGCCGGGTTCTACTAGCCCGGGGCCCAGCTGGGGGCTTCGATCGCGGTGGGGAAGGGTCAGGCCAGCCAGGGGCCCGTTCCGACGCGCTCTGCAGCCTTCCCCTGGCAAAGTTATTTTGGAGCAAAGTGCCCCCAGGGTGTGAGCTCGGGAGGGCAGGGCCTCCTCCCCCACACTATCCCCAAACACACACACCCACTCCCCCTCCCCCCCAAGGCCAGCGCTCTGAGGACTGAACCTGACCCAGACCTTAAGGCCCAGGCCTGCTCCGATAGGAGGAAGGGAAAGGGGAAATGAAAGGGATTTGTCAGAAACCTCAGAACAATCCGGGGCGCTCGCTGCGGTCTGGGGCTGAACCAGCCCCTACCCGCGCTGGGGGAGCTCGCCTGCCAGGGTTCCTGGTCGATCCCCAGCGCTCGTCTTTGCCCCGGCCGCGCGGCAGCCAGAGAAGGCCAGGCCGCCCCCCGCGCGGCGACCCCAAGCCGGGCCTCCCACCTTGACCCGCTTGCCCTGGACCTCCAGCGTCTTCATGGTGAAGTCGACGCCGATGGTGCTGCCCTGACGCTCGGAGAAGGCGCCCGTCTTGAAGCGCTGCACCACGCACGTCTTGCCCACGCTCGCGTCGCCCACCAGCACCAGCTTGAACAGGAAATCGTACTGCTCGTCCGGGTCCCCCTGGCCCGGGCCCGGCCCCGCCATGGCCGCGCGGGAGCCGAAGGGCCGGCGCTCCGGACGCTGGGGACAGCCCGGGCTCACGGAAGCTGCGGACCGCCAGGCGACGTGGAACCGCCGCAACACCTGAAGAAGGGGCGCCGCCGACTGCCGGCCCCAACCCGGGCCCGCCCCGGCCCCGCCCCGGCCGGCTCTCCGCCCCGCCCCCGGCCAGGCCCGAGCTCACCGGCCTCGGCTCCGCCCGGGACTCGCCCGGTCCCTCCTCCGCAAAGCCCGCGGCCAGCCCTCTGCCAGCTCCCGGCCAGTCGGGCTCTCAGGTCCGGCCTCACCCCCGCCGCGGCCAGGCTCCGCCCCCCATACGGCCCCGGCCGGACTCAACCCTCCGCACATCGGGCCCCCCCTTCCCCACTCCAGCCTCAGCGCTTTGCGGGACAGACTCCGCCCTCAGCCACACCCCCGATTAGACTCCGCCCTCAGACCCGCCCCGGCCAGACTCCGCCCTTAGCACTGTTCTTGGCCGCGCCCCCAGCCCGACTCCGCCCCCAGCGCCGCTCTTAGTCCCGCCCCCAGCCCGACTGCACGCTCGACGCTGCCCGCGGCCGGTTGACAGACACACCCCCCAGCACCGGCCCTAAGCCTGCCCACAACCTAACTCCGCCCTCAGCATCGCCCACAGCACTCGTCACGCCTCCCACCGTCTCCGGCTCACAGAAGCGGCCGGAACGGTGGGATCTCTGGGCCTGACCCAGCCAAGAAGCACCAAAGACTGGCCTGAGCAGAGGAACATGGGAGGTTTGCGGGGAGCTCTATGGAAGGGCGGACCAGCTCCTGTCAAGATGGTCCATAAACCAGGGGTTCTTGGAGAAATGGGACCCAAATGTCTGTAAGAAGCTTAAAATAGATCAAATGGGACCTATCCCCCCAAAGGGCTTACCGACCACCAGGTGGAAGGGAACTGAGAACACTCCTGCCCTCCGATTCTTAGCCCTCCGACACTTAGTTCGATACATTTGATTGCCTAACACGGTTCAGGTCCTGTTCTAGGGCCTTGGAACACATCTGTGAACAAAGCAGGCAAAAATCCATACCCTCCCCAGTAGAAAAGGAAAGAGGGCTTTCCCGTGGCTTAAGGAGGCCACAGAGGGCAAGTCCACCAGGTCCACTACCTTGAGGATCCCTGAGCACCTTTACTGGCCAAGTGGGTAAGAGACTGGATGAAGAGGCAAAGGCAGACCCATGGAGAAGGTGGAGGAACGATTTTCTGGAACAGTGTGAACTCTAATTCCATGGTAAACACCTAGCAGTGCCAGACAGGAACCCCCAAAGTGCCGTGGAAAAGCAATTCTGGGAGCCCAGCTCCCATCAGACTGGAGTGGCAGGAAATAGCCTCCATCCTGAGGTACAAGGAGACAGATGGAAGGCTTCCACGTGCTGGGGTTGGCTCTAGGAAAGTGGGGCATGTGGAAGCTTAGAACCCTAGAAAACAACCTCTGCTCCGGCCCAGGGTGGCTACTCACAGCCACTGGTGGAGAGAGGGAAGGGAAAGGTGAGCCCAGGAGCTGGAATGAGCCAAGGCTCAACTTCTGGAAGCACGGGGAGGGGAAGGAAGACTGTCAACAGTTGCAGGGTGGGGTGGAAAAGTGGTTGATTAACTGAACTGGCCTTTACGTTTGCCTTGCCTGGAATTGGCCATGTTGGTCTGGCTACGGATTTTGCCAGAAAGCCCAGCCACCACTTGTCTTGGTGGGGTGATGGAAAGGTTCTAAAACTAGACTGTCGTGGTGAGGGCTGCGTGACTCAGGAAATTATTAAAGTCCTTAAATTGTACACTTAACCATGGGTGGAGAAGACGGTGTGTAAATTTATACCTCAATAAAGCTGTTAAAAAAATATCTGCATTTCCTCTCTTTTGGTGGGAAGTTTCTGAGTAGCACAGTGCCATTTTATCTGAAATTGAATTATGTGCATTTGAAACAATTCAAATTCAGAAATGTTTATGATGTCTCACTTAATGTCCCAAATGTGAAATAATGCACATGCCAAATTTTAAAAAATACTTCAAGAATTTAACATTCTTACAGCTAGTGGGGGGGGAGCGCTGAGTTTTAACTGTTTGTGCTGTTGCCACATGGGGGCACCATCCCAGCTGACACACTGAAATGGGTGCTGTAACCCTAACACTGTGTGGATCAGAACTCCTCCCAGTGGTTAGAGGGACAAATGCCATCTTTCTTCTTCCGTTGTTCCTCCCTCCTTCCCTTTCTTCCTTTCTTTTTTCATCTTTATCTTTCTTTCTACTGCCACATCTGTTAAAATATACAGCTTCTAACAATACCATTTAGGTTTTCTTTATTGGGCAGTGCCCAGGCTAGTGCTAAAAATGTGCCCCCAACAGACATGAAGGTGAGAAAATACCGTGAAGAAGTGAACAAGACCAGACACCAACCATGATACCCTGCATTCTTAATAGAGAAGAGTGCTTGCTGCACAGTATCAGAATATAATGGAGGGGCAAGGACTGGTCTGGTGCTGGCTGAGGACTGGGAAGCCTCCCTTGCAGGGGCAGCCCTCAACCCACCTGGTGGCCAAAAAAATGCCAGCCATCCCACTCTCTCCCCCCTCCCCAAACCCCAAAATGTCATAAACACTGGTCAAATGAACCCTAGCCCTCCCTGCTTCTGTTGATGGTACCCATTTCATGCTTGAGGCTCTGCCTGGAAATAACTGATCAATTGGCTCTCAGCACTCCCTTCTCCAACCTCTACCAACTCCATGTTGCCCTCCCACCCCCTCTGCTACCCCCACCCCCGGCCAGTGCCCCCACCCAGGACTGCCCTGGCTTCCTCCCCTGCCAGCTTCTCGTCTCCACAATCCACCCCCCTCCAAACTACCACCAAATGGGATTGCTGGAAGGGCTCTTGTAAGGTTACTCCCCTGCTCAGACCCTCTGGGACACCCACACCTTCAAGGTCCACACCTCCATCATTATCTGTGCCCCTGCCAGGAAGCCCCTCCCCTATCTCCCAGACCCTCCAACTTGCCATTTTCACAGAATCCTCCATGGTCCTGCCGGAAGGACTGACAGCGATCAGCCCTGCGCTCTCCACTCCTCACCGCGCTGAGGCGGAAAACCCAGGCTCCAAAGTTTGCCAAAAGTACCCCGTGCAGGAACTCTGCCCCGCTCAGTCCTGCAGGAGACCTTCCCTCCACATCTTTATTTTTGGGGGGAGGTAGGGAGAAATGAAGGAGAGGAGCGGATGGGAAAATGCCTGAAGGGGCAGGTTGCTGCCACAAATCTCCCAGGGGCCCTGTCTCTGCTCATTAGTTAAGTGGTGCCTGCCCAGTTAGGGAAAGCCTAATGTACCCAGATGGGTTCCTGCTGCCACCACTCCGTAGTTCCTGCGAGCAGGGGATGAGCACCCCCACTCCAGCCTCTCCTGGGGCTCTGGGAGGAGGACGTAGTAGAGGGTGGGGTGGGGGTGGGGGCGGGACAGTCTGTGCAGCAACAAAACCAGCACCTTTGCTCCAAAGGACAGGCCTTCTCATAGCAGCTCAAGGTACCCAGGGCCAGAGGAGGGAGATTTTAATCCCCTCCTTGTTTGTAAATTGCTCATGAGAGGAAGCACAAGTGTCAGGGGGCGGAGTGCAGGGAGGAGGGGGTGCAGGAGGAGGGGGGTGGTCTGAGGCCTGGGTGGGGCTGGTGTGACGAATCTTAAAGCGAAACAAGCGGAATATTGATATTTTACTTACAAGAAAACCAGGGCTGAGCACAGGGGAGGGAGGTCTACGGAAATGCATCTATGGAAAGTCGCCTTTCTGGAAACTTTGGGCAGAGCCAAAGCCAAACCATGAAACAGATTTTGTCAACATCACAGCTCCTGAGACTGGCTCCTTTGCATCTGAGCAATGACCCGGGCCAAGGGAACCACATCCCCCACCGGTGGTCTCATGCCCAGCCAACTGCTCTGCTGTTCCCGGCCTGGGGTGGGGGCCATGTGGAGACCTTCCCCCTGGGGCCCCGGCAGGCAAGGAGCCAGGGCCTGCGGGACAGGAAGACATCTGGGGTTGGGTCTACCTCAGCCAGGGACACTTGTAGGAAGGACACTGTGCTAGGTGCTTCTCCACCCAGCCTCATTTCCTCAGATGTGGAACACCAATTCCGGTCCTGCCTGCGTCCTGGGAAAGCCACCAGGAGGTCCCAACTGGGAGGGGCTTCGTAAGCTGCGGGACCCAGGGCTCGGGGCTCATGTTTCTGACTCTGTCCCAGAGGTTAGAAGCCTGCGAATTCCACTGACTGATGAAGGAAGGCCTGGAGCCCTGGGGGGCCTGGGGGGACCACACCCCAGGTTCCTCCAACACCTTTTCTAGGGACAAATCCCTGTTGTTTGAATTGCCTGCTGTCCTTGGATGTGGGGCGGCCCCAAGCCTGCATGTGCCCCTTGGAAGGAAAACCCCTAACTGGGTGGTCTGAGCTGGGCCGCCACATGGCCTCCGGAGGCCGTGATGAGGGCCTCTCTTGCCTCTGCCCACACCATGGGACTGCCAGACCCTGGGACAACGTCCTGGACTTTAAAACAGGGAAAGTGAGGCCAGGGGCCTAGAGGGACTTACTCCAAGCCCCCAGTATGTTGACTCCTGAGCCCCTGTCTCGGGCTAGGCTGGGGCTGGGTCCCGGGTCCCAGAGCTGAGTCTGGCCCTACCCCTCCCCTGGGGGGGTCCCAAAGCCCCGAAACCAATCCCTCCTTGCTCCCTGCACACATTTACTCAGGGGCTCAGCTGAGGAGGGACCGAGTCACCCTTCCTTCAGGGAAGCCAGGATGCAGGGTACCCTCACCCAAGTCACATCCCCTCTCCCCATCCTGTCACCTTCCCAGCACGGACACCCCTCACCCCAGCCAGTCTCTGCCCAGCCTCTGCCTGACCTGGCTCCTGCCTTCCGTCTCCACCCCCAGCTGCACACACCTTCCCGAAGCAGGTCACACGCTGACCAGGTCGCCCGTTGCTAGCATCTGTGCGGCTCCCTGCTGCCCGCAGTCTCCCCCCAGGGGCCTGCCAGGACCATCCATCCGCATCTGCAGCCACCCGTAGCCACACAGCGCTCTGCCGTTTCCTGAGCCTGTGGCTCCCCTGGCAGGCAGACCCCAGACCCACCTGAAGAACTGAACTCCCCGCTATGTCATGGGTCCCAGCTGGGCCCGGACCCAAAGGACAACCAGCTGGTCCTGACACTCACTCCTAGGAGCCCTCCTGAGTGTGTGGACCCCCGCCCCCCGCCCCGGGAAAGAAAAGACACAGCCCAGATGACAGGCTTGGCTCCAACTCGCGCTTCCTGTACATCCGAGGCATGAATTCGCACAGACCACCCTGGGATGTGGTGAGGACGGCTCTGCCCGCCCACCTCGGCCAGTCTCCTCCCTCCCACAGTGGGCCGTGTGCTCTGGGACTCTGTCCCCTGCAGCCATTCTGCCCCTCGCATCCTGATGCGACTCAGTACGGTCCCCAGGGAACAGGCAGGCCGAAGACATGGAGGTTGCCCTTTGATATAAAAAATCTTTAATAAAAATAGCTCTCTTCAGAACTGGTCATGAAACAGAAGTAACAAACTGAAATTCCGGCCGCCTGGGCAGGAGGGGATGAGGCAGGGGGAGTGGGCCATGAGCAGGCCATGGAGAACTGTAAGCGGTCCCCGCCCCAAAAGGAGCAGCCCTGGTAAAAATAAGCAGCTTCCTATGATAGCCAACCGCGTACAAACGTGACAGCTGACGCGCACAGCCTGCTGGCGGGGGGGTGGGGGGAGGACAGGAGTGAGGCAAGGTGGGAGAAGGGGCCCCAGGACTCACAGCTCCAGCCTGCCCATCGGCAGTCCCAGGACAAGGGCCAGCAGGGGGTGATGGTCCCCTGGCAGAGTTCCAGACCCCAGCTCGGCCCTAATACCCCAGAAGTCTCTTGGCCTCCTCGCTCTGGGCCTGCAGGGTCTCGCTAGCGTACTTCTGGAGGAGTTCCATCTTCTTCCTTCGCACAAGTGCTTCCTCGATCTGCGGACGGCAGGAGGAAAGGGCTCATGCTGGAACTCAGCCCAGAGGGAGTGCCCAGAACAGAGGCCACAGAGGAGCCACCTCCCAGAGCCCCACTCTCTCCCACTGGAAGGGAGGGATGACCGTGTTTGTCAGTATCCCCTAAAGCGGACGGGACCCTGCCCCCTCGCACCCCACACCCTGCCTACCAGGGGCACGGCAGCCAGTGCCACGGGGTCAGAGTCAGAGCTGCCCTAACGGATACGCAGGGCGGAGAGAGCCCCCACGAACGCACTCTGTGAAGGCTCCTTTCACGGGAGGCCCCTGGTTCTGGGGACGCCCCCTGCAAGGGCAGCTCTCAGCCTCTGTCCTACCTCTTGCTGTGACGGCACCGGGACGTGGGCGATGAACTTCTGCTGCCCGTCGTCACCTCCTTTCTCCTGGCTGCCTTCCTCGTCAGACTACGAAACAGAGAACAAGCCAAAGTCACCGAGCAGGAGCCCATCAAACACCTGGTGGTACCTCTATAAAATGCACAGCTCCGGGGTGCCTGGAGGGCTCAGTCGGTTGAGCGTCCGACTTCGGCTCAGGTCATGATCTTGTGGTTCGTGGGTTCGAGCCGCGCGTTGGGCTCTGTGCTGACAGCTCCGAGCCTGGAGCCTGTCTTCAGATTCTGTCTCCCTCTCTCTCTGACCCTCCCCTGCTCCACTGTCTCTTTCAAAAATAAATTTTAAAAAAACGTTAAAAAAAATTGTTTTTTAAATGCACAGTTCTGCAGCTATTTAAGAGGAAAAACCAGGGCTGCCTGGGTGGCTCAGCTGGGTAAGCGCCCGACTTCCAACCTCAGCTCAGGTCATGACCTCACAGTCTGGAGTCTGGGCTCCGCATCGGGCTCTCTGCTGTCAGCACAGAGCCTGCTTCAGACCCTCTGTCCCCCTCTCTCCTCTCTGTACCTCCTCTGCTCACTTTCTCTTTCTCTCTCAAAAATAAACAAACATTTTGGGGCACCTTGGTGGCTCAGTCGGTTAAACATCCAACTTGATTTTGGCTCAGGTCATCATCTCTCGGTTCATGGGATCTATCCCCACTCAGGCTTCTTGCTGATAGCAATGAAGCCTGCTTGGGAATCTCTCTCTCTGCCCGCCCCCCCCCCCCACTCTCTCTTGTGCATGCGAAATAATACGTAAACTTAAAAATAAATAACTAAATAAATAAATAAATAAATAGAATCTCTCTCTCTCTCTCAAAATAAATAAACTTAAAAAAATTAATGTCAGGGGCGCCTGAGTGGCTCAGTCAGTTAAGCGTCGGACTTCAGCTCAGGTCATGATCTCGCAGTTTGTGAGTTCGAGTCCCACGTCCGGCTCTGTGCTGACAGCTGAGAGCCTGGAGCCTGCTTCTGAGTCTGTGTCTCCCTCTCTCTGTGCCCCTCCCCTGGTCGCACTCTCTCTCTCTCTCAAAAATAAGTAATCATTAAAGAATTTTTTTTAAATGTCATTTTAAAAGATAAACATTTAACAGATACAAGGAAAAAAACAAAAGGAATGGGGAAGTTCAGTGCTCACACAGAAAGCCATGAAGACCCATTATTAACTACTGAGAAAAGCACCACAACACTGCAAATGAGGGAAGAAAATGAGACTAGAAACTCCTGACAGCCGTGAGGACTGGGTGCATCTTTGCACCCGGAGAACTAGAGACTCTTCGTTGATCTTTATACATTTTCTGGTTTTTGAACCTTGTGAATGTTATCTATTTTTTAAGTTAAAATTTTAAAATGTCAATTACCAAATGTATCCAACCTAGAAAAAAGATCAACTCCGAGTCTGCACATGAGTCAAAAGAGATCACCAATAATGTCAGGAAATAACGTGGCCTTGGAGATCTGAGGAGAGAGGACTCCCATGAAGTGGGGGGTCCCCTGTTTGCGGTCTGGCGCCGGACGCCCTGCACAGGCCTCTGACCCCCTGCCCCGGCTGCCGGGGGGAGCTGGCTGGGACCCTGCGGCGCAAAACCTCTAGGCTGCTGCCGGTCAGAGAGCAAAGTGGCCCAAGCACTTTGGGAAGTGGTTTCGCTGTGTCTCCCGAAGCCCAGCACGCACCCGCCTATGACCTGGTAACTCCACTCCTCGGTGCACACTCAGTGTAAGCAGCCGCATATTGACAAGACCACGGCAGCCTTATCTTATAGCCCCCAGTGGGGTGCTCGACAAACACCTGCAACCATTAGACACCAAAGGATATGCGTGATTCCACTGCTACACATGAAGCTCAGAGACAGGTGAGAGCGTAAGGGCTGCTATCGGTCAGGGGAGTGACGCCCAGAGGGCAGGAGCAGGCTCCTAGGGCGCTGGTCATGCTGGGTCTCTGCACCTGGTATTTGCTGCACGGGGTCGTTTGCCTCGGGAAGACTCGCTGCCCTGCACACTTACCACCCACATACTTTTCTCCATGTAGATCGAACACTACCTCACAATACAAAGGAATGAACTCTTGAATTCAACAACCCGAATAGATCTCAAGGGCACTGTGCTGAGTATAAAGACCATCCTCGGGACGCCTGGAGGGTTGGGTTGGTTGAGAGTCCAACTTCGGCTCAGGTCATGATCTCTCTATTTGTGAGTTCGAGCCCCGTGTCGGGCTCTGTGCTGACAGCTCAGTGCTGGAACCTGTTTCAGATTCTACGTCTCCCTCTCTCTCAGCCTCTCCCCTGCTCGTGCTCTGTCTCTCTTTCTCAAACAGAAATAACACATAAAAAAAAAAAAAAAAATACCACCCTCAAAGGTGGCATACGGTATGATCTCATTTGTGAAACATTCTCGAAAGGGTAGAATTGTAGAGATAGGGAACTGACTGGAGTTTGCCACAGGAGGGAGGTGTGACTATAAGGGTGCAACACACGTCTGTATCTGGCTTGAAATGGTGGTTGTACAAATCTACACAAGTGCTAAAAGACACAGGACGCTGCACACTGTCACACCACCTCCGTTCCCAGTGCTGATCCTGCCCTGTAACTCTAGAAGGTGTGACCCCTGGGGACTGGGCGAAGGACACACAGGCCCTTCTGTGCTACCTTTACAGCTTGCTATAAATTATTTCAAAATTAAAAGGAAAATCACCCACCTTCGGTGCTCTCCACTGCTCTTTGGACAAAGGCAAACTATCCTCACTGTGGAGCAGGGCGCCTGCCTGTTCTGCCTGCCCCTCTCCCCGCCCCATCCTGGCCCGCCCCAGCAGCCCACACTGTGCCCCAGGTGCACTGGCCTGTCCTCTGTCCCTCACACTCCTATGGCCTCTTTCAGTGCCTGTGTCTCCCCGCCCCCCGCCTGGAACACTCCTCCCTCACTGCCTCTCACTTGGTTAACTTGTCCTGATCTTCCAGGCCTCGGCTGAAGGCTCAGCTCCCCGCACGTCACTATCTCAGACTGCTGTCACGGCCACTGGTCCCCACTGCCTCTGCTCTGTGCCCTGGCTTGGGCCTGGCTCACAGTAGTCACTAATTAAACAGACATCTGCTCAAAGAGCAAATGAATGATTTGCAGCGAAGAAGACCTTCCTAGGGCTTCAAATGCCTCACTGTCCTCACTGCTCAGCAGCCAGATGCGCACATGAACCTGACCGCAGGTCCACTATGCCCTGTGTGACAATGACCAAGTCACTACACTTCTCTGAGCCTGCTTCCTTGCCGCTGATGTCACGGCACGTTCCTCCCCCAGGACCTGACCTGGGCTGGTGCACAGGTAATTCCCCTCCTCTTTTCAGTCCCCAGATCCAGGTCACCCCTTCTCGATCTGCCCAGGGAGCAAGACCTGTGTGGCAGGCCCTTCAGGAGGGCCCTGGGCTAGAAGGCTCTGCCTGAGAGGCAGGACCAGAGCTCCACCCTCAACCATGCCCTTGTGAGTAAGTCCCTTCTCTGCCCTGGGCTGGTTCTGACCTCTAAAATGGAGCTGTTAGGACTACACAGGAGCTTTGGCACTGCCGTTTAAAAAGAAATGATGAGGGGCTCTGGGTAGCTCAGTCAGCATCTGACTTCAGCTCAGGTCATTTTGTGGTTCATGAGTTCGAGCCCTGCATCAGTTTCTCTGCTGTCAGCGCAGAGCCCACTTCGGATCCTGTGTCCCCCTCTCTCTCTGCCCCTCCCCTGCTCACGTGCTCTCTCTCTCAAAACTAAAATTACAAAAAAAATTTTAATAAAAAATTAAAAATAAATATAAAAACAAAAATATATGATAAGGCCTACCCTGCTGACACCTTGATCTTAGATTTCTAGCCTCTAGAACTCCAAGGAAATCGTTCCTGGTGTTTAAAGCTACCCAATCTGTGGTACTTTGTAATGTGTAAGCAACTAACACAAGATATACATAATTAAACCCGAAAACATGATAATAGTAAATAAGTGACTAAATAAATAAAAAAGAAATGACGGGGACATGGACTATCACTCATATGGCATCAAATGTGTTTATAAGTCCAACAGCAGAATACTCAAGAGGGCCTATCTCTAACACGCAGGGAAGTATTGTTCGGTGTAAAGCACAGTTTACAAAGTGCTCTGACAGCCATTCCCTTCTAGAACCTTCCCTGGGATGCTGAGAGGTGATCGTCATATCCATCTTCCAGCTGAGGAAGCTCAATTCTCAGAGCTGGGTTTTGACCCTGACCCCTTGCCAATGGACAGAGCCTTCCTACCACACCCCCGGTTCTCCCAGGCCCAGCCTCCATGGCTCGGAGCAGATGGCAGAGAGCACCTGGCCCCCCGCTGCCCACAGTACCTCCTCCTCGGCGACAGCATAGATGTTGATCTCTTCCTCCTCTTCCTCCTCCTCCTCCTTTTCTCCTCTTGCTAGCCGGGCCTCTCTCTCTGCTTTCCACTTTTCCACCAATCCGGCCCTGACTGGAGAAAGGGGAGAGCAGGTGCTGCTTAGTCAGGCCTCTAAATTAGCTCTCTGCGCAGTGCAGGGTGAGGTCCACACGTCCCCTCGGAAGAGGGGAACCCTCCATTCAGCCCTGGTGGGTGGGAGTGGAACATGAGAGGTAGTCTGGTCATGCCACAGCCCTAGCTGCAAGTCACAACAACGCAGCGATTAAGGGCACATCCCCAGATCATCCCCAGTTCAACAACCCAAGTGACTTCCGGACAGGCCTATGTGACAAAGGAGACACAGCAGTATGGCACGCTGGAAAAGGGTCAGACTCTAGACCACCCACACCCAAAGCCCTAGCTTGATATACCAGGAGGATCGGCACTAACTGCTTCCTCACAGGGCTGGCATGAGGCTTCAGGACAATGTCCACAAAACGCTTGGCACAAGGCTTGGCATGGAAGCAGCACTCAGAAAGAGACGCCCACCTTGCTCGACACTGATAACCTACTGGCCGTGCTTACAGCAGATCTAAAAGCTACTTTAAACAGGCACCACTTCCTGATTTCAAGAAAGGCCAACGTGGGAAGGAATCTAAGTGATGAGTTCTGGGTGACTGGGGGCAGGTCAGATGTCACTCTTGGGCTTCCCCAACCTGCGACTCTGGCCCAGCACAGCCCTAACTGCGTCAGAGTTACTGATGGTTAGGTCACGAGCAGATCATTTCCTCTGAAGGAATTTTCAGCAGTGAAACCAACCCACTTCCAGCATACAGCACTACTGAAAAACCCACTTTCAAAGGACAGACCAGAAACCGGATGCCATCTATAATGAAATGAAATGCTCGGAGACCTACATTTCTTTTCATATTCCTGTTCCAAAGGCACAATGACGCCATCATCTTCATCGAGGTAACCGTAGTATTCAAAATCGATTGCTTTCATGAGCTCCGCGCGTGTCTTCCTTGGAGGAGGAAGGGCTAAAAGAAACAGCACCAGCTCAGCTAAGTGTCCCACCACAATCACACCCAAGCCTTCATCCCAGACAATGTCATGGGGCCATGGTGTGTGCATGCTCAAGACAGCATGATGACATAGGCACCTCTCTGGACTAGCCACAGAATTACATTAAGTGGCACAACCCTTTTAAAAGTCCGTTTTGAAAACTTTAACCCAATTGGTCTATTTAGAAAAAATGTATCCTAACTAAAAACACAAAAACAAGGGCTGGCAAGGCTTTATGGACAGAGATGTGCATTATTCACAGAGTTGTGAAAACCTGGAATAACGTAAGGCTGTAAGGTGCAGGATGTGTGTCAGGGGAGTATCTGATGGCCCCTCTACTGCTATTCCACAAGATGTTTTGGTAACACAGGAAATGTCATGTTAAATGAAAAAAACAGGGACAGGAAAACGTTAAGTACATAGATAAGACAAAAGAAACTATAAGGAAACAAAAAAGATAAATGAGAAAGTCCTAAAGAAAATATTTTCAGACTAAGGGTTACTTTTCAGGATGTTTAAGTAATTCTTGAAAATCAAAAGGGAGGGCGTCTGGCTGGCTCAGTCGGTGAGCGTGCAACTCTTGATCTCAAGATCATGAGTTTGAGCCCCACATTGGGTGTAGAGATTACTTAAAAATAAAGAAAAAAAAAAAACCCTTAAAAAAATCAAAAGGGAATGACAACCCAACAGATAGCTGAAAGAGTAAAAGCTGATCATTCATTTCAGTAGAAAAAAATCACAAGTATAAAAATTTCAATTAACGGGATGCCTGGGTGGCTCAGTCTGTTGAATACCAACTCCTGATTTTGGCTCAGGTCATGATCTCATGGTTCATGGGATCAAGCCCCATGTCTGGTTTTGCACTAACAGTGCAGAGCCTGCTTGGACTTCTCTCTCTCCCTTTCTTCCTGACCCCTCCCCCATGCACTGTCTCTTTCTCTCTTTCAAAATAAATAAACATTACAAAAAACTTCAATTAGTGATTGAATTCAATTATCAATTTCATTAGTAATCAGGGAAATGAAAAGTAAAAATAATATACTGTATTTTCAATCATCAGATGAGCAAATATTTTATACTTATGGAAAACTAGAAATAACTGAAGGTCTACCAATAGAGGAATACGTTAAAGTATGGCTAATTCAGGGGCACCTGGGTCGCTCAGTCAGTTGAGCATCCAACTACAGCTCAGCTCATGATCTCATGGTTCGTGGATTCAAGCCCCGCATCAGGCTCTGTGCTGACCACTCAGAGCCTGGAGCGTGCTTCCAATTCTGTGTCTCCCTCTCTCTCTCTGCCCCTCCCCAGCTCACACGCTGTCTCTCTCTCAAAACTAAATAAACATTAAAGTATGGCTAATTCATATCATACTTTGATCCTTCATATCCACTCACAGAGCTCTAAGCATAACGATGCAGAGGGGTATCGATGCAGAGCACAACACAACAGGTATGGGAGAGCCGCGGTGCCCTGGCAGGTCTCTGCCCATCAACCCGACGTTGGTAACGGCAACTCTGTTCACTGCTCCACTCCTCTTGCTCCCTGACCTGTGACCATGCTGGTTGCACCCAGGACCGGGTTCAGGGCTAAAATCTGGCTGGCTCAGAATGCTGCATCCCTCCCAGTCACAGGGACTGGTTTACGGGTGGCACTATGGTCTGGTCAAAGCCAACCAGATTCAATTCTAGGGGTTTTGCTTAAACTGCTTAGGAGAAAAAAAGTCTCTTGCTGAGAGAGGACAAGGTGATGGTGGTGGTGATGGTGGTGGTCCAACGGTGATGGACAACTTGCTGCCACATGCAGAGAACTAGACGGAGAAAAGCTCACATGGTGGAAGTCAGAGCTGCAACATGGAGGAGACATGGGCTGGGATCAGCAGTTCCTGAAGGCAAACCACCGTGGGCTTCTCAATCATTTGAGTCGGTAAACTCACTCTCCTGCCTATGATGAACTGGGGATAAGCATCTGTCACTCACAATGATAAATTCAGTTTATGAAACAAGCACATAAGTGCCTTAAAAAAAGGCCTGGAAGGGAACACCAAACAGATAATGATGATGACCAATTATCGAGGGGCACGGGGAAGGCGGGTTGGGGGTGACCCAGGGGAGAGTGGTTTTGAATCACACTCATTTAGACTAACTTATGTACTTTCTTATTAAAAAAAAATCTACAACTGGAATAAATAATAAATTTAGAAAAACGTAAATTAAAAAAGTAGTATGTACAGCATAACCTCAATATAGGTGCCCCCCTCTACATATGAATTTTTTCTTCTTAAATGATCAGCTTTGATTCTTCGACCCATGTGTTGGGTTGTCATTTCCCTTTAAAAACTAGGAGATATGCCCCAATAGGTCAACAACTGTCATCTACAGATGGGAAAATATGGGCAGTTGTTTTTCTGATTTTCTGTGTTTTACAACTTCTCTGTAATAAAACTGTATTATTTTCACAATGAACAGCATGATATTTAGACTTTGAATTATTACTTTCTTAAGATTTTTTTAAAGAATTAAAAAAAATTTTAATGTCTATTTATGAGAGAGAGAATGAGCTGAGGAGGGGCAGAGAGAGAGGGAGACACAGAATTGGAAGCAGGCTCCAGGCTCTGAGCTGCCAGCACAGAGCCTGACGTGGGGCTCGAACCCACAGATGTGGGATCATAACCTGAGTCAGATGCTTAACTGACTGAGCCACCCAGGCACCCCAAGATTTTTTTTTTTCAAGATTTTATATTTAAGTAATCTCTACACCCAACACGGACCTCGAATTCACAACCTCAAGATGAAGAGTCACATGCTCCAGCAACCAAGCCAGCCAGGTACTCCTTGAATGAATTTTAAATGGTGTTAATAATGGATGCAAAACCAGTCTGGGCATAATTAATTTAAAAATAAGGGGGGCTTGGGGCGTCTGGGTAGCTCAGTCAGTTAAGTGTCTGACTTCGGCTCAAGTCATGATCTCATGGTCTGTGGGTTCAAGCCCCGCATTGGGCTCTCTGCTGTCAGCGCAGAGCCCGCTTTGGGTCCTCTGTCCCCCCGTCCCCTGCCCCTCCCTTGATGGTTCTCTCTCTCAAAATAAATAAATAAACTTAAAAAAAAAAAACAAGCCTGAATACAGGTAGAATTATATTTTTAAACAAACAGAAAACCGACTGGAAGGGAAAAGCGCAGAACACCAACAGTGGTGAGAGCACTGCTGTCATTCTTCTCGCTACTCACACTTTTTTCTACAGTGTTTAGACTACTTGTCCCCACAGCCACAGAGGGAAAAGGCAGGCCAGGCGAGGGCACCAGGCCTGAATTCGCACAGAGCAGCACAACATTATTCCGTTTATACCTACTAGGGTTCGGCCCAAGCGTCTACTTGTTCTTCAGTTAGGGCTTTTTTCAATGAGTAAGTAATTGCAATGTGAACCCATTTCAATGAACATCAGAGCCTCCCCTGATAGCGTGAGGAAACGTCAAACAGGAAACTCGGCATCCGGGCTGAGAGACAGCCCTGTGAGACTTCGGCACCCGTCAATTCTGGATTTGCGTCCCAGCCCCAAATGTGTGACTCGGGCCTGTGACTTCAACTCCTGGTATTTAAAGTTTCTCATTTAAAATGTGGGAACAGGGGCGCCCAGGTGGCTCAGTTGGTTAAGCGTCCGACTTCAGCTCAGGCCATGATCTCACAGTTAGTGAGTTCGAGCCCCGTGTCGGGCTCTGTGCTGACAGCTCAGAGCCTGGAGCTGCTTCAGATTCAGTGTCTCCCTCCCTCTCTACCCCTCCCCCATTCATGCTCTGTCTCTCAAAAATAAATACAAGTTAAAAATACAATACAATACAATACAATGTGGGACAAGAATTCTGACACCGCTACTGTGCAGCTGAGACAACCCAGGAAGAGCACCCAGCACACGGGTCTGGTAGGAGAGCTACCAGCAATTAGAGGCTAAGACCGGCACAAACACTAGCGGTCACTCACGTTCTTTTTCAAACAGCTCGCGAACACCAGGCAAATCTTTGGCCGCTCCGAAGTACTTGTACCCTCGATTCCCGGGGACTTCTTTCCCTTCATGATCCAGCATTTTAGGGCCAACTTTCTTATTGGGAAGGAAAAAGAGAAAATGAGTCTGGTCCTTTAACCCACCACTTCCATGTGTGCAAATATATTTTAAGATAACAACACTAAATGTGGGGAAATATTGATGTACACATACAACTATTTAGGCACTTTTTTGAGCAAATTAAAATCAACCTAAATACCTAAGGGTAAGAGGATAATTTAAGTAAACTATAGCATCGTCAGCGATGGAATATATTCTATAACTTAAAAATGATGATACTTATGAAACTCCTATACTGCCTTGGGAAAACACTTACAATAGGACGTAAGTGACAAAAGCTAAAAACACAATTGCAAACAACCTAAATGACGAGCAGTAGAAGACAAACTGAAATACATCCTGAAGATGGAATTCTATCCATTAACAATGATGACGTCAAAAACTACATGTAGTATCATGACCCTGGACTAGGTCTATAGGACAATAAAAGGATATTATTAGGGAAATCTATGAAATAGCCACGTAGGTTACATAAAATGACTATATCAAAGTTAAATGTCTTACACTTGATAGTTCTACCATGGTTACATAAGATGACATTCTTCCTCTTAGAAAATACACACAGAGAGAGGCACCGGGGTGGCTGAGTCGATTAAGCATCTGACTTTGGCTCAGGACATGATCTCACGGATCGTGGGTTCCAGCCCCGTGTCAGGCTCTGCGCTGACAGCTCAGAGCCTGGAGCCTGCTTCGGATTCTGTGTCCCCCTCTCTCTCTGCCCCTCCCCCATTCATGCTCTGTCTCTCAGAAATAAATAAAAAATGGTAAAAAAAAAAAAATTAAAAAAAAAATATATGCATAGAAAAAAATGCTAGAAAGGTAAATAGAAAATGTCAGTAGTAGTTATTTCTGTGTAGTAGAAAACTATATAACATATTCTATATCATGCATAAAATATAACAAATATTTATATATTTTACAATTTTTATTATTTTTTATTTCCTTTCCTTTTTTTTTTTTGCATAAAACTCTGTAGAATCTACACAGGCAATGCCACCATTTTGGAAAGAAACACACATCCTACAACCAAAGTTGTACATACAAGGAGTGTGATCTCAATCATGGCACTCACAGAAAACAACAGAAGGAACTACTCGAGTAGCTGCATCCAGGTCATGGCATCCTGACTGAATACCATCCTGCTGCTTTACACTTTTCTGACCTTAGTGATAAATGTACCATTTTCTGTGCTTTTTTAATGTGGCAAAATACACACAACAAAATTTACCATCTTAACCTTTGTTTTAAAGTTTATTGATTTTGTGAGAGAGCGTGCGCACAAGTGGGGGAGGGGCAGAGAGAGAGGGAGACAGAGAGAATCCCAAGCAGTCCTGCACTGCCGGCGAAGAGCCCGATGCGGGGCTCGAACCCACAGGCCGTGAGATCATGACCCGAGACAAAATCCAGAGTCAGGTACTTAACCGACTGAGCCACCCAGGTGCCACCCCTCTTAACAATTTTTAGTGGACAAGTTCAGTGATATTAAATACATTCATAATATCGTGTATCCCTCACCACCATTAATCTTCAGAACTCTTCTCATCCTGTGAAACTAAAAGTCTTAATGTATTACTTTTACACATAGAAAATGGAAATAAAATTGTTAAGCATTAAAAAGAAAGCTCTAGAGAGAAATATATTAAAACATTATTGTTGAATTGCACCAAAAATTTAAAATAAACTTGACCAGGGAGGTGAAAGACCTGTACTCTGAAAAGTATAAAACACTGATGGCAAAAAATTGAAGATGACAAACAAATGGAAAGATATTCCACGCTCATGTACTGGAGGAATTAATACTGTTAAGATGTCCATAGTACCCAAAGCAACCTGCAGATTTAACGCAATCCCTAGCAAAATACCAGCAGCACTTTAAAAAAAAACTAGAATGAATAAATGCTACAACTTGTATAGAACAAAGACCCCAAATAGCCAAATCAATCTTGAGAAAAACGAAGTTGAATTCCAGATTTCAAGAGATCCTACAAAACTTAATAATCCAAATAGTACGGCAGGGGTACAAACACAGACACACAGGTCAACGGAACACACACAGAGCCCACAAACAAACCTAGGGTTGTACGGCCAACTGATGCAAGAGGATGCAATGGGAAGACAGTCTCCTCAATAAATAGCATTGGGAAAACTAAACAGCTGCATGCAGAAGAATGAAACTGGACCACTTTCTAACACCATACACAAAAATAAACTCCAAATGGATTAAAGACCTAAATGTGAGACTTGAAACCATAAATATCCTAGAAGAGGGCACAGGCACTAAATTCTCTGACATCGGCCATAGCAACATTTTTCTAGCTATGTCTCCTAAGGCAAGGGAAACAAAAGCAAAAATAAACTGTCGTGACTACATCAAAATAAAAACCTTCTGCAGAACAAAGGAAACAATCAATAAAACAAAAAGACAACCTACTAATTGGGAGAATATATTTGCAAAGGACAGATCTAATAAGAGGTCAATAACCAAAATATAGAACTTCTACAACTCAACACCAAAAAATAAATAATCCAATTACAAAATGGGCAGATGACATAAACATTTTTCCAAAGACAAAAGCTGGCCGACAGACACATTGAAAAGATGCTCTACATCACTCATCATCAGGAAAATGCAAATCAGAACTACAATGAGATATCCTTTGCACCTGTCAGAATGGCTAGTATCAAAAACACAAGAAACAACGAGTGTTGGCAAGGATGTGGGGAAAAAGGAACCTCCTGCACTGTTGGTGGGAATGCAAACTGGTGCAGCCACTGTGGAAACCAGTATGGAGGTTCCTCAAAATTAAAAATAGGATTACCATATGATCCAGTAATTCCACTACTGGGTATTTACCTAAAGAAAAATGAAAGCACTGATTCAAAAAGATAATAAGCACTCCTAATACTGTAGCATTATTCACAATAGTCACGATATGGAAGCAACTCGACTGTTCATGGATTGACTGATGAATAAAGAAGATGTGGGGTGTGTGTGTGTGTGTGTGTGTGTGTAATGGAATACTCAGCCATAAAAAAGAACGAGATTGGGGCACATGGGTGGCTCAGTTGGTTAAGAATCTGACTCATGATTTTGACTCAGGTCATGATCTCACAGTTTGTGAGATCGAGCCCCACATCAGGCTCTGCACTGACAGCCCAGAGCCTGCTTAGGATTCTCTCCATCCCTCTCTCTCTGCCCCCTCCCCTGCGCTCTGTCTCAAAATAAATAATAAACATTTTTTTAAGTATTTTTATTCTTTTAAGTAATCTCTACACGCATCATGGGGCTCAAACTCACAACCCCAAGATCAAGAGTTGCATGCTCCTCCAACTGAGGCAGCCAGGTGCTCCAGGGCCATGGTCATTTTAAACAAGAGGCCAGGGGCACCTGGGTGGCTCCGTCGGTTGAGCCTAAGACTTCAGCTCAGGTCATGATCTCATGGGTCATGAGTTCGATCCCCACATTGGCTCTCTGCTGTCAGCACAGAGCCTGCTTTGGATCCTCTGTCTCCCTTTCTCTCTGCCCCTCCCCTACTCGCACACTCTTTCAAAAATTAATAAACAATTAAAAATAAATAAACAAACCAACCAGAGGCCCGGGGAGATTAAGTGGCTTACTCAAGAACATCTGGGCAGTAAACTCAGGTGCCCTATCTGCTCGGAGGGCTTTGCTATGGGGCGGAAGAATTATCCTATCTTTTCCATGTTTCCTCTCCACCTGCAACAGGTACTTTTCAAAGCTTCTTTCATTCCTCAAGTACATACCCTGTGGCCAGCATGGGCTGGGCACTGCAGGGGGTGCAAAGCTACCCAGCCTAACAAAACACTCGCTAGCTTACCCCCAACATCCACTGACACCACCGCTTACTTACTCCATAATCAGGACCACCCAGCTCCTTTATCCGGACTTCCCAGTGTCCTTTCTCCCTTAGCAGCTTGTTAATCTCATCATTCAGGTCCCGAATTCGGAATTCACCTAAACCAGCTGGAAAACAAGATCATTAACATTGTTTCTTCAAGATAGCACTCAATGTTATCCCCTAAAAATGAAGGTCAATACCTACAAAAACACTCGTTTAAATGTATAAGAAAAAGAATAAGAGTTTTAAGCATACAGATCGCACCTACATTTTGTTAGATTTATACCTAAGTATTTCTTCTGCTTTGGTGCTTTTGTAAATAGCCCTTTCTACAAATGTTCTATTACCAATTTTTCAGTGCTGCTTTACAACAATAGAATTGATTTTTCTGTATTGACCTTTTATTCTGTGACCTTGCTAATAGACTCACTTCTTCATTTTAGAAAGCTTCCCATTAAGATTTCCTGGGACCTTCTATATGGAAAATTACAGTTTGAGAAGAGAATTATATTCCTTCCTTTCCAATCTGTGTGCCTTTTATTTCCTTTCCTTGCTTTACTGCACAGACTAGGAATTCCAGTATGACCTTGAATTCAAGTGGTAAGAATAGGGATCTCTGCCTTGTCCTTCCTCTCAGGAGAAAAGCATTCAACCTTGCACATTAAGTACGATGCTGGCTATACATGTTTTGGTAGAAGTGTCTTATCTGGGTGAAAAAAACTCCCTCTTATTCCCAGTTAGCAGAGAATTTTTACCATGAGTGGAGGTTAAATTTTGCCAAATACTTCTTCTGTTACCTACTGAGATGATCTGATCTCTACTAAAGATCATCTTGAGAGGTTTCTCTACTTTAGAATGATGATACAGTGAATTATACTCATTTTTGAATGCTGAATCAGACATGTATTCCAAGGATAAATCCCACTTGGTTGTGATTTATTACCCTCTTTATAAATTACTGGATTTGGTTTGCTAATATTCTGTGGGGAATTTCTACACTCATGAGGAATATTGGCTGGCAAATTTTTTTCTATTTGTGTAATGTCTTTTTTTGATTTTAGTATCGCGGTAATGCTAATAGTAAAATTTATAAAATCAATGAGGAAGTGTTCCTTCCCCTTCAATTTTCTGGAAGAAACTGTATTGAATTGGTATTATTTCTTCCTTAAATGTTTGGTAGAACTGACTGGTGAGGCCATCTGGGACTGGAGTTTTCTCTGCTGGAAGGCTTTAACTACGCATTCAATTCCTTTAATAGATACAGGGAATTCTGACTGGCTGTTAGTAGAGCATGCAACTCTCGATCTTGGGGTCATGGGTTCGAGCCCCATACTGGGCATAGAGTTTACTTAAAAAAAAAAAAAATTCTTAATTTCTTTAATAGACATTGAAATGCTCAGGTTTCAATTTCTCTTGAACAATGTTTCTAAACAGTGGCACTATTGACATTTTGAGTCCAATAATCCTCTGGAGGGTACACTGTGGGGTGCTTAGCAGCTTCCCTGGCTTTATGGACGCCAGTAGAACCCCAAGCTGTAAAAATCGAAGTTTCTCCAGATACTGACAAATGTCCCCTGGGGAGCAAAACTGCTGCTGGGTAAGAATTAATTCTCTTAAGTTTCTGTCTTTCAAGGAGTAGTCGGTTTCATCTAAGTTGTTGAATTATAGGCATAACATTGTAACATTCCCTTATTAACCTTCTAATGTCTGTAGTATACTCCCAACGTCACTCCCCACGCTTGTCATTTTTTTAAGTTTGCTTGTTTGTTGGTCTATTTATGTAATCTCTAAACCCAACGTGGGGCTCGAACTCCTGACCCTGAGCTCAAGAGTCACATGCTCTACTGACTGAACAAGCCAGGCACCCCTAGATGTTCCCAATTTGTATCTTCTTTTTTTCTTGGTCAGTCTAAGTAGAAGCTTATTAATTTTATTGACCTTTCTATGTATGTATGTATATATTTTGAAGTTTGTTTAAGAAACCAAAAGAGTGAGCGGGGGAGGGGAAGACAGAGAGAGGGAGAGAGAAAGAATCCCAAGCAGGCTCCGCACTGATAGTGCACAGACAGTTCGACGTGGGGCTCAAACTCACGAACAGTGAGATCATGACCTGAGCTGAAATCAAGAATTGGATGCTTAACCGACTGAGCCCCCCAGGCACTCCTTACTGATCTTTTTAAAGAACCAGCTTTTGATTGCTTTTCTCTCATCTTCCATTTTCAGTTTCATTGACATCTGCCCTTACCTTTACTATTTTCTTCCTTCTGCTTACTTAGGGTTTGATTTACTCTTCTAGTTTCTTAGGGTAGAAATTTAGGTCATTGATTTGAGACCTTTCTTATTTTATATTATTTTAATACAAAGAAAAAGCACTGATTTAATACATCCCCCCAAAATTTTTTTTTGTCACTTAAATTGTTATTATGTTTTCAGTTTCATTTACTTCAAAAGATTTTTGAATACCCTTGCAGTTTCCTCTGAGACACATGGGTTGCTTAGATACATGCTGCTTAATTTCCAAATATTTAGAAATTTTCTAGATATCTTTTCGTTACTGATTTCTACATTAATTCTGTTATAATCAGACAATATTCTTTGTAAGATTTCAATTATTTTAAATGTGCTAACATTTGTTTTACAACCCAGAACATGTTCTATTTTCGTAAATATTCTAGGTGTTCTTAAAAAAAGAAAGTACTCTGGGGCACCTAGGTGGCTCAGTTGGTAAAGCATAAAACTCTTGATTTTGGCTCAAGTCATGACCTCATGGTTGGTAATTAAGCCCTGAGTTGGGCTCCAGGCTGACAGTGCAGAGCCTGCTTGGGATTCTCTCTCCCTCTCTCTCTGCTCCTCCTATCTGGCACTCTCTCTTTCTCAAAACAAACAAACAAACAAACAAACAAATAAATAAAACTTGAAAAAAAGTATTCTTTTTGTTAGGTGGAGTGTTCTATAAATGTCAAATTGATTAACACTATTGTTCAGTTCTTCTATGTCCTTACTGGTTTTTTATCTACTTGTTCTATTGATTTTTTTTATTAAAAAATTTTTTTTAATGTTTACTTTTTTATTTTTTTTTAAACATTTTTTTATTTTTGAGAGACAGAGAGAGACAGATCACGAGCAGGGGAGGGGCAGAGAGAGAGGGACACACAGAATCTGAAGCAGGCTCCAGGCTCTGAGCTGCCAGCACAGAGCCCGACGCAGAGGTTGAACCCACAAACTGTGAGATCATGACCTGAGCCAAAGCTGGTCACTCAAACGGCTGAGCCACCCAGGCGCCCCTTTAATGTTTATTTTTGAGAGAGACAGAGTGTGAGTGGGGGAGGGGCAGAGAGAAAGGGAGACAGAGAATCCAAAGCAGGCTCCAGGTTCTGAGCTGTCAGCACAGACCCTGACATGGGGTTGAACTCATGAACTGTGAGACCATGACCTGAGATGAAGTCGGATGCTTAATTGACTGAGCCACCCAGGTGCCCCTACTAGTTCTATTGATTTTTGAGAGAGAAGTGTTGAAATCCCCCAGTCTAATTGTGGATTTGAGAATCAACACTGTTAGGGGTACCTGGGTGGCTCAACTGGTTGAGTGTCCAACTCTTGGCTTTGGCTCAGGTCATGATCTTGTGGTTCTGTGGGGTCGACCTCCATCCTGTCAGTGTGGAGCCTGCAGGGGATTCTCTCTCTCCCTCTCTCTCTCTGCCCCTCACCCACTTGTGCACGTACTCTTTCTCTCTCAAAATAATAAAACTTAAAAAAAAACAATAACACTGTAAAAGGCAAGGTAGCTTACCATTCTGAATTTGAGCCACTTTTTTAGAGATCTCTCCAATGATCTGTGAGGAAAAAAAAGGTAAATTCTCATGACTTTTGATTATGTCTGAAAGAACAGAAAAAATATAATTCAAAATTAGTAATTAAAAATACTTAGAAGCCTGGTAAAGAATCACTTCGATAATAAGAAACAAGCAGAATACAAACCAAAACCACAATGGTGTATCATCATACACCTGTCAGAATGGCTAGAATTAAAAAGATAAGAAATACGTATTGGTGAATATGTGGAAGAAAGAGAACCCTGGTGCACTGCAGGTGGGAAGGTAAATTAGTACAGCCACCATGGAAAACAGTATGGAGGTTCCAAAAAAAAAAAAAAAAAAAAAAAAAAACATAGTAATACTATATGATCCAGGAATTCCACTCGTGGGTATTTACTCAAAGAAAATAAAAACACTAATTTGAAAGATACATGTTAATTGTAGTATTATTTATAATACCCAAGATATGTCAGCAACCCAAACGTCCATGGATAGTTGAATGGATAAGAAAGATGTGTTTTATATATATATGTATGTATATATATACACACACACAAATAGAATACTATTTAACTATAAAAAAAAGAATGAGATCCTGCCATTTTCAATAACATGGACAGACCTAAAGGGCATTATGCTAAGTGAAATATGCTGGACAGAGAAAGACAAATACCATATGATTTCACTTACAGGTGGAATCTAAAAAGCAAATCAAATCAATAAACAAACAAAAAAGCAGAAACTGACCCATAAAGACAGAGAACAATGATTGATTGTTGAAACAATAACGAAACAATTGATTGAAACAATGATGATTGACAAAGGGGAGGGAGGTGGGGGGTGGGCCTAATAATGGGTGAAGGGGAGTGGGAGATACAGGCTTCCAGTTATGGAATAAGTCACAGGGGGGAAAGTTCAGCATAGGAAGTATAGTCAATGGTATTATGACAACATTTATGGTAAGAGATAGTAGCTACACTTGTGGGATCACCATGTGGTACATCTGAAACTAATGTAACATTCTGTGTCAACTACACTTCAATAGAAAAAGAAACAATCAGAGACTTGTTACTTCTAGGAAGACCAGATTCACCCAGAACATACTTGTCGCCTCCACTTCTCAGCTTTCGGCAGCTCAGTACATTCTGAGGCAAGGAAGGGTCTTCTTTCCTATGAAGAAGAAAATACACATATTGCCACTGTACTAGTTACAAGCTTTATGCAGCATTCACAACGGATTCAGCCCTGAAGACTAAAGATCAATGGTCTAAATACATTTGAAGTTTCCTTGTATCTCACACTACACTCTCCACTTGGAAACAACTACACAGGGGCGCCTGGGTGGCTCAGCTAGTTGAGCAGCCGACTCTTGATTTCGGCACAGGTCATGATCTCACGATTCATGGGACAGAGCCCTGCAATGAGCTCTGTGCTAACAGTGTGGAGCCTGCTTGGGATTCTCCCTCTCCCTCTCTCTCTGCTCCTGCCCCACTTGTGCATGCACACTCTGTCTCTCTCTCAAAAAAAGTAAATAATTTTTTTAAAAGGAAACAACTAAAAAGGCAAAAATATACATATGTTGCACTGTATCCAGTACAGTGAACCTCTGGAAACAACTTAAAAGTCCAATAATAGAGCGATGACTAAGTAAGCTAGGTTATATCCATTTCATGGAATATTCATATTATCTTAAGACATAATGTCTATCGGGCACCGGGGCGGCGGGGGCGGTGCTCAGTCAGTTAGGCATCTGACTTCAGCTCAGGTCATGATCGCAGGTTCATGATTTCGAGCCCCGCATCAGGCTCTGCACTAATGATGTGGAGCCTGTTTAGGAATCATTCTCTCTCCTTCTCTCTCTCCCCTCCCCTACTTGTTCTCTCTCTCTCTCTCTCTCTCAGTAAAGAAACTTAAAAAAAAAAAACTACAATATTTAGAACATACATAAACGTGTGTGTGTGTACACATGCATGTGTATGTGAGCATGTGTGTATAATTTTTATAAAACAAAACAAAAACATTGAAAGAATGGGACCTATTATCCCTGACCTGGGTGAGTCTCCGTGAGTTGAGATCATTTACTAGTTTCAACTTAGAGCTCCTCTCCACAGCGCACTCCACTGACTATTATTCACTAGTAGACAGAGCTGGGACAATATGGGAAGCCAATGATCATAATACAGAGGAGATGGAAACAGCCAGATCATCACACTGCCTAGAATTCAAGTGTACAGACTCATAAGAGTGCCGGCAGGTATAGATAAGAAATTGGAAGGCTAGCCTACTCAGGAGACAGCTGTACCACATTTGTTCTTGATGCTTTACAATTCATGAGGAGGATTTACACCAACCTTCACTTTTCCCTCTTCCAGTTGAGCTTGCCGAAATCTTGCCAAGGCCGTCCTATCAGGAAGAGAGAGGACGCCATTAGATAATGCTCACAGATTTCTTACCACCCAAGTTCCTAGATGGAGTAGATCTGCTCGTGACCGTATTTAACATTGGCCATTCAGGAATATTATTCATATACAGATTATAATAATTATTCTTTGTAAAAAGAGAGCTTCCATGAGTATGCGCAAGAGATTAAGACCCCACGGAGAAGTTATGGGTTTCTGTGTTCCAAAACTGGAACTTAAAAAGCTACTTTAAGCTTTTTTACTTACACTGAGTGTAAGGACCGTGGGAAACGCTACTGATCAGACCACTTGATGAGGGATGCATCCAGATGCTAAAAGACTAGTATCACGGGGTGCCTCGCTGTCACTCTCATAGCCTCTGTCCCATCGCCAACTGAACTGTTTATCCAGTACAGGTTCTGGGGAGTTGTCAGAAAACACTACTAGGGAAAACAGCATCGAACATAGGAATTCTATTTTAAGACATGTGGAGAATGAAAGAGAAAGATACTAAAGGGACCAAACACAAAAAGAGCTCCATGGTGATAATTAAGTCACTTAAAATTTATAGACAAAATCAAGTTGATACTTACATGGCCTTTTCTGCATTTCGGGCCTAAAAGGAGAGACAAGGGGAGAAAAATGCCCATGTTTAAAATACCCTTTATTTTCATGTACTTTTTAGAGAAAAATATCATAAGGAAAGCCACAAGCATGATATTTGAAATAGTATCCCAGAAGAAAAAAAAGGAAAAAAAATTCAAAAGATGTCCAAATCCTGTGACTTTACTTACAGCTAACTCCTATCCATCCTTCAAAATGTATCACCCGTGTCATCACCATCCCAGAAAGTTCATCTGTGCCCCTTCTTCCCAACTAGGCTGTTACCTTTTGTCAGGGTTTATAACTACCATGGTCCTTTCTACTCAGCATCCCAACTGTTTCCAGCCAGCAGAATTTGAGGAAAAAAGAACTGGCTTTTCCAATGTGAATTTTATGTAATTCTTGTCACACTCACATGGGTGTCAAGTCAACTGTCCCTGAAACAGCGTCAAGCACAGACCATGTTTTCTGGGTTGTAGCATACGTAGAAAGAGTACTTGCTAAGTCAGGGACTTGAACTTTACTCTCAACTCTTCCACTTACCATCCCTGAGAGGTAGTCTCTCAGGTTCCCTGTCTTTACATCGGGGATCACACCTCTTATCTCCTAGAGACGTCATGATGACTTAAGAGACAAACACATAAAAACATCAGGTATGCAGCTTACAGATACTCAGCAAAAGTAAGTTCAGTGTAAGTCTCCTTTCTGGCCTTCCGTCTCAACGGACACAGCAAGAAACTTGGCAAAAGCTTGGCAGATACGTGAACACATTACCAACTAAGGAATAAAACAAAGCACCTCTCCCAGGGAAAGCCATCATCTTGAAGGCAGAGGCAGTGTCCTACCTATTTCGTGAAATCCTAGAGATTCTAGATATTTAATTTTGTGTTTCACGATGCTTACTCCATGCTTAAGACACCGCGTTAGAGCTCATTGGAACTTCCCCACCAAACAATGAATCAATGTGATGTGGGCAGGTACCCAGGGTAATGTAAACCCACAAATGTGAATGTGTGATGGGGACAGTGATATAAAATACCCAACAGCTCCTGTACCCAAAATATGCAGGCCCACAGATTCTTCTCCGCTGCCAGCGAAGGGACAGAATGATTCCCTATGTTTGTTAGAGTTCAGAAACGAAGAGCCTCAAGGCTGAGCAGAGGAGTATGAAGCAGTAATCTGGGTGTATTCTCCCACAGAAAGGGCTGCTTCTAGCCCAAGGTTTCTTTCCTTCTTGGGATCTTGGGCTCACTAATCTACAAGAGTTTGCAATACGTCGACTATAACCTTATTACTGTGTCTTGTGCTTCGTATGGGGGTTTCACTTAATGAAACTATCATGGTAACTAACATGTATAAGCATCTTCTCTGTACTAGCGCTAGGTGCATTCTCAAGTTTACATGTCGGGGGCGCTTCTCGAACCAATGAGAAGCCCACAAGCCAGTCCAGACCACAGAGATCATACCCTCACGCAGTGACACTACGCCGTCCATTCAATCCTTACCGAACCCCTACAGCGTGCCAGACCCCGTATTAGACATTAAGAAAGCACTGTGGAAAAGACCCTACCCTCGTGAAGTTTACATCTTGCGGGGGAGATCGAGAAGAGAAGAGACATAAATCAAATAACCCAGAAACATATTGTCACACCCGCTCTTCATCTCCCGCATGGGACTTGGGGACAAACAAGTGGGCCCACGTCAGGCACCGTGACTCGGGGCCGGTCCTTGCGCCTCTCTGTGCCTTAGTTTTCCCGGGCGATAACATAAGGCGCTTCCTCGGGATGAAAACATTGTCGGGGTGGCGGCAATTCCGCTCTGCAAGGTTCCCATTTCCAACCCCAAACTGTGACATGAAGAGAGGAGGAAGGGAACCCAAGTTACAGGTAGCCAAGGAGCCTGAAGCCAGCAGTGCCGCCCGGCTGCACCCCCCCCACCACGAGCGCCCGAATGCGGCGGGGGGTCCTCACTGCGCGCCCGCTCGCCCCCTCCGCCCCGCACCCACCCAACTCACCATGGTGGCAGCGAGGGCGCCGCCCTCGGGCCCCGCGGCCCCAGCCTCCGGAGTTTCACTGACTCGGCCGAGGCCGAACCCGGCGGGAACTGAAACACTCGAACCGACCGCACCGCCGACGTTTCCGTGGGAAGGACAAACGGGATGGACAGGAAGTGGGGGGCCGGAAGTGAAAACGAGAATTGACTAGAGGAGGAAGAGGAAACGCAAAAGCGCTCCTGTAGGGCCGCCTTCCCTAGGCGTCGGGCGTCGCACTGACGCTTGTGCGAAGAATGGGGGCGTTGGCAAATTGCGCCTGCGCAGTGAGATGTGTCTTAGACACCGCCCCCGACGGCCTGTTTTGCTCTCGCGATAACAAGTGCAACTTTTCTTGGGTTAACTATTGCTACTGCGGAAGCGGAGGACACTTGCTGCCATTGACTGTAAACTGGGGTTATGACTGCTGTTCTGGATCGCATCCCACCGGCCCCCTTTTTATTTCTTTTGCTGAGAGCAAACGTGCCCTTTTGGAAGTCGCTCGTCCTCATGCCTCTGAACGAGCTGAGTCCTCACAGCGGACTGGAGGCACTGAACGCAGCCTTGTAAAAGAGGTTAGGCAGCCCCGTAAGTGGAAGGCGCAGGCTCCAGGTAGCTGGCGCTGAAACGCCCCTTTGGTCAGATCAGAGCGAGTGTTCTCCAGGAGTTCGAGCTTCCGGGGCTTCGTAAGTTCCTCCACGTTTCCCTGTCATTTACGTGGGGGCTTACTTTTTCTGAGCTCTTCTGGAATCGCCGGGCTCATCAGAGCTGGACCAGTGCTTGAAGTCACCCTCTTTTAAGATAAGAAATTTGAAGCCCAAGGAAGAAAAGCCTCCTTACTTGGAGGAGGAGGCTGGTTAGAGAGGTGGTATGTGCGGTTACCCAGAGAGATGCGGTCGATCCGTGTGTGGTGGGCACATTGCTGGGATCAGAAGATCTTAGACAAGGACCTAGGGACGCGGGAGAGGCCACTTGATAGATATGGTTCTGGTGGCTATTCCCATATGGTGTCCAGAGGTGTGTGGAAATAAGGTGAAGGACATTAGCAAATTAAGACAGTGACAGCAGCTCTCCCTTTTCAAGCATGGTTCTTCGGCCATGGTGTCTTCCTCTACCAGAGGACCTAGCCAATGGTGGGCACATCAGCTTCAACCAGGAGGCACAGGCCATCTGGGGAAAGCAGCTGACATGTGCTTCAGGATAAGACAGAACAGACATGTACTCAGAAGAGACACCAGGATCTCCTGCCTGAACCGTGATAAGGACGAGTTCTCTTTCAAAGTTTCAGGTGGGCCTATGGCCACCCAATTAGACTCCCATCCTCCCACCTCTCTAACAGCTAGTTCTGGGTTTGTGATTATATAATAGCCAATGGGAATTGAATGGAAGGAATGAGTGCCAAGTAGGCAGCCACCTTGAACTCAGAAATAGAAGAACTGAATTGTGAGGATTCCACACTCCCAGCTCTGAAACATCTAGAGCTGTGAAATAAGAGGTAAACAGATTTTTTTATTTATTATTATTATTTTTTTTTTTTTAGTGAAAAGGTTGGGGGGAATAGTTTTGCTTCTCAAACTTTATTTTTTTTTAATATTTATTTTGATTGAGAGAGAGACAGAGAGAGACAGAATCCCAAGCAGGCTCCTCGCTGTCAGCACAGAGCCCAACACAAGATCATGACCTGAGCCGAAATCAAAAGTTGGATACTCAACTGACTGAGCCACCCAGGTGTGCAAGAAATAAACATAGTCTTACTTAAGCTGCTGCATTTGGGAGTCTCTTATTACCTTCGTTAACCTTTACGATAAATAACACCTGTTCCCAAACAAGCAAGGTCATTCTTCACTCAAATGAGTTTTTTTGAGACACAAGTTTCTCACATTTCTGTATCGTTGTACATTAAATCCCTGACTCTAGGATACAGAGATCATCTATAGCAGTATTCAAGAGATATTACCTATATTGATTGTCCTTTCAGCATCCATTCTCCCTTCCCACTTACCTGAATTCTGTTTGGGAATCTTATGATTCAGGGGAAGGGACTGCATGCCTAGCTTTAAGAACAGAATAAAAGAGTTAGGTTAAGCCAAACAATCCATACCATCTCCCTATGAATATTGATTGCTGGGCTGAAAACCCAAGCTGACCCTCGGGGGCGCCTGGCTGGCTCAGATGGTTAAGCGTCTGACTCTTGATTTCAGCTCAGGTCTCAAGAACCGTGAGATTGAGCCCCGTATCAGGCTGTGCATTGACAGGGTGGAGCCTGCTTGGGATTCTCTCTCCCTCTCTCTCTGCCCCTCCCATGCTCTTATCAAACAAAATAAAACAAAACAAAAACAAACAGGGGCGCGTGGGTGGCTCAGTCGGTTAAGCATCCGACTTCAGCTCAGGTCATGATCTCATGGTTCGTGGGTTAGAGCCCCTCCTCGGGCTCTGTGCCGACAGCTTTGGATTCTGTGTCTCCCTCTCTCTCTGCCCCTCCCCGACTCATGCTCTGTTTCTCTCTGTCTCAAAAATAAATAAACATCATAAAAAATTTTAAAACAAAAACCTAAGCTGATCCAGAGTGAGTCTCAGGACTTGGCTTGCAATGCTGGGTAGAATACATCCTGCTAGATGCAGAACAAATGTAATACCAGAAGCTGCTGTTAGCCACTCAGACCCACTGCTCAGTCCTCAGTTATATAGACCAACAAACTCTCTTTAGTGTTGAAATAAGTAAAAGTCAGACCTACCAGTACTTAAAACTGAGAGCATCCTGATTATACCATTTATCTTGGCACAGTCTGCTAACGTCCTTGCTTTCTGGGGATCCTGACTGATCCTGTCTTTGCTCATAGTGTTCCTTTTGCCTGCAGCACCCTTCCTCCCTTCTGCTGATATTCCCCATGTTTATGCCTACTTGTCATCTGAGACAATTTAGACATCCTGGATTTATCACACAACTTAGTTCTGTGGCCTTAGATGACTTATACAACCTGTTTAATTTCTATTCTGTGAAACTGACATAACGGTATTTACCTTTCTGTTCTAATTTTTCATTATTCATGAAATTGGGCCACTTGCCTTACAGAGCTGTCGTTAAAAAGAGGGAACAGCGAGCATACAAGGTGCTCAGAACAGATCTATGTAAAATTCTCAATAACGATTTCAAAACCCCAAACCCCATGACCTGTAGTCAAATCTATTATGTGGCCTTACCCAACTCCATGTACAGCTGGACCAGGCTTAAGGGCTTTGTAAGAGCTCTGTTAGCCTTTATTTTTTATATTTTTACATTTTATTTAATCTCTACACTCCATATGGGGCTCCAAATCACAATCCTGAGATCAAGAGTTGTAGGCTCTTCTGACTGAGCCAGCCCGGTGCCCCTAGCTTTGTTAGCCTTTAAATCACCAGATTTAAGATTTATAGGTCTTGCCCTACTGGAATCCTATCTTGTGGTTTTTTTTTTTTTTTTTTTATCTCCACCCCATAGGTCTGGCTTGTGAGACATCATGGCTATATGAGTAAAGGAACAAAGAAAATGGCCCCACACTGCCTTATTTTTGTGCCAACAGCCTCAACTTATGCTGTTTCTTAACCACCCTGAAATTTGAACAGCTTTTTTGTAGTGCTAAGACTTTCTGTACTCCTCTCCCAGTATCAACCATCTATCTCTTATCTACCTATGCATCCACAATCGCGATCTGTCATTAGGTCACATCACTAATCCATAAGATAATAGTTGTAAACTGTAAACTGGCCAGCAGGCTGAATTTGGCCTATGGGGTTGCTTTGCCCTATATCATGTTATAAGAACTGGAAAATCTCACATAGAAATCCTGATAGGAGGCAACACTGAACCCACATGCCTGCATAGTAACCTGTCAATACAAGTGAAAAATCCTAATGTTAGGTCAGTCCATGTTGTGAGCATGTAATACATTTAATGTAATATTTAATTGGGTGGGGGAGAAACTCTTCACATTAAAAAGACATTTTCCAGTTCTGTCTGGCCCAACAAGCGAAAGAGGCAGTACTTTTACCTAGCAACTCTCATTTATGTGTCCCCTAGCACCCATTTAAGGACCTCAGTACTGTATTGGAGAGCAGGTGTGGCAGGCGAAAAAAACAGCCCCCCCCAAGATGCGCACATTCCAATCCCCAAAACTTGTGAACATATTACCTTCCATGGCAAATGGGACATTGCAGCTGTAGCTAAAGGACGGGTCTTGGGAGAGGGGACGGTATTACCCGATGGCCCCAGTGTCATCACAAGGATCTTTATAAGGAGACCAAGGATCAGAGTCCAAGAAGGCACGACTGCGGAAGCAGAGGCTGCAGTGAGTGGCCACTAGCCAAGGAATGCAGACCTCCTCTAGAAGCTTGAAAAGGCAAGGGAGGATTCTCCCTTAGAGCTTCCAGAAGGAATGTAGCCCTGTTTTTTCCTTTTAGTCCTGTAAAACCCATTTCCAATGTTTGCCTTCCAGAACTGTAATAATTCTTACTGTTTTAAGCCACTACGTTTGTGGTAATTTGTTACAACAGCAATATGAAACTCAAAACAGATTCCGGTGCCTAGAAGAGGAGTGCTACTGTAACAAATACCTTAAAAATGTAGAAATGGTTTTGGAACTGGAAAATGGACAGAGGTTGGAAGAATTATGTGTCTGATAGAATGCTTTCTACAGATTGTTCATACAAACGTGATGTTAACAGCTCTGCTGGTGAGGGCTCAGAAGGAAGTGAAGAGCCTAACAGAAAATCTGTAGTCTTAGAGAATACATAAACAGACTGTGAATAGAAATACACTAGGGGCGCCTGGGTGGCTCAGTTGGTTAAGAGGCTGACTTCTGCTCAGGTCATGATCTCGCGGTTCATGAATTCGAGCCCCGCATCAGGCTCTGGGTTGTGACAGCCTGGAGCCTGCTTCGGATTCTGTGTCTCCCTTTCTCTCTGCCTTCCTCTGCTCACGCTCTGCCTCTCTGTCTCTCAAAAATAAATAAATGTTAAAAAAAAATTTTTTTAAACAGTGGGTAAAAAGGTCCCTAGGTGATGTGATTGGAAGTCTTTATACATAATTAAAGATCAATACAACACAAACAAAAGAGAAATACAGACACTAAAGGCTCTGCTGGTGAGGGCTCAGAAGGAATTGGGTAATGTTATCGGAAACTGGAAGAAAGGGGAATCCTTATATGGTAGAAGCATAGCTGAGTTGTACCCAACAGCTATGGGGAAGGCAGAACTTTTTTTGATTCTTATGGTAAAATGCAAGAGCAAAGAGAGAAATCTAGAGAAGGACAGTTAAAACAGAACCTGAACATGACTTGAGAAATTCTCAGCCTAGCTATACTGCAAAAGATGCTAAACTTAAGAGACTCTCTGGGAAGTGTGCTCTGGAGAAAAAGCCAAGGTGAGGTTGAGTCTTTTTCTAGTGCCTCAGAATGATCCATGGGTCATAATATTCGTCCACACAGATAGGTTAGGAGATTAGGTGTGTGACTCATGAATTCTCTCAACCATCGCAGCAGAACCCAGGAATAGAGATGGGATTATTCAGGAAAGTTCTGTGGAGGCGCCTCTTGTCTAATGGAGTAAATTCCCACGACATCCACAGAAGATCCACAAGGTTGAGAATTTTGTACTGAATGGAGGGACAAAGGACAAAATTAAAGAAGCCTGTGAAATTCCCCAAATTCTGTGAGCAGGAATCAAGCTGACAAAACTCAGCTACGAAGAAATGCTACCCTTCATGAAAAAGAAGGGAGGGCTCTCAGGAAGGTAGCTTGAGCCCAGAGAATGCCCTCATGCCTTAAACTGGACACTGTTTGCCAGCTAGATTTGTAAATTGGTTGACACCAGTGACTCCTTTTTCCCTTCCATTTCTTCCCACTTTGAAGGACCATGTCTATTGCTGATGTCTGATACCTATGTTACCACTGACATTTGGGAGCAGATAACTTAACCTGTCATAAAACTACAGATGGAGAGGAATTTTGCCCCAGGATAGATCATGCCCAGCCCTCACCTAGACCTGACTTGGACACTGAGACTTGGGACTTTGGAGTGGAGACTTGGGAGATTTTTTTTGCTTTGATGATGTATGACACTTGGGGCATGCTGGGAGGGAATTAATGCATTTTGCACGTGAGATGGCTGTGAATCTTTAGGGGCCAGAAGCCAGACTGAGGTAGGAAGAGTAATGCCCTGCCAAAGATGTACATGTCCTAATGGGAATGTCACCTTACATGGCCAAAGGACTTTGGGGGTGTGATTGTTACACCATGAACAGGAAACGAATACAGTGATTGATTCCTTGACTTGGGGCAAGAAAAAACCCAGAATGGATCTCGTAGAATGCTGTCCTTAGCAGAAAATAAGGATGTAACAATATCAGCATAAAATAATAAAAAGTAATTTGTGAAAGTCCATGGGTTCAAAATTTTGCTAAGTTAAAAGTATACAGGAGCACCTGGGTGGCTCAGTCGGTTAAGCATCAGACTCTTGATTTCAGCTCAGGTCATGATTTCACATTTCTTGAGTTCAAGCCCTATGTCAGGCTCTGCGCTGATAGAGCAGAGCCTGCTTGGGATCCTCTCCCCCTCTCTCTGCCCCTCCCCTGCCTGCTCTGTCTCTCTCAAAATAAATACGTGAACTTAAAAAAAGTGTATGAAAATTAGTTACAAAGATATGAACATGAAGTTCTTTTAAAGGAACTTCTAATTATATAGATGCATACTTTCCACCCATGAACTGAATCAAACTGTCCAAAATCAGCTAAACAATCCAAAAATGTATAAACTCAACAAAGAACAAAAAGGTCTGATCAACCCATGTGGTCTAACATTAAAAAAATATTGCAAGACCACTTTGTTTCTAGTAAAAAGGGCCCAAACACTTTAAACGTGCTTGAAAGGGGGAGCCTGTTAAGCACAGGCTTCAGGTTAAGCATCTGACTTCAGGTCAGGTCATGATCTCATGGTTCGTGGGTTCAAGCCCCGCGTCAAGCTGTGCTGACAGCTCATAGCCTTGAGCCTGCTTCAGAGTCTGTGTCTCCCTCTCTGCCCCTCTGCAACTCGTGCTCTCTCTCAAAAATAAACATTTAAAAATTTTTTAAATGTGCTTGAAAGATAGGGATTAGGGGACCTGTTGTATACGACCATATTAAGAAAAATTGTTACAGAAACGCCTGGGTGGCTCAGACGGTTAAGCGTCCCAACTTCAGCTCAGGTCATGACCTCACAGCTTGTGGGTTCAAGCCCCGCGTTGAGCTGTGTGCTGACAGCCTGGAGCCTGCTTTAGATTCTGTGTCTCTTTCTCTCTCTTCCCCTCCCCAACTCACGCTCTCAAAAAAAAAAAAAAAATGAATAGACCTTAAAAAAATAAAAAAAACTGTTACAAAAGATTCAACCTCACTTCCAGCATTGCAGATTTTAATCACCTTTGGAATTCTATGTCCTAACCTAGGGCTAACCAGCCCTAAATACCAGAAACTCCCATAATGACAACCTGAAATGAGAGGACATCCTTTCTCTTCTGAGTGTTTATACTCAAGAAAAAGTATAAAACTAGAATATGGGAGGGGCGCCTGGGTAGCTCAGTCAGTTAAGTCACCAACTCTTTGACTGCAGCTCAGGTCAGGATCTCAGTTAGTGAGATCAGCCCCACATCAGGCTCTGATGCTGACAGCACAAGGCCTGCTTGGGATTTTTTCTCCCTCTCTCAAAATGAACATTTTTTTATAAAATAGAAGGGGCACCTGGGTGGCTCAGTCGGTTGAGCGTCCGACTTCAGCTCAGGTCATGATCTTACGATTCATGGGTTCAAACCCCGCGTCGGGCCCTATTTGGACAGCTCAGAGCCTGGAGCCTGCTTTGGATTCTATGTCTCCTCCTCTCTCTGCCCCTCCCTCGCTCATTCTCTCTCTCCCTCAAAAATAAACATTTAAAAAAAGGAATATGGTAGAATTATTAAAATCCTTAGAAGGTGTATGATTGGAACATCACAAAGGTAGAAAAATTTTAAAGCTATTAATAAAACTTTAAACCATTATATTTCTGGTGTTTGTTTAAAAATTTCAAAATCAGATTAAATTTTTTAAAAGTTTGTTTATTTTGAAAGAGCGCATGCACGCCCGGGGGAGAGGGGCAGAAGGAGGGAGAGAATCTTAAGCAGGCTCCACGCTCAGCACAGAGCCCAACAGGGGGGCCTCAATCCCAAGACCCTGGGATCATGACCTAAGCCGAAATCAAGAGTCAGTCATTTAACTGATTGAGCCACCCAGGCACCCAAAACCCGATTAAATTTCTATTCAAAGTTTAAATTTTGAACATATTTGGAATCAGGTCTAAATGCCCAAGAAAAACTGACTTTCAAAATGTTGCTCAGGTTTAACAGAGTATGCATTAGACAAAGTTCAAAATAGTAGACTAAAAAAATAATATAAAATAGTAGACCGCTCCTCCATGCACCAAATCATTAGACACGCTCTCAATTGAGAGGAGCCAAGTAGCTGTTGTCCCCAGAGGCACACGGGCTCTCCTCCAGTTCTCTACAGCACCACCCCTCCATCTCCCAGCTGACCAGCTCCATTCATATCACCATCTGCTGCCTTCCAAAGGCTCGAGTCAGTGGCATACATTAAAGGTGTCCCTAAATTGTTCAACCAGGCCTTATTTCAGACTTGCCAAACATACTGAGAGGTATTCCTCTCAGTTGGCATGCCGCAATCTGGTGGCACTGTAGGAAGTTTGCATAAAAATAAGTATGCATCATTTCTTATTCCAGTAAGTGTTAAGCCTTTTGCCAATGTTTCATGGAATCCATCAGAGTGATCCTGCAAAAGACAAGGTTTTTCCACTTTACAGATGAGGAAACGAGCTCAGAGCGACTTGCTGTTTCAAATATAAGCCAACAACAGACTTAGAACTGAGACTCCAGTGAAGTCGGACACCACAGCCCATATTGGTTGCATGATGCCACGGTTTCAACAATGAGCAAGGCTCTGAAGCTAAAATCAGGTTTTCGGAGGCACAGACACTGCGGTACCAACAGACCTTGGGGGGAAAAGTGCAAGATAATTTGCACAGCTTTTTTTTTTTGTTGTTTATTTTTTAAATAAAATTTTTAAATGTTTTATTTATTTTTGAGAGAGACAGCGTGAGCAGGGGAGGGCCAGAGAGGGAGGGAGACACAGAATCTGAAGACAGGCTCCAGGCTCTGAGCTGTCAGCACAGAGCCTGACGCAGGGATTGAACTCACAGACCACGAGATCATGACCTGAGTGGAAGTCAGACACTTAACCGACTGAGCCACCCAGGCGCCCTAGATAACTTGCACAGTTATCTTTTAGAAGTCACACACATTAATTCCTGTGTGACTTTCAGAAGTCACACATATTAATTCCTGGGATCTTCTATTACGGGCTTGCTTTTTTAAAAAATTTAAGGTCCTTTCACTACTTGTTTATGGCTAAAGTATTAGTGTAGATCTGTTTATCATCTATGGCTGCTAAAGCCATTTGGTGCAGGGTTGATGGAAGACTTTATAATGGATAGAAAACACTGAAATCAGCTCAATCTACTAATCAAGCTTAGTATCACCAAAGTAAGGCAATCTGACATTATGTAACCTCCTGATACGAGGCAACAGGAAGTATGCAGCACCCACTATGCTGTATCTAGAGTAAAAAAATAATCAAAATATAACCAAGCTTCTAGATCTAACTACCACTAAACTCTGGGAGATAAAACACATGAAACAGTACTACAGGGATACAATCAGCCGAACACAAGTCATTAGGAATTCCTCAACTTGTTTTTCCAATAAGGGCAGGCAACTATTACAAATATGAGAGACATTACCAAATGCAATGTTTATAGAGCATTTGGATCCCGATCCAACAAACCAACTACAAAAAATTAAAATGAAATCAAGTGGAAATTCATGTTTCCTCCCTACATTAACATTTATCATTTTGCAAATATTCCAATTCCAAGGCATTTTTTGGTTGATCTGATTCAGAAACCCAGTTAATGAAGCAAGTTAGTAAGAAGTTGATATTAACTTGGCAGCTAGGATGGTTGTGATCTTATTATAAAAACTAGAGTGAATAGACTTTCTCTTCCATTCACAATCAGCAAAGGTTTTAGGTCAATGACAATCAAGTTTTAGCTTCTGCTCTCAGCTGTCACTTAAACTTTTAAAAAACAAAAATCTCGCCTCTAAATTTTTGTCCTATTCAGAAAAAAGAAAAATCTGTAAGCTCTGACCTCTGCCGTATCTGTTCAGGTTCACTGTGTGGAAACTACCACCCAAAAATATTAGTGGACAAATGGCCACAGCTTGGAGAGGAGTGTCACCTCATCTGTTAACACCATATAATATAGTTTCTGACTTTTCCAAACTAAAAATACCACCTGCAAGCACTGAACGAGTACCCATCCCTCTAAGCAGCTTTATACCCAGATTAGCCAAAAATCTTCTCTTGACCTTGAACCATTCAACCAGGTGTAATCAATTCTTGATTAGAAGGCTGCTAAGAGCCCCAGGGATCCCAGACCTCATAAATGGTAGGTGTATCAGTTAAGCATCAAGCACATTTGCCTGTTGCATTAATCACAGTGGCCTGATCCACGCAGGATAAATGTATAGGTAGAATGGTTGGAGATCCCCATTCTCCTCCCAGGAAACTGTTCTCCATTCTGTTCCGCTTGCACCCACTTTAAGTGGAGGGCCACTGTGATACCATTGCTCCAATGACTATCATTATTTGGGGCACAAAAGGGCAAGCGAACTGCAAGAATATCTGAAATGAACCTAAGGGAAAAGGATGGTTACTCTGAAGACAAAGGCATGAGGTAGCCACACTTAAGAAAGAAGTCCAGGGGCGCCTGGGGGGCTCACTCGGTTGAGCCTCCGACTTCGGCTCAGGTCATGATCTCACATTCATGGGTTCAAGCCCCGAATCAGGCTCTGTGCTGACAGCTCAGAACCTGGAGTCTGCTTCGGATTCTGTGTCTCCCTCTCTCTTTGACCCTCCCCCTCTCATGCTTGGTCTCTCACTGAAAAATTAAATTAAAAAAATATTTTAAAAAATTTTTTTTAAAAAGAAAGAAGTCCATCTCAATGAAATGGGAAAATTCATACCGAGAAGTCCCTGAATTAATTCTCTGTCTGCCACCAAATTATTGTTGCCTCCGCTTGGTCACTTAATGTTCTCTGGGGAGACAAGAGTAGTCAGGTTCTAGGCCCTTGGTGAGTGGGCCATACTGCAAAGTAACTTCCATGAAAAATTCAGTGCTGAAAACCAAGAACCACAACAGTAGGGAGAAAAAAAACTAGGAAGTGTCAAGACTAAAATGCACGCACATTAAACAGAATTGCCTTGGTCTCCTCAGACCCATTTAGGAAAAGATGTTTTTACATGTAAAAGAATAGCAGTTAAAGTGCAAAAGACAGGCATGTTATTTTTAAGAAAATACTATCATCACCCTTGCATTCAGATATGTCCCAGATACCTTAGGAAGTAAATACCACAGCTTGCTATCAAAACATTTACTAAAAGATTACAGATAGCAGCTAAGTTCCTCATAAAAAGTTTGTTGTGAAGTTGAAAATGGATAGATGTGAAGCAGTTATGTTTAATGAGTGTTCTTTCCATCCTAAAGCAAGCAAGCAAGGATAATTACATGTAAACCCCTGTGGTCAAGAACATAAGCACAGGACTGAATTCTCAAATTCCACATGCACCACTGGGGCTATGACCTTGGTTATCTACCCCAGTGGTTTCAATCCAGTGGTACCGTAGAATCCTCCAGAAGCTTATAAAATATTGATAGTTTAGGACCCACCCAAATTAGACCTAGATGCCTGCGTGCCTAATTCTAGTGGTTACTAGCACCCAGCCACGAGGCTGTTGCTAAGATTCTTGCTTCACTGCTTCGGCTCACAGCAAGCACACCACACTCACAACAGCACCCGCAGCACTGCGGGTCACACACAGGAAATGCAATGTCTAATGCTTCCTAGGACGTACCAGAATCCAACAAAAAAAACCCCACATACTCCAAATCTTTTAGAGAACTTTCAAAAACCATCAAACTATCACAATACTAGTGCATATTAAAGCAAACACATCCAAAACAAGATAATAAGGACAGATGGTAAGAGACAGTATGCACTGAACACTTAACTCACCCCAAATATCAAGGTTTTACCTGGGGCACTTTTAGTACACATGGTTACACATGCACCTGTACCAGTCAGCATCATCTAAATGTTTTCTGGAAGTCAACTCCCCTAATGCCCTCGGCTACTCATCAAAGGAGTATGTGCAAGCTTTGGTACACTGCAGTGCTGTGCACTGGACTCCTAATAACGCAAAACCAGGGTGCAGAGATTCTTCTGATGTAACCAGCGCGTCGGGAAATTACCTCCATCGTGGTAACATTTCACCACAGTACAGCGTACTGGTTGTGTGGGAATTCTGGACGTAGCTGCTATATGGAAAGGAAGGTATCTTTTCAGTTGTCTTTAAAGTGTCAAAGCAAGGGGTGCCTGGCTAGCTCGGTCTAATGGGCACGCGACTCTTGATCTTGGGGTTGTGGGTTTGAGCCCCATGTTGGATGTAGAAATTACTTAAAACATTTTAAAAAAGGGATATTTGGGGGGCTCAGTCAGTTGAGCATCCAATTCTTGATTTTGGCTCAGGTCATGATCCCAGGGTTGTGGAATCAAGCCCTGCTTCAGCTCCACATTGAGCTTGGGGCCTGCTTGAGTCTCTCTTCCTCTCCTCCCTCACCCCGTTCACGGGTGCATACTCTCTAAAATACGTGAACAGGGGAGGAGCAGAGAGACAGAGACACAGAATCTGAAGCAGGCTCCAGGCTCTGAGCTGTCAGCACAGAGCCCAATGCAGGGCTTGACCTCACAAACTGCAAGATCATGACCTGAGCTGAAGTTGGCTGCTTAACCGACTGAGCTACCCAGGCACCCCTCAAATATTTTTTTAATAATTTAAAAAATAAGATAAAGTGCTACACCAAGGATGCAAAGACCAGTCAAATCAACATTTTAAAATAGTACTTAAGAGTGTAGTTTTCTTTGCTATGCATATCTAAATTAGATGGAATGTTCAATTTGAAGGTTAATAAGCTTTCTACCTCAAGCTAGGTGGGCCACTACTTCTCAGAGAAAAATGTCTCATACTCTGCTATGATTAGTAAACACAAAGCACCTGACCCTGACTCTAGAATTGCTGTTAAAAACAGCTGGTTTCATGTAAAATTTAACATGAAAAATCATGTATCTACATGTTTCTTTTGCACCCACAACTTCAACAGAAACTGGACTATAATTTATATCAAGAAAACCCAACTTTTCCTTTTGTGGCTTTTTTAGAGATACTCAACATTTATAAAGAACTTATGGTTTGGGGTGCACAGCATCACTCTGGGTATAACTTGGCTTTGCCAGGCTAGTGGAATTACATTCTACATCCCTAGCGATTGCACAACAAATTTATGAACTCAAAGCAACATCTGCACAACGGAGAACACATGCTAAAAGCATTATGTGAAAAGATATTGGGGATGGAGACTGATTACTAAATTTTCAAAGCAAATGGGAATCACTACAATAAAAAATATTGTCTTAAATGATCGATCAAAAGTAAAACTAATGAAATGCAACATTACATACACACTCTTAAAACATTCTTGCCAAGACAAGTTCAAGCTGAACCTAATTATCAGGACTCTACAGCAGGAAAAATAGAAGATATAAATAAGCTGACACCAGGAAGAAAAAAGAATCAGTAAATATAGGACCTTTAAAAAAAACTGCTCCGTCTCTTCAAAAACCAACAAACCAAAAACCCAGGGTTATGAGGGAGAAGGTGGAGAATGGTGAAGAGAGACTAAAGAAACTTATCGATCAAACACAATTTACATACCCTGACTGGATCCGGTTTGGAAAACCTGACAATGTTAAGATTTTGGTACAAGCGGCGTTGTTTGAATTGTTTTATTAGGGATCAGATAGTACTAGAGAAATAAGGTCAAATTTTCTAAGTATGATAATGGATTGCGATCCTTGTGATTGAGAGACATCATCTTTATTCTTAGGACATGTAAACAAAAACGAAGAGATGAAATGTTGTCTACCAACTTATTTTCAAATGATTAAGCAACAAATGTTTGCTGTTAAATCTAGATGGAGAGTATAAAGTGTTCAATGGACTATTTTTTGTTGTTGTTGTTAAACTCTAAGCCCAACGTGGGGCCTGATCTGGAACTCAAGATCCACAGTTGCTGGTTCTACCGACTGAGCCAGCCAAGTGCCCCTCAGTGTACAGATTCTTTTAAAAGTCAACGGGGATGCAAAGATGGAAGTTTATGTTAGACAATGCAAAACTCATTGTAGTACCTTCATTTATCTTTCCATCATCCCTTCAATGCTTTCTCACAAGAGAAATCCTTGCCCTTACATCTAGCCTGCAAGGATAGAAATCTCGGTCGGTATTACAGAAACGGAGGGTTAGTTTCTTCCTAGTCCTGATCTCTCCCAGAGGAAGAATTCAAGCTAAGAACCCAGGTTTCTTAACCAAAGGTGAAAGCTGCTAAACCCCAAGCAAACCTCACTTTTGACAAAGCCGTATTCGCCTACCAAGGCAACATTATTATCTGAAAACAGTTTTTAAAAAGTTGCTTAAAACCGCGGCGCCTGGGTGGCTCAGTCAGCTAAAGCATCGACTCTTGGTTTCGGCTCAAGTCATGATCTCACAGGTTCATGAGATCAAGTCCTGCATCAGGCTCTGAGCTTCAGCCTGGAGCCTGTTTGGGATTCCCTCTCCCTCTCCTCCCCTCTCCAACATGTACTCGTGCATGCTCGCTCTCTCTCAAAATAAATACACTTTTAAAAAAGTTGCTTAAAGACAAGTCTTACAGCAAATCATTAATTGCTATAGGAACTGCTCATTGGCTTTCAGCATAGCTAATAGCTAAATGAATTCCCTAGTATACACATATTTTCATGTAGTACTTGCTCAATCATCAAGGTCAATGCAACTAAATGCTATCTTATGAAAGAGCACTTATGTGGCCTGTGAATAGGCCCTCAGTTATGTTTATCAAAGAGCTTGGAACAAAGGCTGCTAGGTACTACAAAGGCAGCACAAAAAACGGTGTATAAAGCAAAGCAGTTCTAAATCTCTCACTTGCTGGGTTTTCCAACTTGAGGCCAGAAACTTCATAGGGAAATAACGCCAGGTGCACCATCCCCAAACCTGATTTTAACTATATTTAACAGTGATGCCTTTGAAAATAGGTCTTCCCTTACATGGCTTATTTGCAGTAGAAACAAAAATTAACAAGATACCACTTAGTTAACATCTGAGATATACCACTTGCTCAGGAAAAACATCAAATGAAAAAGAACTTGTAAGCTTGTATTCATAAGGAAAAGGACCTACACGTCAGGACTTTGCGTTTTTTTTTTTTTTTGCCTGCTTTTGACCATTAATTTGACAAAGTAGGAATGAGCATAGCACAGCTGAGGCATCAACATCTTAATCCTGCAATGATATATATCACATGAGGATGAAAATTTACAATACATCCAATGTGGAGAATCACATGGAGAGGAAAAAAAAACTAAGTCAGGAAAGCGTAAGCCACTAACTAGTTTATGGGGGGAGGGGGCAAAAAAGGAAGTGGACACAAGGTGGGAGGGATACTTGAGTAGGTTCTAGGCTCTAGGTAGCCGTACATTTTTCAACCAAGTTGAAATCATGTATAAAGTGAGTTCATTAAACCAAATGATTTCTAAGGTCCATCTCAACTGTAGATCAAATTCTAGAAAGAACAATCTAACATTTCAGATCCCAGTGAAGCCGAGGAAAACTATTAAATGCTAAAACAGAACAATGGGGGCACCTGGGTGGCTCAATTGGTTGAGGGTCCAACTCAGGCCCAGGTCATGATCTCCAGTTTGTGGGTTCAAGCCCCACAATACATCTGTGTGATGCTCTGTGCTGACAGCTCAGAGCCTGAAGCCTGCTACGGATTCTGTGCCTCCCTCTCTCTGCCCCTCCCCCCACTCTCAAAAAAAAAAAAAAAACCACAGAAACAAAAACAAAAACAATGGCATTAAAACTATAGAGAATGAACACCAGACCTCAAGGACAGCAACATAATGGGTTACAAAGAGAATTAAAATTTTTATATCCCTGTGAAACGGACAGCGAAGTATTTAAAGCCTATGCTTCCTTAATAGGTATTTTTCATTACTAAGACATGACTTAGTACACAAAGAAAAGTCCAAACTGTCAGCTTTTAGTCCTCCACATTCCCCTCTTTAATATGGCATTTTGCACTATATACATTAATGAAAATTTGAAACAAACAAAAAGAACTTTAGTCAAACTCCCCTTCCTCCTCCAGCTTTATTGGATAGTTTAAAATTACATTTCTATTTTCTAGGACTTCAGTTGCTTTTTCCATCTGACTTTTAAAAACTGATTACAGCAAAT